>CM056384.1:66736126-66884106 GCA_029718625.1 Synaphobranchus kaupii | reverse complement strand
CTGTCTATATTTGTCTTATCTAATGTTAAAGCCTATAAAGGGAAGCCCATTACAAACGGAAGAGTATGCCCTGTTCAATAAAGTTTAGCCAGTGCTGGGAATATCGGAGCATGTCCCATAGAACGGGACAAGTATCTGTCTGCTCTGTGAGATTCCAGGGTCAAAGTCTCAAAGATTTTGCAATTCTAAAGACACTTAAAAAACAGGAGTCCAGCAATAAGGTATAAAGCAGTGTCAGATATCAGTAGGTCTAGCAGCCCTTGTGTGACACATGGCAAAGAGTTCAGTAACATCTCAAAGCTCAGGGTTCAAAGGTCACTGACCTGTTGTTCCTGGAGGCTATCACTTCACGGAGATTTTTAATATCACTACGACATTTCTCAATCTCCACAACCTTTAGGCCCTCCACTGGAGACAGAGAGAGAGAGAGGGAGAGAGAGAAAAACAGAGGGTTGTGAGCGTGGGCCCAAGTGGGTCACACAGAGAAAAGGGGAAGAGAGGGATGAAAATAAGGAAATGAGTAGAGACAGAGAGCGACAGTCACAGTCAGAGGCTGTGTCCGAATCAGAGCCCTATCTACTGCGCCCTGTCTCCTGCTTACAGTGCACTGTGTCCGAATCAGAGCCCTATCTACTGCGCCCTGCCTCCTGCTTACAGTGCACTGGCAGAAGTTTAGCAGCCCGCGAAAAATATCCGCCATACTATTTTCCAACCGTACTGTGGAAGTGTCGTAAGCAGGTCATAAGACCAGTGTTGCCATGTCCGCGGTTTTACATCTAAATTGGGATACTTTCAAAGTGCCGTCACAGGTAAAAATTAAAAGTCGCAAACCACCCACTTATTTTAAAAAGTAAAAATATGATGATCTCTATTTAAAATGCGTTGGTTTCGGTTTAAAAATATATTTTGGGCTTTTTCAGTCACCATTTGGTCTTGCAAGATCTGGCACCCTTGCGCTGCCATGTCACGTGTTGTTTTTGTTGTATTCGAAGTAAATGTCAGCGAAGCTGCGCCTCATTTTTTTTAAACGAAGCTTCACGTCATATTTATGCGACCAAAATGTTTGCGTACTTCTTGAAGAGTGTGCTCCCGAATGTACTCAGCGAAACCCCCGGAATTGTCATCCGGGGTGTTTCGAGTATACTGCAATTTGACTTTCTCGTCCCATCTACTCACCAAGGCTACTCAATAGCGTGGGAGAGCGCTGATTCGGACACGGGCAGAAAGACGAAGGTAAACACAGACAGGGACATTATCAGGTGAGGCTGAGCGAGTCAGAGGCCAGCTGAGTGCCACAGGTGAGCCGTACGCAGGTAACGGCCGGGCTGGGAAGGGAACTGAGCTTCACTGAGGCGGCGACACTTAAAATTCCTGCTGCAACTAAGCCCCCCGTGCTTCTCCACAACATGCACACCAGTACAAACAGTACGTTCCACGTACCGTCTCACTGTACTTTTAATCTGTTAATATCAACCCCCATCATACACAATCTCATCTTGATCTAATTGAAGCAGCAAGTTCCTCTTGCGCTTATCTTTATGTTGTACGATTATGCATCGACTACTACTAGTGAATTTGGCTGTGAGCCTGATGACTTGGCATCAGCACTGTTTATTGCCCAAACTGTGTGTATACACTTATGTAAATCTCTCTGCAAAAGAGCATTGGCCAGACGCCTAAATTCAATCATAAATGTAAACTCAAATTCACGAGCAGCGACACAGTCGGCGGTCGACTTACGTTCCACTCTTTTCTCCAGCATGGCCAGGCGGTTCGTCACCTCAGTTTTCAGCTCGTTTATTTTAAAGGCCCTTGGGAATGCAGACGGGGGGAAGAGGCGATTGGTTAATAAAGCACAGAGCGGAGCGCAGGCGACAGGGGGCGGCAGTGTGCGCTGTGGGAGGACACAGAGGCCAGAGTCACCGCTTACCTGGAGAACTGCTCTGCAACCTGAGACAGTACGTTCTGAAATAGCTCCTCTTTATCTACAAGGAAAGGACAGCAGGGTTAAACGCGTTATGCTCGTAATGTGCGCTAATCCTGTGTGACACTGATCAACAACATTACTAACCAATCCTGCTTAGCTGCAGCGCTAACCAAGCCCAGCTTCAGCACAAGCCAAGTCCAGCCCTGTTTAAGTTCAGCCATCAGGTAGAAAATCAGTGTTGAAAACTGTATGCCAGGGATACTCAAATCTGGCCCAGGAGGCCAGTACTTCTGCTGGCTTTTATTTTCTACCTGATAGTTAATCGATTAATTAATGCCACTGATTGGCCAGAGATTTAGCTGACCTGGTGTCCCTGGTTTAAATCAGTCCTGATTAGAGGGGAGGAATGAAAACCAGCAGTACTAATGGCCTTGAGATCCACATTTAAGTGTCACTGCTGTATGGTCCCTGTCAGGTAAATGTGTAAATTAATATATATTTGGCTCATGAAACATGCATCAAAAATAAAACAAAGCAACAAAAAAACTAAATTCTGACAAAATGGCTCTTAAAACAGGCTAACTGAATGCAGACTAAGACAAGATACACCGGGCCTTTTTCATGCCAACTTCTGCTCTTGATTTTTATAATCAGTCCAATCATTTATGTGGTCAGATGTTTTTCAGCTACATTTATTGATCAGCTCATGAATGACAACTGAAAACTCTTCTTGTGTACCAAACATAAAACTTTCCATTATGTCTGCTGCTGTTGGCTATAATTAGCTAGTAGAGCCTGCGTTATTGGTGCAAACAAAAACCAGAAACAGACATGGCCCCCAGGAACAGGGTATGATTGGAGGGGGTCAGCGAGTGACACTTTAACCCCTCCTACACGGCTGGTGTCAGCACATTTTACAGAGACTCACCAGCCAGCTGTCCCCCAGTCAGTGGCATGACTCGGTACGGTGCCCTTCAAAACAAGAACAAGAGCACACACACACAGGCTTACTGAAGATAGGGGACCACACACACACACACACACACACACACACACACACACACACACACACACACACACACACACACACACACACACACACACACACACACACACACACACACATGTACACACACACACACACACACACACACACACACACACACACACACACACACACACACACACACACAAACACAAAGACACACAAACATACACATGCACTCACAGTTTTGAAGAACTATCTCTTGTAACCTTGTGTGCATGTGCGTGCGTGTGTTTGTGTGTGTGTGTGTGTGTGTGTGTGCAGTGAGCTATTTCCAGTAAGCTTGCGTGCATACATGTGTGTGTATATATGTATACACAGAATGCTTGTGTGCATACATGTGTGTGTGTATATATTTTTGCATATGTGTGTGCCTGTGTGCGCGTGTGGGTATGTGTGAAAACAGACTTTTTTTTGTTTACTTTTAAATTAAATCTTGGAACAGTGTTTGGATGGAAATGCTGATCACAGGCCAGCCCACCAACTTCACATGGGAACAATAGACACATGCAGTCCACTACAACTGGCTTTATCGCACTGCCTAAGCATATGCTGGCATAAAAATCAATAACAGACAAGGTAGAACGAACCGAAAAAATCAATAAAATATAAAACAAATCATAACGAAGAAACATTTGGTTTTACCTCAAACGCACATACATTAAATGAGCCGCAGACTATAAGTGACATTTATTGAATACATTTTGTGGCTATGGGCTTTACCTCTCAGAGTTGTGTGGCATGGTGGGGTCGATGGAAATCATGGCTCCTGTAACATCCAATAGGGAAATGGCGGTGTTCCTGTCACACAGATATCAGAGGCCATTTCGAACCTCAGGCCACATCTACATTTCATCATTCAGCAGATGCTTCTATCCAGAGTAACATACACAGCTTAGATTTTTGAATGAAATGCATTTATACAGCCACGTATTTAATAAAACGATTCATGTTAGGCACCTTGCTCAAGGGTACAACAGCAGTGCCCCAAACGGGAATCAAACCTGCAACCTCAGAATCGCATGCACTGCTCCCTAACCGTTATCGCACTGTCATCGCATTCAAACCTGCAACCTCAGAGTCGCATGCACAGCTCCCTAACCGTTATCCACTGTCATCGCATTCAAACCTGCAACCTCAGAGTCGCATGCACAGCTCCCTAACCGTTATCGCACTGTCATCGCATTCAAACCTGCAACCTCAGAGTCGCATGCACAGCTCCCTAACCGTTATCGCACTGTCATCGCATTCAAACCTGCAACCTCAGAGTCGCATGCACAGCTCCCTAACCTTTATCGCACTGTCATCGCATTCAAACCTGCAACCTCAGAGTCGCATGCACAGCTCCCTAACCGTTATCGACTGTCATCGCATTCAAACCTGCAACCTCAGAGTCGCATGCACAGCTCCCTAACCTTTATCGCACTGTCATCGCATTCAAACCTGCAACCTCAGAGTCGCATGCACGGCTCCCTAACCGTTATCGACTGTCATCGCATACACACAGGACCAAATCAATCGGCTGAAGCAGGGTTCCCAAACTTTCTGAGCCCATTATCTACTTTCTGGTCAGATACATTTACTCAGTGACCCAACCTGTGCTAAAATTTAGCCAGACATAAGGTTAAGCTACTGAATAATATATATATATTTTTTACACTGCATGTATACATTAACAACAGCTGCAGTGTTTCTCATGTTAATTTCAATGCTGTTTCATTTGACTGGCATGAATATCAGTGCAGTGTAAAATGTACCAAAAATATTTTATTCCCCCATGTTTCATCTGATTATCCACCTCAAACCCTCCCAAGACCCAATAGTTTGTCCTGTCACACAGTTTTGAAACCATTGATTAAGATTACTCTGATATATAACACATCTACTCAGCACTACCAGAGACTTGACGGACTAGCGTGTTTGCCTGTCATGGATCCACACCGGAAAATAGTCAAATTTCATAATACTGCAAAGCTTTAAATAATTTAGCCACGCAACAAAACATCCAGCACCTTCAGCATCTCCACATGTGAGAACTGACGGTCGTCTCTCCTACCTGGGAAGTCCCAGAGCCAAGCAGAACAATTCCCTTATGTCACACGGGCTGCAGAACCGACTGAACACAACCTGGACAGGGCCGAGAGAGAGATGAGAGAGACAGAAAGGTATGAGATGTTGTTTAGTCCAGCATAGATTAGTCTGTGAACTTGTCCGTAGATTCGGGTCTGAATGTCTGAGAGGTTCCCAGCGGATCTGGCTTTTTCAGCGGTCCAAAAAGACGTTATAAAGTGTGACTGACTACGCTCTGTACAAAAACAACCTTCAAAGGAACAACAGGATGTGGGAAGTCCGAAGGGCATACGTAAGTTAAATTGTATCCTTTTTGATTGTAAACTTTTACAAACTATAATCACACAAACCGCTAGTACAAAGTACAGCACGTTCCCACAGACAGTGGCTGGAAGGAGAGCCAGTTTAGTCTTCCAAAAACAAACAAAAAACAGGCCAAGCATTTTCTTTTCTCAGGTTTTACATTGTGAAATAAAATATCAAGCAGAACAAAACCATGGTGAAAACAAAGCGAGAGAGAGAGAGAGAAGGATGGAGATGCAGAAAGAGAAAGGGATGACTGAGAGCTCTCGAATGCCTGATAGTGACGGCTCCACACATGTGTGTGGGACAGGTATTCATTTAGCTCCACTCCAGGCTGTGAAGAAACTGCAAATCGGATGCGCATAGCTAAAAGTAGAATCAATCAAGATAAGAGTTCAGCACGACAACTGAACCAGGAGAATACAGACAGAGAGAGAGAGAGAGAGGGGGCGAAGGAAAGGGTTAGTTAAACATATTGGAGAGAGGGAAGAAAGAACAAGAGAAAAGAAAAGGAACAACTCGTTGGTGAAGACAGGCCAGTTCTCATGATCAGCGATCCTCAATCCTGGTCCTGGAGAGCCAGAGTCTGCTGCTTTTTGTTTTTGCCAAAAGATCAGCAACCAATTCAGACCCAAGAAAGAAGGTGACCTGAGTTAGCTGTGTAATCAACTGCTTTAACTAAAGTGCGCTGTGCTACTCAAGTGCTGAGTAACGACAAAAGCCAGCAGACCCTGTGGCTCTCCAAGCCCGATACTGAGGACCACTGATATATATATACACACATAAAATATACATTATTTACACATGATATTTACAATTGTATATTTCAGTTGTGACATGTACTTAGGCAAAGAATAAACATGTTTACATCATTAGGTAATGTTGGGTATGATAGTATCATGTTATTATGATGTATAACAGGTTTTTACACTGCAATGAAAGAGCCCGGGCAACCATCTGCCATTCTCACCACTTGAAACTCTGCGGGGGCTTTTTATAATAGAGCATACCCTGCGTATTACCACAAACCACTCATATTACACAACACCCCTCATAATAACACATTCAGTTATATCTCAAAATGCGGCACACAACTCCAATTACAGAACTCTCGCTGATGAGCTCCCTCCCTGATAACACACCACACCACTCAGATAAGAGTCTACATCTTCTCTGAGAGGAGGAACCAAGCGTGAGCTCGTGACCGAACCGTGATTCAGGATGCCCCCAGAGCTCTCCAGAGCCCTCAAACAGCTTGGCTGTGGATGAATATTTATTCTAAATCTCTAATATTCTTTTGAGTGAGTGCTTGTGTATACATGTTTGCACGTGTAAGTCAATGTACGTATACGCGGGCCTTATTTGTGCACTTCTGTCGCATGGTCTTGATGGTGCAACTGTGACTGATTAAATCAAAATGGTTGGAACAGAATCATTCGACAACAGACTCGTGTCATTGCGCGCAGTATGCAAATCATCGGCAATTATAACAACAAAGAGACTGAACAAACAGATGGCCCTAATAAAGTGTATGTGTTGCCGTTCGGTGCAGCCAGACTGTTCTGTGCTCTACTTTGGCAGGTTCGGGAGAAGGTAATCACAGACCAGCACTTTATCCAAATACTTTCAATAACCATTGTCCCTACGAGTAACCATCGCCTCTCCTGTTCTTTAATTATGGCCTAACACAGGGTTTCGCAACCCTGATCCCGGAGAGCCACAGGGTATGTTGTTTCCATCTAATAATCAGGAGCCAGTTCCGACCCAAGACACTAGATCGGGAAAGTTAACCTTGTAATAAACTGCTAGTTTAACTCGTAAATTAAGCGCTGAGTAACTACAAAAACCAGCAGTCCTAGCGTCTCTCCAGTACCAGGAGTGAGGACAACTGGCTGAACATCACTCCTTCCCACTAGCTTTCATTGTGCAAGTAACAGACAGGGATAACTGACATTCTATAATTTAATGGAGTGTTATACTTTTTACTAAGAAAATCCACTTTAATTAACATCAATTTACACAATATTTTTACACAACAAAGCTGTCCAGTGATTCCGGATTTGCGCATGTTGCGATTATATATATATATCCCACAGGGCACAAGCAGTCATGTATTTAGGCTACTAAATGAAGCTGCGATCAGTAATTGCACTTTTTTGGCATGCTCCTTTCATATTTAACGAATTATGGATAATGCACACGCGCGCGCACGCACACAAACACACACACACACACACACACACACACACACACACACACACACACACACACACACACACACACACACACACACACACACAGGAGAGCGCGAGTACGCGGCAACATCACATTCAAAGCACTGACTCACCGAATAATAGCCTATGGATGAATAAAATCGAAGTAAACATGATTTTAATGTTACATAAGCGTTTACGTTTTTTTCAAATTGGCATATTTTGACTTTTTTTAAATCGTAGCCTATCTTTTGACTGAATTTCCCAACTGATTTAAACTGAGCAATTTGCAATAGTAACAATTTATTAGCATTGCATTTATAGGCTATGAATGAATCCTATCCAAATATATTTAATCTACACATCGAATTTACATAGCCTAAATCACAGAACTGGTGACAGAAACACGGATTTTGTTATTTACCTTCTGGATTCTGCCATCGACGTCAAGGTATATCACTCTGTACGCCGACGAAGCCGATCCCATCTCTCCTCTGGCACTCAGCCCAAAGCAGTGTCCTCCGGAGTCGGTTAGAACGTTGACTCGGAACTGGGTTTAAGTTAGTGTTTAGCTAGTATCTCTCTCTCTCTCTCCTCTCTCTCTCTCTCTCTCTCTCTCTCTCTCTCTCCTCTCTCTCTCTCTCTCTCTCTCTCTCTCTCTCTCTCTCTCTCTCTCCATCTGTATCGGACAGAGCTATACTGTATTGTCGCAAGTCTGAGAAAAGAAAGCAGAAATCCTAAGTGCCCTCATTGCCATAGTTACCTAGCTCTCCAAGGACAGGACAGCGGACGTAGCCATGGTTGCGTGCGCGGTCTCTCACCCCTCTTACCAGTGGTTGTAGCTGGGTCTCATACGGATCCATATACATGTATATGTATATATACAATGTGGAGTAATCAGGAATATATCCATACATTCATACATTCTAATCAAGATTGCACAGATCCCATTGAACATAAACGTGTGTTTGTTTTTGCTTATAGGTAGGCCTATAGGACGGAGCTGTCCATGGTATCGGTTGTCCTGTCAACTCCATCTGACCGGCGCACTCTGAACTAGAGCTCTAATGGAGGACAGGTGCTCTTCAAACTCAAGGCCCCTGTAAAATGACCTCTCTCTGATCCATTGCCCACTACAGACTGAAAAGAGTGACTAATGAATACACTAGTTTATGCACATATGAAATAAAATTAATATTCATATTACTATGAATATTCGTGGTACATAACTAGTATGCAAATATATAATTTATTATAATGATCAAACTATTATTGAAGACACATAAACCAATATTTTTATTTGAAAACGTAATCAAAAATGCGTGTAATTTATGAAATGTGGAAATAAAGCAAAATATTCTGAAAAGGAAAAATCTTTTTTTCCAGTTTGCTGATAAACTGGGACTCCTCCACAGACCACAGTCTGGGAAGCCAATGAAGAAACATAAATGCAATTAAATACTAAGGACATTAGAAACCCCTCTTTAAAAGGTTCCTGGGATACAGTTTCTCTGCTGTGTGATTTTGCAAGTGATTCAGTGGTAAAAAGCTCTTCCATCATTCAGTGTAACAGTACGGCTTATCTCCAGTGTGAATGCACTTTGTCATGTTTAAGTTAAATTCTGAGAATTCAAAGTGTAACAATGACAAATACTCTCCATGAAAAATATTAATCTTGTCATTTGTTTCATGTATGACGTCACTGGAGTGTCAATTGACTGACACTCCTACAATCAGTGAAAGGATATGGCTTCTCTGCTGGTGTCATCTCAGGTAACTAAAACGTTTCCCACTTCTTGTTACACAGGACATGTTTTATTCTTTCTTGTGTGAAACTGCTGATGAAATTTTAACTGTGCTGATTAGTCAAAAATCCTCAATTAGAAAATGTCTCGTGTTGAATTTATTAACATGATTTTTACTGACAGATTAAGTGACTCAGGCAACAGACACCTTTATTACACTCAATGAAAAACCCATGGCATATGTAAAATTTGTAGATGGCAGTGCATAAACAATGTACCAATTAATTCTTCATTTTGTTGACTGAGACAAACTATTCAAACAAATAAGCCCGTTCTGCATCCATTCCAAGAACACATATTTTGTCCTGTGTGAGTTCACTGCACGTTAAAAATGCATGATGAATTGAAACTGCTCTCAATGTCAATACAAGATAAGAGTTTCTCTCCTGTATGAAGGTGCTGTTTAAATCGTAAGTTAGCCTACTTATGAGTCAGAAGCTCTTACCACAATCAGTAAAAGCATGTTGTTTGAGTCCTGACCTATATACGTAGATGTGTCTCTTATGCTCGTATATGGGTCTTCATGCAATCCCCCCCCCGACAGTCTCTGCTGATATCAGAGTATATACTGTATATTAGCTTGATTCAGCCAGGTGTATTTCCCCTTACTTATTAAAACACTCAGCTTTTTAAAATAGTTAAAGTGTCAGTGTTTATCTATAGGCAGCATACCGACAAGCGAGAAATCGCGGGGGTGAAAACCATTCATTTATATCAGAGATCTGACACTTTTTGAAGGTTAACTTAAAAGAACATTTATTATTTAAAACAATTTGTTTACCATAGTCGGCTCAGAATGTAGACTTTATCCTTATCACGTTTATGTCTCTATTTTACAGAAATGTTTGACGGGGTTCTCTCCAATTAGGCTACATGATAGCCGCTGAAAGGGTTAAGGATGAGAATGAGCAATCGAGTTTCCTTTTTTAGCGTTTCTGCTTCTCCACCCACACACCTGTATCTTGATACACCGACAGACGCTCCAGTACCATTTGGAGACGTTTTATTCTTTGGACTCGTTTTTTGTTGTTGTTGAGAAATACACGATGGAAACACATATTGAAGCTATCCTTAATCAACAAAACAGAATAAAACATGTGAGGGGTACATGTGTTTAGGCGTCCATGTCCATCTCAGACAAAATCCAGGTCGGTACTAACTAAAAATTATGTAGCTTGACCAGTTGATTATTGAGAGTTTTTGAATGGTGTCTTTTACAGCACATATGCGCTGTTTTAGAATATAACGTAGCCTACTTCTGTTATGTGTTGTTAAAATTTGTTGCGTTACTTTGTTGCGTTCCATTACTATTTTGATGTGAATGGACGTTAGGAACATTTATAATAACAAACAAACATGTAATTGCTGATCGTGCAACTGTTGTTTATTTTGTGTTTACCTGTTGTTATTTTTTTTATCCCGTATTATGTCACTATCGTTGCATTTGTTTTTCTCCGTAGACATTCTCAAAGAAAATGATTGGGCACAGTTTCTTAGTGTCTGTTGAAGCGCTGCTGTTTGCGATTTTGTCAGTGGCTGCAGTTGAAGGTAGATATCCCAACCTTCTTCTCCTTGCGCAAACTGGACCCATGCTGAATATAAAAATGTAAAAAAAAGTATCTGAATAAATATTTTCACCCTATGCTAATATGCTACTTAAACAACTGTAAAACTAACTATTTTGGGACTAGTCAGAGACTTTATATAACTAAAGACATAGTGACAAGATTAACTAAGTGGTAGATTAAGCTGTAAATTACACTTGAAGAGTAGGGATCACATGGTAGGCTAAATGGCTGTTGGTCATCAAGGGTCTGAGGTATCAAACGAGCCTAAAACCATCACTCTGCTGCCAGATATGCAGTAGATATGGATGGATGACTTTAAGGGTTGTTTACCCTGACTCATTTTCCTATTGAACTCGATGTAAAAATTTGTCAGGAGAAACAACCCTTTAAATGATACTGCATAAATGATACCCCCCCCCCCCCCCCCCCCCCCCCAGCCCCAATTCCCATAGAGATCCATTCAAATGCAGAGAGGTTATAGTATTGCTTGTAAGAGCACCAGAGAATAAAATAAAATTTCTTTGCTACACTTTAACATCTCGGTCACTGTTCCATTTCAAATCCAATGTTCTGGAGTACAGAGCCAAAACTGCCGGAATACTTTCCGTCCCCAATGTATATTCTGTTCTTCATTCTTAAATCAAGCTGTATATGTATTAACACTTTCTTCATGCTTTATTTTTAACAAGCTAAATTGCATTTTTTCCTTGAAACTGCATTTCATTTTTGTATGATAAAAATCACTGCACAGGGGAAAAGTTAAATATCAAATTATTTTGGAGGAAGCATGCGCATACACTCAAATATGTGCTAAATGCAGACGTACACACACACACACACACACACACACACAAACAAATGTGCCAGATGCACACACACACACACACACACACACACACACACGTATGCATTGCACATACCCACACACCCAATTGCACACAATTGCAATGTCCCGTTTAAATGTGTTGGGCTGATGCGTATTTGTGAGCGATTTGCAGCTGAATTCTGTGGCGAATGCATCCAGAGCTGAAGAAACAGTACATTGCCACTTAGCTTTTTGTCTGCAGTTATGTCACTACCTGTTAATACCGTGGCACAAAAACATGGAGCAAAGCAGGCACAAAAACATGAGTTCCTCCGTTTATTATTATTTGTTTTAAGTTTGTTTGCAATAATATTGCTCTGTTCATATGGTCACATGATGTAGTAATTTCACGTTGGAATTCTGTCATTCTAAGCAGCATATTTCTATCCTGGGAAGTACAGTTTCTGTGAGAAAATGAATGTAGGCTACGCACTCTAGTTCTTGGCTTAACGTGAGTTTTCATTCAATACAGTAATTACTTAATGTACCTCCAGGGCAGAGAGAACGAATGGCTCACAACTGGTTTTGGAACAATGCGATGCCTCAGAAGGTAATGGGCTATACAGTCATGACTACCATTATAATATTGTGCAGTGGTATTCACTTTCACCTTTGGAGGGCCTCAGGGAATGCAGTTTTTTTCACCTGAAAATCAGCAGCCAATTACGACTCACTCCAGAGAGCAGGTGATGTGAGATAAGTATGTAGTCTGCTTCAATTAATTAATCATTTTAGAAATTTGTTCAGTATAAAAACCCCTTGAGATCAAACGCCTTGCTTTCAAGAGGGTTCTGTAAGGTACAAAAACATATAATTTACTGAAATAAAACAAGTAAAATATAAACAAGACAAGTAATTAAAAACCAGTATAACAAAAACATTGGTAAAAAGCTTTGGTTCGGATCAATGAATATGGCGCCTGTAATTTCACTCAGCAAGACAGTTACTATTTTTTCTTTTGAACAGCGCTGTAATAGTAGAATGGCCTGGTCTAAAAGCAGATCGAAAGAGGGATACACTGTTAAAATAATAAAACCCTTTTCTTGTAAACTAGCTTCTCAAATACCTTTGCAATAACAGAGAACAGCTGTTTACTTCTAGACTGCGTCCCCCTTTATGTATGCGAACAGTTCCTTCAAATTTCCATGCTGAATAAATCTCTGCAGTGAGCAAGGATATGTTAAAAAAGATCAGCCAGAGGACAGATTAACAGATGCGATGAGCACTAAATTAATTTTGTTTCAAGTCCATCCAAGCCTGCTTTCTTTTTGATATTTAATTTATTAATAACTGATACAACCACAGTAGGTTTCACCTCCCAAAAGAGAGAGAGGAGTGCTGAGGATTCACTGATATTCCTGGGACCTGTTCCAGAAAGCAGGGTCGTGTCCGAATCAGCGCACTTGCCTACTATTCAGTATGCCAGTTGAGTATACTTTTTTTTAAAATTGTTAAGTACGTGACAATTCTGAAAATTGAGTGTTCTTAATGTCCCCCGATGATGTACTTATTTCTGGGTTTTCGCTGATAATAGTATTGAGGATATTTTTTGCATACTGCATGTCACTAAACAGTATGCAGTAAGCAGTATACAGTATGCTAGTACACAGTAAACAGGATGCCGTAGATAGGGCTCTGATTCGGACACAGCCCAGGATTACTGAGTTAGCTGGATAACGGCACTGAGTAAAACCCGGAACCCTCCCAAATCTGGAACATGGGCTGAAGTAAAAAGAGCTGTCCGGGTTTTACTTTAGTGCAGTTATCCAGCTAACTCTGTCATCCTGCTTTGTGGAATACCCCCGTGTGCATTAAAAAATGACTTATTTACACGGTTATGTGGCATTCCATGAGTAATACCAACTTAATTAACTGCAGAAGGAGGGAATGAGAACACATCACCCATGCACACAGAGCCGCAGCTCTGACAGTTTAAACTGAGAGTTAGTCTGACAGATGTGCATATGTTTTTTAATCCTCTCTACTCATCTTCTCCCTCCCTCATTGTTTTCTTTCATCTCACTACCCATGTGAAATCAAACCTGAAAAAGAATAGCTGTAAATGAAGACATCTGCCACATGTGCTGATCTGGAGGAGGGTATCTGCTAAACTAAAGCAATAATGATGACAGCTGTGCTGTGCTTTGTCTCTTCATGTAATTCAATTCAGAAGCTCCTCATTGCGTAGCATCTGTCCAGTTCCCTGAGAGCTCATAGGGAAATACATAAACAATACACAAGTCTGATCTATTCTAAAATCTGCAGTTAACACCATAGCCGTAATAGTTTTATTTAAAAAATACAAAACATTAATTAAAATGGAAATAAGTAAGAAAATGGCAGAAGAACATGAACAAAGGAAAAATTGAAGTGAGTTATTTTATTTTATTTTTTTTGGCTAGCTATGTTTACATCTATAATTCTCTCTCTGCCCTGCCCCACCTTCACCATCTTGGCTCTTGAAAGGACGTACGACCAGCAGGCCAAGTGTGACCCCCCCAGGAAGTGTCGAAGGAGGTGAGGGGGGTCTCCAGTCCATCCTGAGGAACACCATGTCCCCGGCCTTCGGCGCCACCGTCATCATCATCGTCACTGTCGTCGTGTCGGGCAGCGCGTACCTGTGCTTCATCAAGTACATCTGCATTGGCTGCTGCAAGCCCGCGCAGGTGATACCCGCCTCCCACCTGGATCCCAACAAATCCGAAGAGCAGGTGTAGAGCCAGTTACCCCAAAAAGAGAGAGAGAGAAAGAGAGAGAGAGGACTGACTGTGTTCCCGTGGCCTTGCCTTGTAGCGTGGAAGATCCCAAATCTCATGCGAAAAACATTCTGCAGCCCCTGATATTCTGCCAGGCCTCTGGTTCTGTGCCTGAATCGGGGGAGAAAAGAGGATTACTGTACATGACGAGAGGTCACTGCGCTCACGCTCACCTGAGAACAGTGCTGACCATCCCTGCACTGAGAGGGGGTTGTAGCTGAAACGGACCGCTGGCCAGTATCGCTAGGGGGCGCTGGAGAGCAATGGACCAGTGTACACGGACCACTCCGAGTGGTCCGTGGACAGACCTACCGGTCCGTGGACCAGTAATACATTTTATATAGCGCTTTTCATTTTACAGAGAAAATCTCAAAGTGCGTTACAACGGCAAGTAGCCTACAGCAAACAGAGAAACAGACAGAGCATGAAAGTGCGTAACATACAGTAATTATTAACAGACAGCAACATCAATATGAAAACCCAGGTCCGCATGACATAATCCTTTTAAATACGTACTTTATAAAATTCTATCTAGAATTCTGACCATCTTCATTTGTATTTACATACCGCAGCACCCTAGTGTAGTTACAGCAAGTGTTACACGTGTTGTGTGAGTCCACTGGCCATAATGACACTGTTGAGGAACCAACAGGTTACGCGTTCTAGGGCCCAAGGCTGTCTCGTGGATAGAGGTGTACCTTACAGATCTTATCGTTTTGGCATCATGATACAATGACTGTGATTGACCATTTCTCTCTATCTGTCCACCCCCTTCTATCCTTTCCTAGTATTCCAACATACCCCAGTGTGTGGTTGCCATGTTGATCCAACATACCCCAGTGTGTGGTTGCCATGTTGATCCAACATACCCCAGTGTGTGGTTGCCATGTTGAACAATTGGATCATGTGGAGTAAGGAGTAAATGGAATTAAGCTGTGTCAATAAAATAATATTGCAATATATTCTTTTTTCTATGAAACATCAGGGTGTCAGTAAGCTTACACATTACATTACATTTATCCAAAGCGACGTACAGTAAGTGCGTACAGAGACATCATCATCATTACAGAACAGACGAGGCAAAGCACATCCTTTGCATAATGTAGCAGCTATCCCTAGCAATGAAAAACAAGATGCAGCCCAACAGGTACAAATCAAGTATAGTAATCAGGCAATCACTGCTCTTGTTTCAGCATAAATGTTGAGGGGGAAAAAAACACAAGAAAGATTCACTTGTGCATTTTAATGAAAATATGAATTTGAACATAAATTTGTATGAAAAAAAAGGTAAAACAAAACAAACAACAACACAAACCTTAAACCTCTTCCCATGAAAAAAAAAAAAAAAAAAAAAAAAACATAGAACACTCCCTTCTTCCCATTGCCATCGAATGTCTTTATAGGATGTGCCACATTCCAAATATTCTGAGACCTGGTACTCAGTGCGGTATTCATTTCTGAATTCTTCTGAATAACATTCCCCGTTGACATAGCCTGAAATCACATTCAAAAATACAAGTAAATGTCTGATTTAAAGGAGAAGTTCGGTATTTAGGATTACAAGCCCTGTTATTTACGATCATATAAAATGGTCCATATCAACATTTTGATGAACTGTGCAGTCTTGAGATATATTGCTCATTGCTCATGTCACAGCTAACTTACACTCCGCTTACACTTAAAGTCCGCCAAAGTCACATTTTAGCTACTCATAGGCTAAATGCAAGACATCTTTTCTTAGAATTCTGAAATCATTAGTTTTGTTCAATGAAGAGTTACGTAAAACATAATTATTTTTAGAAAATCCGTCTGCATGAATACAGACTTTAGAAAAGGTCCAACTCTCCAACTCATTTTTAGTTGTATCTGTTTTTAGCTTGATCCGCCTACAAAGTGTTCCGTTTTATACCAACGTATAGTTTTTATTTATTTATTTATTTTTTATTATCTTTATTTATTTATTTGTAACTCTGCCAATTACCTTGAATTACCTTGATCAGTTCGATCAAGTTGTGTTGCTTCGATTGCACCAACGACGGTTATTAGCCTAGCAGCTGAGGCCTCAGAGGGGGCTTAGTAGCCGAGAAGCCAACTCCACCAGCGGATCCCAGCGGGCCCGCGCCGACGGCTACTAGCCTAGCAGCTGAGAAGCTAGCGCAACTACAACAGCTAGCCTGGCTAACGCTACCACGGCTAGCCCAACAAACAATTCCAGCTAACACTGTTAGCCCTACGTGCAACCCCTGCGAACAGATGGCTAATCAACCTGGCTATGCTCCACTTACCCCCCTCGGAGTACCGATGGCTATCTCTGTGGCCCAGTCTTCTCCCGGTGGGGAGTGTGGGGCCTTGCCGAATGCCATCGGCAGCAGCAGACCCTCGTCATCTATGGACAACAGTGCGCAGACGGCCCGGGGCCCAGCAGCGGAACATCCAGAGGCACGTAAGCCTCGGCTAAACAGCGGACCCCCGTCGCCGGATACCGGTGGTTCCGCGCCTGCGGCACTCGGCCCAGCAGCTGGACTTCCTGATCAACCCGGTAAGGATGTCGTAGCAACGGCCATCAAGAACTCTTTGACTCTAGCTAATACTTCACACGCTGTTAATACATCGAAATCAAAACAACAGCAAACTAAACTATTGCAGACTGTAAATCATGCTAAAGTTATCTGGGACCCTAAAGCTGGGACCAAAAGTGATTTTTGGCGGGAACATCAATGTCAGAAGTATTGTGTCTAAAACTGAACAACTTGAAAAGCTACTGTCAGATTCTAATCTTGATTATCTAGGGCTATCGGAGACATGGCTGACTCCAACAACTCCTACAGCTGTCTTTAATATCCCAGGCTATAATACCTATAGGAGAGACCGTGGTGGGGTGGTGGGGTCTTATTATATGTTAAAAACAGTTTTCAGTGTACACAGATGGATCTTCCCAAAAACGCCCTGGAATGTGTGGGAGTAACCATCACTCTCTCCTCTGAAATGTCATTTAGCATTATTGTACTCTATAGGCCACCTAATGAAAAGGAGGTGTTTTTTGATAATCTTCAGATTCTTAAGCCCTGCAGTGGCAAAGAGGTTATCGTAATGGGTGACTTCAATTTAAACTGCCTCGACAAATCGCGACGAAAGAAACTAAAGAACATCGCCACCAAGTTTCACTTAACCCAGCTAATCAAAAACCCAACAAGAATAACAAGATCCTCTAAAACCCTTGCTGGATTTAGTGTTCACAAACAAAACTGATCACATATCTAAGACATACAATCTAATCACGGGCATATCAGACCACAATCTCACACTGGTGTCATGACAGCTATCTAAGATGCGCTACAGAGCCCAAAATAAAACAAAAGTGAAGAATCCAACATCCTTCATCCCAAAGAAGGACTTAGAGCAGATGGAAAATTAACTAAAGTCGAAAAACTGGGAGTCTATAGCAAATGGGGAAAACTGTGAGCAGGCCTGTGAGGCTTTTAAAAACAGCCATCTCGCAGCTCATATCCAAATTTACAAAAACAGCACCCCCGAAACATAAACGCAGGCAGACCCTCCCGTGGTTCAATGAGAAGTTATGGCATCTAATGAAAGAGTCAGGGCGGGAAACTGATCGGCTGGTTTTTAAAAGCCTTAGAAACAAAGTGACAGGGCAGCTTCGAAAGACTAAAGCAAACTTTTTCCTACACGTAATAAGGCAGGCTAAAGGGAACAACAAAGCTTTATGGAACTGCATCGATCAGGAAGGGAGCGAGTTAGAAGTGGACCCATAGAGCTCAATGTGCACAGTCAGAACAGCTCAGTCATCATCACAGGAACAGTAGAACTCAGTTCTAGAACTAGGTGGACCTTTTGCAAACACCCAGCCCCCCCATGGCCATTATGGCCTTGACAAAAGAAGCATCCTTACTAAGCTTCACACCTGTAGATGAGACAAAAGTAAACAAATTCCTCTCATTACTGTCCAACTCTAGAGCTAAGGATATATGGGGACTTGACCCGGTTTTTCTTAAAAAACATAAAGAAGGATTAACCACCCCCATCATGTGCATTGTAAATCGTTCCCTCAATGAATGTTTGTTCCCCTCCACCCTGAAGACAGCCATTGTAACACCGATATTTTAATCAGGTGACCGAAAGGAAGTCAGCAACTACAAGCCCATTAGTATACTCCCCGCCACTTCTAAAATGATTGAAAAAGTTGTTGCCGAGCAGCTAACAGTTCATCTAACTAAAGAAAATCTGTTACACCCCATACAGTACAGTTTCAGAGCAAACCACTCCACGGCAACTGCATGTTGCTACTTCCTTGAGGTCATCAAGGCTAGTCTTGATAAGGGAGGGGTGGTAGGGGCTGTTTTCTTGGATTTCCGTAAGGGCTTTTGATACTGTCAATCATTCTGTACTTCTGTCCAAACTGTCTAATTTCAAACTCTCTGTTAATGTGCTTAAATGGTTACAGTCATATTTAGCTGACCGCTCTCAATGTGTTAAGATCATGGATAAGACATCACCCCTGAGAGTCTGTACCATGGGAGTGCCTCAAGGCTCGATCTTAGGCCCATTATTGTTTAGTCTTTATATCAATGACCTCCCTGTTGTTTGTGATGGTGTTGAAACCTTGATGTATGCTGATGACATGGTCCTTTACGCACATGACCATGTACGTCTCGAAGAAACAAAAATCAAAATCATCTATGTAGGCGGCCAACTGATTAAAAATGTTGAAGAGTTCAAATACTTAGGGGTCACCCTAGATTCCACACTGACCTTCAAAAAAACACATCAAAAAGAAGTGTCAAGTTTTAAAGTATAATATTGCAAACTTTCGCCACATCAGAAATTCCCTGTCAGTCGAAGCCGCTAAGACCTACCTGAACGCCATGATCCTACCATATATTCAGTATTGTATATCATGCTGGTCTCAGACTAACAAGACCGCTCTTAAACCGATTAGATCACTATATGGACAAGCACTGAAGGTTCTGGATAGGAAACCACGGCAGCACCATCACTGTGCTCTACTGGAGAAGTATAATATGTTAAGTTTAGATAACTTAAGCATTTTTTCAGACATCCGCCTAGTACACAAGATCATCCACAATGCGCCCCCCCCCCCCCCCCCCCACCCACTGAAGACCTTTGTACAGCCGCGTTCTGAGTCAATGAGCAGAGCCTCTAGGTCTGCCTCTAGGGGTGACTGCAGTGTTCCAAAACTAACCTCTGCTTTTGCTCAAACCGCCTTCTCATACAAAGCTATCAGAGAATGGAATAGGCTCCCCGATAACATAAAAAACATCACAGATTATCATAGTTTTTCCCGTGAGGTCAAAAATAGTATTTTAAGCAACCAACATTGTCAGCACTGATTGCACTTTAGATGGTCAGCACTGATTGCACTTTTTAGATGACCCGTGGGTATATATAACAGGGTGGGACAAAATGCAATATTATTTATTTTCTTATCAGACTGTCTAGAATTGATGTGATGTGTTATTGAGGGTGTTCTGAGGGTGTTTTACACATATTGTAATATGTATCTCGGTAGGCAAAACTTCGGATCTGTGGTGATATTGGTTTCTTTCATATTGCCCAGCTCTAGCGGGTTGTGTTACATGATCCAGTTTAATGTATTATAATGCCACTTTATCCGGCCCTTTTACTGTGTAATAACTGTACTCATTGTATTGTCTTAATTTTATGAAAGGTGTTTTTTTTTTGTTTTTTTTCTGTATTGAATTTGATACTGTGTATTTTATCGTGATTATCTGTTTACTGTAAGGACTACAGATGGAAATTAGCTTCTTGATAAATCTGATGCACCCATCTTTTTACTCATCGAGTGATTAATGTAAGTGCACACTGTCCTTTTTCTAAATAAAGAAAGAAAAGACACAATGGATCTGGATGGGCATATAGAAAATCCTTCAAAAAACACCATAAACTCTCATTTTCAAAGACGGGAAACACACCGAGTGGTCACTAAATGCAAAATTCCCATAGAGATCCATTCAAATGCAGAGAGATTGTAGTATCGCTTGTAAGAGTACCTGCAAATAAGGTATCAAGAGTCTTTTGATGTTGTTGGATATGCAACCAAATATTAAATATTATAACTTTATTAAAGTTTATGTTAATTTGTCCAATTACTTTTGGTCCCCTA
The DNA here is from genome assembly GCA_029718625.1 of Synaphobranchus kaupii. Classification (NCBI taxonomy): domain Eukaryota; kingdom Metazoa; phylum Chordata; class Actinopteri; order Anguilliformes; family Synaphobranchidae; genus Synaphobranchus; species Synaphobranchus kaupii. The sequence goes on along the minus strand of CM056384.1, from coordinate 66,863,391 downwards.
AAATGGGGGGGACTATGCATAAAAATGGCTTCAATTGCTACACCATTTACCCGATATGGACGTAAAAACCCTCAAATTAAAGGGATAGTTTGGAATTTTGGACATAATGTCTCAATTACGATTACTCATTGATGAAAACCTCACTTGGAAACCTCATATCACTCAAATCTCATCCAAAATAGCAAAAAATGTTGGAATCATTGGTAGAGTCCATTATCTCTTAAACACAAAAACTGCACTCAGTCTTTACAATTCCATGGTTTCATCATACATCAGTTATAGTAACATTGTCTGGGCCAGCACACATAACACCTCACTCCAACCAATCCTTAGACTTCAGAAACGAGTCGTCAGAATTATTTCAGTAGCACCTTCAAGAACACATACTAAACCACTATTTCAGAAACTGGGAATCCTCAATATATACCAAATTAATACTCAACAAGTCGCCCAATTTGTATACAACTCAATCAACAATATTCTTCCTCCTTTTTTCACAATTTTTTCTCCACTAATAGTGAGTTTCAGTTACACTACCAGAAATGCACACCAACTCCACCCCCCCTACTCACGCACATCATCATCCCAATTTAGAATTTCATACCGAGGTTCCAAGATCTGGATTTCACTTCCCTGCCACTTTGTAGATCTTTCCCCGTTTTTATTTTAAAAATCGCTCAAAAATCACCTGTTATATAACTAATATTATATTGATAGTATTATCATAATTTCTAGGATTTATATATTTTTCTTCTTTTCCTTTCTAATTTGTATTAATCTACTTAGCATTATTGTCATTGCTTCCCCCCCTTTTTTTTTTTTCTTATATTTTGTTTTTTTTAATGTATGATTACGAATTATTGTTCATCATCATCTATTATTACTATGTATTTTCTATAATTAATGTTTTCTAGGGGTACCCCTGGTTAAGCCCTTAGAGGTTTTTTGGATTTTCCCTGCATGTAAGTGTTTATAAATGTTTGACCACTGTTTTAAAAAAATTGTGTAAATAAAATAAAATCAAATCAAATCAAAAAAGAATGACAAAATACTGTGTAATAGCGCCACAGTGTGTCTTTAGGTGTATATTTCACACCAACTGGTGTCTTTTGAGATGTTTCTCTCCCTGACATGTCCCTGAAAGAAATTCTGTTGTATCAGGTAGCTTTCTTTTGATACCATTCAATTGGTTTTATGTTTGTTGATGTCTTTCGCTAAGTAATTCTGAATCATGCATTGTAATAGCAGGGACATAAGAGCTGGTTAGTTTCTGATTGGGCTAACAAAGTGAAGTTAAAAAAAATATGGTGGAAAAATCACCAAATTGGTAACACTCAAATCAAATAGAATCAATCACTGTCACTGTTGTGTCTTTCCTCTATTTGTTTCCAGGGGAGTGTCCTGAATGTTACCTGAAAGTTGTAAAATGGAAAAGGGACTGAACTGAACATACAATGAAACTGTCCACAGCCATTATTCTGTGACCGATACATACTTGAACTCATTGCAATACCTTACCCCACCACAATCCTAGTGGAGCTAATGTTTCCACCCCCATATTATAAAACCTAGCGGTTCAGTGGAGTGAAGTGGAGATTGCAATTCCTGTGAAGGGGAGGGCTGTCAGTGTGGGAGTCACTGGCAGGAAGTGACACATACACCTGGGCTGTGACAGAACCTTCTGTTACCTTTCTAATGTTCGGTCTGTTCTGTCAAGGCCCACTTGTATGTGCCACTTCCTGCCAGCGACTCCCACAATGTGACACCCCTCCCCTTCACAGGATTTCCAACCTCCAACCTGTTAGCAGATTCTTCTCTGGTGGTTAATTTGGCCACACAAGCTCAGCCTGTGGTCTGACACTTCATTTCTGTGATTGTGGGGAAGTACATTTGAGTGAGTGTGAACTTACAGTAACCACTGTGTGTCACTCTCTCTTTCTCACGCACGTACGCACGCACACATTCAGTTATGCTGCTTGGTTATATATGGTTTAGTGTAGGCAAGGCCTGAAAGGGATGGAAAGACATTAAGTTGTGTGAAGGTTTTTAACATCTCTTTGGCTACAACAAATCTTTCGAATAAAGTGAAATACTGTGGACAAGATGCAGCCTTTTATTTCGTACAAACTCAGCCAGAATTTGAATGAACATATAATTAATACAGTACATATTAATTACAGGATGTATAAAAAATAACAAGACTGCTTTTCTGTACCAAAGTGATACAGACATGCTCTTGATTCATAATAAAATAAATATAAAATACATAATTAACAAAACATAAAGATACACAATGAAGGAATACAATCTGCCTGTCTCTCAATTCCCATATCCCATCCTAGCCTAATATATCCATTGAGCTAAAAATGCAGAACAGTTCCGAGCTCTTGTCTGATATTGAGGTGGTGACCAGTTTTAGAGGACTGTATAGTGGCCTCTTCCACATCTAGGGGTGTAAATGTAAATCACGTGGCGCTGTAATGCCGACGTAGTCCAGCTGTCTCTCGTTTTCACGTTTGTTCATTTGAATGTGTTTTGTTGTATCAAGTTTTCATCTTGTTTTTTCATGCGCTGGTATGTCTGTTATAGGACAGGGAAGCAAGCTGAACATTTTTCAGGGCACTCCTGCTGCCCTTTGTGATATTACCAAATTGTCCTGTCTGGCTGGTTTTGTTTATGGTTGTCACTGTGGAGACGCATTCATAACATGTACTCCGGAATGGCCATTGGATCTGTGGCGACAGGGTTACCATCGCTCCTCGCAGGAGTTTGAGTGGCTTGGCTTTAGTCGAAAAATGCACCCTCCCTTCCTCCACTACCACCTCCTCTACTCCGTGCCCCGGAAACGGATTGTTGTGTTTTAATCTAATGTTGCTGATTAGATCTTAATTACGTATTAATGGTTACATATTAATTAATGTCTCGACGCAAACCACAATGTCAGATACATTGTATACTGTACATGCATATACTTGTACTCAAAACGTTCAGGCAGTTTTGCATATTTCCGGGTAGGAGAGGAGTGGTAGTGGAGGAAGGGAGGTGGGGAGTGAAGAATATTGGGACGCACCTGTGCGTGCATGGAGGAAAGTCGCGGAGGCGGAGTTTGTGTATATGTCAGCAGGACTTGGGGCGGAACAGCTGTGATCCGAGAGACGCATTGCTCTGGTCAACTCGAAACAGCTTTGACCCGCTTGGTGACACTGGACATCTCAAGACAGCAGAGGCAGATGAGGAGCTGTTGTTGCTTTTGATGCTCGATTTTTCATTATGACTTGGCTGTATTCCACTCGACTCATACCTCCGCTTTAGTTCACTTAATTCGTTTGATTGATTCTATTGAATGTCTTTGTTTGATAGGTGGCTACAACTGAAGTTCCCTCACAAGAAAATAAAAGTTATTGTCATGGTTTCACCAGAAAGTGTACAGGATATGTGATCAAGCAGAGATAATCTGTCATGTGGTTGCCATTTTGGCTCTGCAGCATGCGAGCTGCCCCAGATTGATTGGGCAGTAAAGGCCATTACAGCTCTTGGGAGTTGCTTGCTCTGGGGACATATTCAAGCTCATTTTCACAGTGAGAAAGTGCAAGGGTAGGCATTGCCAGTCAATAAAAAATTTTTAATTCCTCCAATATGAAGTGAGCCCTTATAAAATACAACATTACTATAGAATAGCAAAAACAAATTTTAAATGAAGCATGCAGATGCTCTTGCCAAATAAATGACACATCTTTATTTTATTTTCATTAAGTGTCCACAAACAATCAATTAACAGTTTGATATTTATTGAATTCAGGTCCAGTTCCCTAACCATCATCATTTTATATAAACTCATCTAGTAAATGCAGTGAACCCAAAATGAAATGCTTCTTTGTTCAAGATTAGCAATTATATTTCGCTTTACAGAAACTAAGGAACGCTCATTGCACTGCATTGTGATTGCAGAGTTCAATTATGACCACGATTCAAAGGGACTTGTCTGTAAAGTTCTCTCAAAGCACCCCTCTAATGTAACCCTGCAGTAATGGATTGCATGTCTGTAGTGCTTACCGTCAGCTATTCTGGGGTTTGCGTTACGAAGCTCCCCAGCATTCCAAAATGGCTCCTGTGATCATGAAGGACGACCAAAGCAGATGAAAGATAAAACAAACATAGGCCCAATCTCAATGTCCGCCCTGAGCCCTAAGGACTGAGCCCTCACAGACTTCGGTTGACGTCACATGCGTGGCCAGCGTAGACGCGTGAGTGCACGAGAGTGCAAGGGCTCGAAATGGTACAAATACGAGGAATGGGACATTGGGACAGCACTTTGCGCTGTTATATGTTTCTTTGCTGTCGGGAACACGCCTCAAAATCTGTGAGGTCGGACATTGAGATTGGGCCATAGTCATCGTAACTATAGTGATGATCACATGAAAAAATGCTTAGCTCCAGGCAGGAGGGGCTGGTTTTTCTGCCAGAGGGCAGTCCAAGGGCCGCATTACGACATCGCCGCAGTTACACGGCGCTGCAAACAGGCCGACCTCAGCCTCCCTCTGCAGACTTCCATGAAGCGCGACTTCCCACAGAAACACGAGCTCCTCTCCTGACCTTTGGCTTGGGAAAGGCACGCGCTCCTTCGGGAAGCGGGTAGAAACGCACAGCAATGCGTCTTCACATTCCACTTCTTCAGCGCAGTGACAAAACGTTTCGCCACACCCTTGTTTGTCATTACCGCGGCCGTCTCACTAAGGCCGACTCACGGCCTAACAGCTCTTGGAACGGACAAGAATAATTTTGCAGTGAAGTCCTGCCAGGATGCTCTCAATGAGGAAGTTAAGAAACCTTTCCATGAAATGTAGTGTTTATTGCACAATTTCCAGTCTGAACGAAATGCATCTGATTACATACTGCGCCGCAACGTAACAGGAAAAAAAAACATTCACAAAGCGACACAGGCTCTCTTACGCAAAGTGACGTATCGCTAAAAGAATATAAAATAATAATAATAATTGGATGAGGTTATATTCACAAAAGCATTTCATCTTGACCCTGGAAATTGAAAATCTACATAGTTAATAACATTGTAATGCACAACATTGTAATGCACAAACTCCTTCTGCCATTTCCCAAAATTAACAGCATTTTTTTCTCCTACGCTGTAAGTCTCTAGGCAATTGAACCTGCTAACTGAAAAGAATGTAATTCTTATAAGTAGTGTTGCTGTATATATTTGTTATGTAATATACATTGTAAACATAATATATACAATATCTTATTCTGCTATGGATTCTATCCAGCACCGGAAACTCCCCTCCATCAGAGACTGCAGCGAACTATACAATGACCAGAGCCTTACCCATGCTGGAGCACACATGGGAAAATGTAGGGGGTACCCCTGAACCCAGGTCTGTAAAGGGGTCTACAGCAGAGATACTCAAACCTGGCCCAAGGCAGCAAGAATACGGCTAGAGAACTTTCATAGAGTCTACAAAATACAATCAAACCATTAGAAACTACGACATTTCAACACATCTATAAAAACGTGTCTAAACTAGGTAATTGCTCAACAGAATTAATTCGAATTAAAAATTAATAGAAAAATAACAAAAACAAAAAACTCATTTAAAGAAAATCTAACGGCAGAGCTAAACTAAAAGGGGTAGTTGGAGAGAGGCCACGCTGGAGGTGGAGCAGGTCTCAGTGCTGTGGGTGAAACGCGGCATTGGAATTTCCTTAAAGATGGTGGACCTCGATCGATTTCCGAGTCAGGCAAGGACAGAGGACGGATAAAATAAGCGATTGGTATGATCCCTTGGACATATGATCGCAACCCCAGTCTGACCTACGCGGGTGTGTCTGCAGTCAGCCCGCTGGCTCTGAGGAGCTTATTGGACGTTTCCCAGTTCAGGGGAAGTGGAGGCTGGAGGCTGGACCCTGGCACACACTCTCCTGATAAACAGGACTGCAGGGCTCCTCCTCATCTTCAATGACATGGGTCACCAGGAAGGATTCCACCTGATCAGGAGTGCTGGCGCTCGACTGGGACAGCTGGGCAAATTCTTCCCTCTCAAAGAACTGCAGGAAGACACAGACTGTGACTATGCATTGTACAGCGAGAGAGAGAGAGAGAGAGAGAGAGAGAGAGCGAGAGAGAGAGAGAGAGAGCGAGAGCGAGAGCGAGAGCGAGAGCGAGAGCGAGAGCGAGAGCGAGAGCGAGAGCGAGAGCGAGAGAGAGAGAGAGAGAGACTATGCACTGTACAGCTAATGCATGAGAGAGACTGAGACTATGCACTGTACAGCTAATGCATGACAGAGACTGAGGCTATGCACTGTACAGCTAATGCATGAGAGAGACTGAGACTATGCACTGTACAGCTAATGCATGAGAGAGACTGAGGCTATGCACTGTACAGCTAATGCATGAGAGAGACTGAGACTATGCACTGTACAGCTAATTCATGAGAGACTGAGGCTATGCACTGTACAGCTAATGCATGAGAGAGACTGAGACTATGCACTGTACAGCTAATGCATGAGAGAGACTGAGGCTATGCACTGTACAGCTAATGCATGAGAGAGACTGAGACTATGCACTGTACAGCTAATTCATGAGAGACTGAGGCTATGCACTGTACAGCTATTGCATGAGAGACTGAGGCTATGCACTGTACAGCTAATGCATGAGAGAGACGGAAACTATGCACTGTACAGCTGGTGTAGAGGAAAGAGACAGACAGATTACACTTCAGTTTATCTGGTTTGAACATTGATAGGTAGATTGTACAGACCAACAGCAGCAAAGGAGAGATGGGCAGACTGAGACTATGGTAGATTATTGTATAAATATGGTAAGAGGGGCTGAGAATGTAACAGAGCTGCTGTTGTAGGCAGGGGAAGAGATCTAGACTACCCTGTAGTGCGCACGGTGGTGATACTATGGCGACTCAAGACTAAGCAGATACCCAGTCGGTATTCATAACACTGAAAGGTCTGTCTCTACCGTCTACCGAGCAGAAACATTACAATTCTTAAGAGCAATCACTGCGAGGGCATGACCAAGGACAGTACCGTATGGCAAAGTATTTTCTGTCTTTGGGAAAGCCTCCTCATGAATATTCATAAATTGTTATCTAGCACCTGAAATCCCTGCTACCAACCGGAAGCCCTCATCGTTAGGAAGCAGACGACACAGAAGTGACTGAGGAGATGAGCACGTGGTCATGGTTATTGTGTAGAGTCTGTGGCGAGGACGTCCGTACCTGGCGAATGTGCTCAGGCAGGCATATGGGAGGTTTCAGGGCCTTCTTCAGGACGTCGTGGTTTTTGTGAACGGCAATCAGGCACGCGCATATGAGCACCGCGAAAAGGACCACCAAAGTCGCCGCAATCCATGCGGTCCTCTTAGCACTCTCTTCTTCTGCAGAGGGGGAGAGAGGGAGTGAGGAAGAGAGTCCGTGTAGGGGAAACTAATTATGTTCAAATAAGTTAAAAAAATTAATAAATAAATTAGGCACGAAATTGAAAGACGTGGTACTATGAAGTAAGCCAACTTTCCAGTTAAAGGTGCTTTTCCTATTTGGATTGTGGAACGCATACTTGCGTGTGGCAGGATGTGTTCGTCTTTGACACACCCGGCTCCAACGATTATTTGAAATACTTTAACAAAATTAGAGAAACGTCCATTTTCACCAATATTTAGAATGACATTCTTCTTTCATGAGCTTGTTAGTTTTGGTTAGCCACACACTTCAAAGCCTCAGTCTCAGAGACCGGATGGAGTGTTTTCAGGCTTTACCAGCATCTAGAGTACAGTTTTTTGCAGATCTGTATTTGATCCAGGTCTGGTGTGTGTGTGTGTGCGTGTGTGCGTGTTCGCATTTGACCTTGTGCGTGTATTTAACCCAGGGCCTCTGATGCAGCGGTAAAAAAAAGCATGATTAATGATTAAACTGGAGACTCACCGGACTCTGGAACAATGGCACACACGGGCGTGCTCAGATCACCCTCTCTCCGCCGCAAGATGTACTGCACTCGCACGCAGTAGTTTCCTCCGACCTTCAGGGATTCCAACTTAACAATGGAGCTCAATCCCTCACGATACTCCTGTGAAAAATACAGCCATTTGTACAAGAGGATCTGATTATTTGGTTCTGAGTGTGTGGTCAGCAAGAAGCCACTAATAGTAGTTTCTTGCTGAAACCAGAACCCCACCCACACACCCACACCCCCACACCCACACCCACACCCCCACACACACTTCAGAACCACTTGGCTGCGAGACAACCACCTTGTGAGTGAGTGACTCACCCTCAGGCCCTTGGTCTGCTCCCAGTAGACAACCCTGTATTCCAGAAAGTCCCCAAACTCGTCCCTGAGCAGGGGAGAGGGGTCACTGATCTGCACCAGCAAGGCATTGGGAATGGTGGACAGTGTGACATCTGGGGGCCCCAATCGAGCTGGACGGGGAGAGACAGGGAGAAAAACCTTAAAGGAGGCGTGAGGCACTCGGTAATATGACTGGTTCGTTTGCTTTTTACCATCAATAAGACATGGCCCCGCATTCAAACCTGCACTAGGGCGCAGCCATCTTGGAGCAAGCTAGGTTGGTGACATCACTAGGGCTGTGTCCGAATCAGATCCCTATATACTGCGTCCTGTCTCCTATGTACAGTGTACTGAGAGATGTGTACCGTTTTAATGTGCACTGTTTAGTATGCGACGTGCAGTACGGAAAAAAATCTTTCCAACAGTACTGTGGAAGTGTCGCAAGACGTCCCACCCTTGCGTGGCCATGTCACGTGTTGTTTTTGCTGTTATTGAAGGAAAACATCAGCGAAGCTGCGCCATATTCATCCGTACTTCTTGAAGTGTGCTCCCGAATATACTCATGAAACCCCGGAAGTAAGTATATCATTCGGGGGTTTTAAGTATACTATATTGAGAGAGAATTTCACCGACTTAACGACTTTCTCGTCCTGTCTACTCAACAAGCCTACTTAATAGTATGGAAAGGTGCTGATTAAGACACAGCCATGGTTGGTTTGTCTCGGCTGTTCAAGCTATTGCTATTGCTAGACTGCTGACTTTCAATAAGGCCTGGCATGAATTGTGAAGAAGAAAAAAGGATGGAGAACCCAGAGAACCTAACTGGTTTAGTTGGTTCTTCATGCTAGGTAGCCTGCTTCCAGCCAGCCAGCTGGTCTCTTCTACCAATAGACCGCACCCCGAACCACAGCGTCTGGCTTCAGTGGGTTTGTGGTTAGCAGAACAAATTGCCCGCGTTCATCAAAGACCCCCTCCTCTACGCAATCTGACTGAGTAAAGTGGTCACTACAGAATCCGTCGGCCCTGTCCCACGAGTGGCCATTTCAGATCAGCCAGCGGCGCAGTAGTTGCGGTCTCGTCAGAGGAAGTTCGTGAAAATGACCACAACCTGAGTTATATTTCCGATTGCTTCACATCCCCTTTAATGCAACTGCAGTGTGCAACGGCTTCCTCTGCTTCTGTCACTGAACGGCTTGTGGATTGGACAGTCTCAAAAGCTGGCAAAAAGGGTTGCACCAAAAAAAAAAAAAGTACAACTGCTGAAGTGGGAAGGGAATGCAATTAAACTGTTGATAGGGAACAAAACCGAACGCACTCAACTGCCGATCGGTGGCTACGGCTGCACTAAGGGATTTACGTGGGTGCAGTTCCCTCAGAAGCACCCCTCTAATGTAACCCTGCAGTAACGGATTGCCTGTCTGTCTCACGATCTCATCTCACGATCTCATAGCGCTTGAGCATTAGGGCAGCAACAGTGTTTTAATGACAGCACTTGAATGAAACACTCGTCAGCTACTCACCAGCATTCCAAAATGGCTGCCGTGGTAGGAAGGGACAAGATAAACAAATACAGATGGAAAAAGCAACAAGTCCCCAAGAGCGCTCAAACAGCATGGGGAAACGTGTGACTTATGAATAACACTGCTTATAGGCTCTGTAAACAGTGGAAAAAGGGACATGAAACCAGGTCGCCACAAAGCGATGGCTGAACAAAGTGAACAAGGCTTCCTGAACGCTCTCCAGAACTCCACAAGTTAACACAAAGCCCAAGTGAGAGCCCCCATGGGATCCTTACTCTGTGTGTTGCCGTGGAACGGTTCGGACTCGCTCCAGGTGGAGGTCTGGTTCACGCTCTGTGCGCGGACCCTCAGGGTTAAGGTTATGGAGGATCTGGCGACAGAGCTGAAGTCGCAGTGCGTGTCATTGGTCGGTGTGCACAACAGAACATCCTTCCAACCGATCACGTCGTCGCTGAATGTGACAGAAGTAAAAGTCACACACACACACACACACACACACACACACACACACACACACACACACACACACACACACACACACACACACACACACAATAGTACAAATTCAAAATGAACTGTGCCACAATTAAGACGAAGCATCGCTGCAGAAGAAAAAACTAAGAAAATAAATGCACATATTGTACCATATGGGAAAAATTCATACACAATCACAGTAAAATGTGTACTGCTATTATATTCTGTCACTAGTGCAGAGGTATGCTGACATTGTGCAGATGCAATTATTATTTTTAAATTATTATTCTTATTTTTTAAAGTGAATAGCACTTCCGTCTCGGTGAACAAATGACCAACAGTATGTCAATTTTTCCCGCAGGTCATCACTTTAAAAGCCCTGCCGATCATAATTGCCCGATTACCAGCAATATTAAGAGTCCCACAGCAAGACATAGAGGACCGCTTCAATTTATAATACGGTTTGCAACGTTTACTCCTGGTGAGGGTCACAATAATGCAGATCTGGATTATAAACATGACAAGTGAGATTTACAGGCTTCATCTCAAGTCTTCTATGAGTCAAAACCCATCGGCTCAAGAATAAAACTAAATTCCACACCACACTTGGAACCCAAAACCGTCAGGTACTAGTTGGTGGTCAGTGCATAATCCTCGACTGGACAAGGTGTAGCCTACTCACAAGTAATACTGCACTGCGTACTCCACAGCGGGATTGTCCGTCGCAGCGCTCCAGTTGAGTACACTGTGCAGGTTCTGCGACTCAACTCGGACATTGTTGGGTGGCCACAGACGCGATAGTTCCACTGGACACACTATTGAAATAAAAATCGTAACAATTATACCTTTCCATTCAAAAATATACTTTAATCGAACGTGTTGTACTGGTTTCAGCTTGAAAAAAATCGACATCCATTAACGTCAAGCTAATAACTACGTTTACAAGAAGCTACGCTGGAATAAGACGTTAGATCAATCCGACAATAGGCTAGCTACAATATCAAAATAGCTTTCTTATATAAACCAATGAATGCAGTTAAATGGAAAATTAACGTTACACCACGTAGGCTAGATATAGCAATAGATAGCCATACGAATGAAGTAAACTAAATGTGGTTTTAAACCTTTAACGTTAGCTACTAATATTGTATAACGTAGGCTACGATAAACTATGACACGTCACACCTAAGTGTCTTAGCGATTTAACGTTAGCTATGGAGGATCATTATAATAAAAAGCAAGGCATTTTACTTAGCCAGTTAGCTAGCTACTGTAGCTGAACAGCTAAACGCCAAACGGTAAGTTAGGCTATAACGCGCATTTCACGGAACCTAGCCTAGGCTACTATCCTAGCCTACATGCAAATAATACACTGTCGATTTTACCTTTAGAAATTACTTGAAGAACAAAAAAGATGTTTATCGTGTCTTTAAAATACATGCTAAATTTTCTACATCCTTTTTGATAGCTTGCCAGCTGCTGCTGCTCCTCCTTTCCGTCAATTCCCAGACAGAAAGGCTGGTCAGGAAGGGAGACAGGCGCACCGCGCAGCGCAATCACGAAGAGGCCTGCCCACAGAACTGGGCCTGCCCGCCCTGTCTTCTCTCTTTATGGAGCCGGAACTGGCTCCTGAACGTAACCTATTGAAAAACACGTTTTACATACTACCCTCTTTGCTATTACACTAATGGCTGCTGAATGTTGGGATAGAGCATTTTTACGTAAGCATATCGATGAATTTGGCAATGTATTTATTATCCGCAGCAGCGTTATTCAATGACCCCATATGATAACGTTAATATATTATATTTGTGCCTACTATTCTTACGATCTTTCAATGTTTTTTTCATAGGGAGTAGGCTACCATGTAGCCTATGTTAGGGAACTATTTAATTTTAGTATGAGATGTATAGTTCTCTACCACATATTTATTTCATAAGTTTTGTATATGGCATACGTGATTTTTTTAATAGTATTTTTACAGACCTTTTGCATATGGGCCGGGAGCCAGATTCTTACGCACTGAAAACAATATATGAATAAGATGTATTATGAAAGTGTCTTAAAATATCCATATTAGGCTACTTATTTTGTCAGCAGTGGTAGATATGCTGACACTGAATAGAAGCAGGCAGAGACACAGTCCACTGTTCTGAATAATCAAAAGGCCAATAATGCATCTATGGTGGCCCATTGTGTGCCAGTTGAGTAGTCTACTCCTGGGGTAAGGAGTCACCTATGTACAGAAAATAAATAAAATAGCTACATTTCAACATATGATAAAATTAGCTCAGCTACTATGTCCTATATCCTGTTAATTCACATGGATAGAAACAGTCCAAGGGAATAATTGGCTAAGTTATGATTTGATGAAGCCTTTAAGTGACTGTGGAGTAATTTCTAGTCCTTAACTGCACAACCTGAACCAACACTTTAACCTTTGATCTGAACCAAATGGAGGTTTTGTTTAATCTTTTTCCTTTGCTGCAGTTTGTCTTGCTGTTACTGGTATGTAGGCCACTACTGTGGAAACGACAGTTGGCTGACACAGTAATAGATGTTAACTACACATTCAGAAAGTAAAAACATAAAAATAAAATAAGTGTTATGAAGGAAAAAGAAAGAACAAAACCACAAGGAAATTGACATGAAGCAAAGGAACAAAGCTAACATAAACTGGTAAAGAAACAGAAACAGATCCTTAGGGATAAAATAAAGCAATGAGGGTGGGGTGTGTGGTCGACTGCTTTGCTGAGCACAGGGGCAAGCTGCTCAGATCTGTGTTTTTCTTGCCATTTCTGCCACGACTGCATCCTTTCGGGTTTCACTGCCATGAAGTGCCATGAAGTACAAGTGTTGGGTCATAAAACCGTACACCCAAAATCCAAACAAGAAATAATTATTGAAGGCATACTCCATAGACAATACTAACAAATGTGCCTTGCCTTGAAATAAATCTGCTGAAATGTGATCAGTGGAAAAACAGCCCAAGTATGACAGGAACAAAAGTGCTTCATAGCACTCTCCTCTCCTCTCCTCTCCTCTCCTCTCCTCTCCTCTCCTCTCCTCTCCTCTCCTCTCCTCTCCTCTCCTCTCCCCACACACACACACACACACACACACACACACACACACACACACACACACACACACACACACACACACACACACACACACACACACACACACACACACACACACACACACACACACACACACACACACACACACACACACACACACACACACACACACACACACACACACACACACAGACTCTGTCCAAAGAGACCACACTGCTATGGCCTGTGTTTTAGGATCAGATACACACACAAGGAAGTGTCCACAACTGTGACCTTTGGACAAGCTGAACAATTAACACAGGAAACGTGGTGTCTTTATGAGCATTCTTGTGTCTGAACAATGAACAGCATCCAGAGCAAAAAACTCTCCTCAACTCTGTTTGTTTTGAACCTTACAGGAGAAATTCCCTAACTAATTCAATGAGTTTTTACACTTTATTGACCCAGCTGTTAACTTGGAAGGAAGGCCTCCATGTGAAAAATTGCATCTTTTACTCAGTGATGCATCAGTGTTACATTTTGAGTGAGTGTGACTGTCCTGTTGATGCAAAACATGTCACTCAGAATGGGATATGGTACAGATGATCGAAAATTTCATTTTTCCCCATTGATCATTTATTCACAAGACATTGCATACTGTATTAACGCAGAAGGATGCTTATAGGGTGAATTGGAAACATTTTGCCAGCCAATTATGCTTCTTGATAGGATGAAGGTGCAACAACACAAAAACTGAAATTTGGTGTAGATACTATCAAACACAGTGGCTGGGATTCAATCCACATTTGTAATGAACTCTGACTAACAATTAAAAGAAAACTGTGTTTAGCAAACATAAATAGTTTAGCCAACTCAGCAATCAGTAAATCGCACTTGCCGAACACGATTTGTGAAGATAAAGTGTGACACTGTGAGGCCAGTGCTGGGATCTACTTGTAGGGGAAGGGGTTGGCCTTCAGGGTGGTGCTCAGATCTCATGGTTCTGCCATTCTACAGTAATCCAGCAGGACTGTGAGGGGGCAGTGTTGCCGACTTTGGCTATTTCAGATAAACTGGCTGTCTTAAGCCCCCCCCCCCCCCTCCCTTCCCCCGCCATTGTTTGCACACTGGAACTATGTGTATGATTTGACAGTTGTTAAGGAATAGTTTTAGGAAATGTGTGCATGCAATGAGGAAAACTAACAGATTTCACATTGATATGTGGGACCGAAGAGCAGATTGGCATTCCCCCCCTGAAATCATGAAAATAAAATAGTAAACACACAGTTCCTGAGTTGAAATGGCCATACTTGTGTTTCCTTCATGATTTATTTATTCTAAGGAGACAGTTGGCAGTGTTGGCCTTTAGGAGAATGAACAGTGTTGCAGCGGTGTCTCATTTTTGGCTGTGCAATTCATGGGTTTGACTTTTTTGGCAGACAGATGACAACATTTTGGCTTGGGATTTCGAAATTGGCCAGGCAATTCAGATGAGCAGCCTTGGAGGATTCTGGGTGTTAAACTATCAGACTAAAGGCCAAAGTGTGATGGAGGGTAGCACAACGTATGTCTGTGAGTTTAAGATAAGTTTATTCTTTTATGACAGAGCTTCTCTTTGTACAGAAGACTGAGAATTTCATATGAGAAGCATGTTGTTTGCTGTTAAAAGTCACTCGATGTTCATATGATACATTTGAGAGGGGTAACTATGGAGTTTAAGCATATGGGTTCTTGGTCATGCATGATAAAAAAAAGATGAGCACCAGATATGTTCAAATTTCTTAGTAGGCTACCCTAGCAGATGTATTCCATACCAGTGGCAGACTTTTCAAGATTTATTTAGTACAACCAGACATTAAAGCATTACAGTAGTCCAACCAGGGAATGAAAGTCACTTTTTCACCCACTGGCCCAGAGTGGCTAGTGGATTATAAAAATCACCAGCCATTTTCAACATTTTACCAGCCACATTACCTATTACAATACAACACAACCTGGTTGGTTATCTGCCTAAGTGGCTGCTATAGTAAAAAATCTACCAGCCAAAATAAAAATCTTACCAGTATTTGGCCCTGAGTCCAATATCTACAATATCTTCCTCAATTTACATATATTCCTAAGGGGTAAAAAGGCTACTCTTGTGATATGTGGACCTGACGAGACATCCGAGTCAATAGGCACACCAATGTTTTTGACAACTGCACTGGCTGTGACAATAACACCATTTCTTTTTTAAGAACTATAAAGAATGCACTCAGTAGAGTGCAGACCTCTGCCAAGGCACAACATTCCCCCCTCACATGGATGTGTCCAGCACAATTTTGTGTCTGTACAACTAACAGGTCAGGAGATGAGGTCATGTGAAAATTAGAAACTTGACCTGATGGTGGTGCTAGAAGAAAGGTCATGGGGTGACTAAAATCGAAACGTTCTTCCACTTTGGAGCATGAATGTGCA
Source organism: Synaphobranchus kaupii (assembly GCA_029718625.1). NCBI lineage: Eukaryota > Metazoa > Chordata > Actinopteri > Anguilliformes > Synaphobranchidae > Synaphobranchus > Synaphobranchus kaupii. The sequence continues at coordinate 66,847,568 of CM056384.1, read as the reverse complement.
CAGAAACTTTCACAGCAATCCAGTCAATACTTTTCGAGATATGTTTGGCCTGATGGTGGCACTAGAGGAAAGGTCATGGGGGTCACCAAAATCAATAGATTTCTTTCTCTTGGAAACATGAATGTGCAAAGTAAATTTCACAGAAATCCGGCCATTACATTTCCAGATATGTCAATCACAAATTAAAAGTCTGACCTGGTGGTGGCGCTAGAGGAAAGGTCAAGGGTTCACCAAAATAAACAGGTTTCTTCCTCTTGGGAACATCAATGTGCACAGAAAATGTATTTTTAAAGAAATATAATTTTGCATTTCCAATCCCACCCGAATCTGTAATGTCCAGTTCGCAAACTAAGTGAAAGCATGCTCATATATGCTCCTGCTGCCGGCTTGGGAGAGTGAAGAACACTCTGTTCTCCTCTGAAAAACACGCGGGGTCAGCGAGCTGCTTCTTATACACACTGCAGCCACAAGCCGCAGACACAATATATCTTTTGCAATATAGGACAATGTCAATATTGGACTTGTATTCTTCATGGCATGCATAGCTATTGCTAACTAATATGGCTTAAGAGGGTAAATAATACCTCTGAACATGAAAAACTCAATTAACAGCTTGTTAAAATTCTAGGATTGCAATTGTGGTTGGAACAAAAACCAGCATACACAGGGGGCCCCCAGGACCGAGGTTGAGAACCACTGGTCTATTGTATAAACGTTAACACTTAATACAAGAAGAACAGGGATGGGCAACTCCAGGCCTCGTGGGCCGGCGTGTATGCAGGTTTTTGCTGTCACCAGTTACCCTGGCTCAATCAGCGAATTAGTCATATACACCAACAGCGATCCACTCATAGATGAGACCACAACAAAACACTACAATACTTGTATACAGGGACAAGAACATTCATCAGCTGCTGTTCATATTGTGAAATGTAGCTAAAATATCAGATCATGGAAATGATTGGGCTAATTAAATAATTAAGAGTAGAAGTTAAGTCTAAAATACAGAAACCGATACAGCTCACCTTGCCCATCCCTGAAGTAGAACAAGCATTGATATCTGAGGAGGCAAATCATTCATTACTAAGATGAGGGTTGTCTCAGTACATTGGTACTTTCTAACCTCAGATTGAAAAATTTCATACACATTATTAGCCTGCTGAAAAGAAAGCTGTTGCTACATTGTCCAGCCCAGCATCCGTGATAGAAATGGGAAGTTTGAAACCGGCGTGTGGCTATACAGGTCAGCAGTATCCAAATTTAGTTTCTCATGTAGTGGCTTGATTTCTGAAATCTTGAAATCACTTTAAGCGATTTTGAAACGTTGTATTGCTGTGAAAACTTGCAATATGTGCAGACTAATTTGAGTATGTCATTATAGAGTACCCAGTGCTAATGTATTTCTTCCAAGGAAGGGCTTTAATTGTAGGTGCTGCTGCTTCTTCACTTGTCTGAACTTGCTGGACTACTTAATCACACCTAATTACCTAAATACTGTATGTGTTCAGCCAGAGGACCAATAGGGACAGAGCACATTTAACCTAAGTTACAGCCTACCAAACTGCTGGGATAGGCTCCAGCACCCCCCGCGACCCTGATCAGGAATAAGCGGGTTAGATGATGGATTGATGGATGGACAGCCTACCAAACCTTAGGGCCCTGCAAATGATAACGAGCCAGACCTGTATTGTGTTAACCTACCTAACCTTAGGGCCCTGCATAGTATAGGTGAGTAAAACATAGACACTGTACATTTAGAAATGTCCAAAACTTACAAATTCAAAGAGCTGAAACACATTTCAAACAAGTTCACTTGTTTTCCATTTGGCTTCCTGTTCAGGTTCACAGAAACATTACATTACATTCATTTAGCAGACACTTTTATCCAAAGCGACGTACAGTAAGTGCATACAGAGACATCATCAAGATCACTACAGAACAGACAAGACAAAGCACATCCTTTGCATAATGTAGCAGCTATCCCTAGCAATGAACGTCGACTGTAGTTCACACTAAGCTGTGGGCAAATCAGCAACACCACACTTCCATTCCAAATACTATTATAAACTATGATAAACAGACAGGAAAACACAGGGAAACACAATAATAAATATAGCTGCAAGCAGCGATTCCCGAGGACCAAGCGGCATGAGCAGCATTTGTGAAACACAGAGACTGCAAAATGGTAGACAGCCCTAGACGGGGTTGACCCAAAAAGCAAATGTTTGTTTCTAATCAGGGCTTTTGCCATTGTTGATGGCATCTAAACCCGATCCCGTAAAGGCTTGCGTATTATTGTAAACTCTTCATTTTTCTAGTAGCCTACTTAATTTTTATGGTGACATTATGTTATGTGTGAAAACCGTAACCCGAACAGAGCTGAAGTACACATCCTCTTTGTCGCAAATGAATCAAGAAATCTTGCCCGCTAAACCGCAACAGGACAACATAGGTAGGCCTACACATAGACGGATGTTTTTGTCGGCTTTTGTGTAAGATTGAGACTAGTGACGATGTTTGAAAAGAAATGTTAGTTCAAAACATGTAGCCAATGGCACAGTTATGAATAGATTTTTTACATTACTGCAACAACGCGCTCTGTACCAGATCATATTTTGCGTGAAAACTTAATTTTCTTAACATTGTGTGCCTCAATGTTAGGAACAGGGGGGAATCAAACCACCAACCTACTACACGGCAGTACAATGCCTTAACCACTAAGTTACAGGAACTGTCACAGTTGGCAAGGTAGGTAGACAGCCTGTTAAGCATAGATAGTGTACTTGGCAAATGGCATACCTGCCATCCCAACATATGTATTTCTATAGCGCCACCACATGGATTGATTGGGTTAAAACTACAGGGCTCAAGTCCTGATCTAACTCTCAATCAACCCAGCAAGTTTCAGAACTTTCTGTAAAACGGTTTTAGAATTACTAGCATTTTTGAGATAAGCCACACCCAATGCAAAATACATTGGCTTCTCATTCGGCCATTTTTTGACCTAAGCCTTAGAAACACAATGCCTTATGGAAGGCCCGTGATCTGAGTGCACACAGCATGTTACGTGCAAATTGGTCGAATTTTGTAGGAGGAGTATCATTTTAAGTGTTAAAAAAAGTGCTAATTAGTGGAAAATCCAATACGGCTGACTTCATAGTTCCTTGAAGCAAATTTGTTCATCATGAGGAGAGGGACCTGTATTCCACATTTTGTGACTCTAGGTCAAACGGGGCATCAGCAGTGGGCATGTCAATGTCAAAATTTTGTCATGTGCACTACAGCGCCACCAGGTGTTCAATCTGCATCATAATGTAGAGGATCCAAGAGTTTGGCAATCCCATCAAGCCAAGTTTGGTCATTCTAGGCCAAACCAGCTCACGGGAATTTTAGGTGAAAGGGGAGGAAAAAAAAACACTCGTGTGTTAAATTCAGTCATGCAGACATGTGACAATATTTTGAAATTTTGCTTGAAGCAATGGGGAATAGTCACATTATCAATGACAGCACGCAGTTATCTAACATTTAACTTGCCCAGAAATCGTTAAAGAAATAGTAGGCTAGCTATTAATAAGAATTAAATGGTTTGCAGCAGAGGTATATGCCTAGTTTTTAAAAAATAATAATAATTACATAAAAGTGGTGAATGTCATGTACAATGTTCAGATGAAAAATCAAGGTTCTAAATTTGAACAAGGTCAGTTTAACAGTTTTTTCTGTCATTGATTGACGATGCTTGGTGAAAACTTGTCCGTTTGAAGACACGCATCTTTCTGCATCGACAGAGTCTGTTATAACAAACAGACAAGTAGGCTAGCCTATCGTTTTGCCTTTCGTGTGAGGTTTGGAAATTATTTTCCTCATCTGTAGCCATCTCCGAATTCGCCCAGTGACATTGCATTGCCATTTTCTTGTCCTAGCCTAATAATGAAGGCTGGGTGTTCGTTCGGGAACTTCCACCGTTTTTTTGTGCTTTCCTGATTTTTCGGCAGTTTACCTGAACGTAGCCTATACTACAGTTATTTGGCTGCCTTATACATTCGAAACGTATTGCCAAATGCTAGGAGAAACAAAGTGTGACATAGGCTACAGATTCTAGATTATTGTCAGTTGTTACAATCAGATGTTTGATGATGATACAGTCGCGCATGTTATTTCAGTCGTCTGCTGCGCATGTAATCTATATTAATTTAATAAAATTAACGTTTGTTTAAAACACTCCGAGATGTTACGCTTTTTTCAGTTTTCCGTGATTTTAAACAACCGCACCATAACTTTAGCCAATGCTTTTCGTGAAAAACAACTTAACGTCCACAATTATTACATTGCAAGTTGACATTTGAAGTTCTGTCCATATTAACTTCCCCTTGTCTGATTCATGTTATCATATATATTAAAGACAGAAGTGTTAACATAATGGAAAGCCGCACCGCATTTGCACGTAATCGAATGCAATGAGGTGTAGGCAGATGCTGCACTTCACTTTTCTATTAGGTCATCTAATTATTTTCATAAGCGTCTTAACGATTACTTTCAACTTGTTGGAAGTTCAACATAACCGCTGCATTAGTAATAAATAGCTACTCACCTGTATTTCTTGACACACAAAATAGAGAATGCGAGGGCAGTGAATAGGCTTATGTTGTTTGCTCGAACATGTACGGCAGTTGCATAGGCTAATTGCACTGAATTGTCCGCAGGTGGGTGTCTCTGCACTCAGGCTTGGGATGTAGACGACACAGAGCTATGTCAACTAATTGTTTTCATTAGCGTCTTAATTAGCAACTCCAATTGCAGAATTTATTTATTTTTTCCTCTTAATTGGATAATTAGTATTAAAAAATGAACAACAGCTAGGAGCTTCCCATTGCCAAGTTGTCCAAGTTATTAATTCTGCGTTGAAGTTTTTTAAACCTATTAAAAGTAGCCTACCTATAAAATCTCTGCACATCCTTAAATTAAGTGACCATCATTTCACCTGATTTATCTTTTACTTCTTTCAACCTGTTGGAAGTTCAACATAACCGCTGCTTTAGTAATAAATAACTGTACTCACGTTTACTTCTTGATGCACAAAATAAAGAATGTTCTGAATTGTCAGCAGGTGGGTTTCTATGCACTCAGGCTTTGGGTGGAGACGAGACGGAGCTGGGCTTTTGCAGCCTCCACATGTACTATGTCAACTAATTGTTTTTATTAGTGTTTTAATTAGCAACTCCAATTGCATAATTTATTTATTTTTTCCTCTCAATTGGATAATTATTCACTTGATTGTGCCCTTTGAGTGCCTACAGAGCCCCAATGGAGGATAACAGTTGAATTACATGTTTAAATCCCTGCAAGTCATGTGGTTAAGATAAACTGGTGGCCCCGGTGATAGGTCATGGCCAATTTCATAAATTGCAGCCCTGGACCATGTATATAGAATTTCAGGATTGTATCGAGCCATTAAGTAGAAAAACATTTTTAAGGTTTATAGCGGCCCCCGTAGACGGATTTGGACATATTTTGGCATGCATCCTTAGTGTCTCGAGTTTTGTTCAAATTGGATGAACGGTCAATGAGTTATGACCATTTATTTGATAGGCCACGCCCAATTTAACATTGATTGGCTCACAGTTCCCGTAGTTATTGTCTGATATAGCTGGATTATATTTAGCAAGTATAATTAGGTACAATAATGATATGTACCAAGTCTGGTCCAAATTGGTCTAGAAACAAAAAAGCCTTAGGGAAAAAACTATTTTTCATATTATGCAAAGTAGCAGAAAATCCAAGATGGCAGCGACATGTATGGTACATACATATGTTCCAGATGAGGAAATTGATCACTACAGCAAGTTTTAAATGTCTAAAAGATAATGGTGTTTGATGAATTTGAATTAATATTTTATGAATATTAATTAATTTATGAATGAAAATAATACTTTAGAGTTTGGCTCATAATGTCAGTGCAAGTATATAAATCAAATTTCCAAATATCCATTGAAGCATTTTGGAGTTATTAGCATTTTTGTGACTAGCCACACCCACAACAGTTTTTATTGGCTTACTGCGGTCAAGATTTTTGGACTATCAGTGTTTTATAGAAACTTTTTAGAGAACCGTCCCCTGAACAAACTGGTGTGAGCTGCATATTGATAAGTCAAATGGTCTCAGAAGACATCGATTTTAAAGGTTTTTCACAAAATGCAAATTTGCAAAAAATCCAACATGGTGGACCTCATTAGTCCTAAGAGCAAAGTTGTTTGTCATGAGCCAAGGAATCTGAGGCAAAAATAATTTTGAAGATAGGCCAAACGGTTCAAAAGTTATAGCCAAAAAGATTATATTTGTGCTATAGTGCCACCATCAGGCTGATTGAGGTGACATTTTAAACACTCTTCATTTCATACATTTATGATGAGTGTGCCAAGTTTCAAGTCTCTAAGATCTCTACCACCTCACGGGAAATTTAGCAAACACGCTGCGAAAAAATTAATAATAAAACCAGTGGAAAACAATAGGGTTTTAGCCCTTTGGGCTCAAATCCTAATGAAAGAATCCAAACAAAAACAATAGGGTAGTACCAGCAGCTGCGCTGCTCGGTCCCCTAATAAATATATAGCTGCAAGCAGCAATTATAGGGTTCCAAGGACACATTGGAAAAATAGACATTATGAAACCCAGACAGACAAATAAGAAAATGTTTTGTGCAGATTGGTATTCAACACAAACAACTCTACGATGTCGATGTAAAAAGTAAAATCTACAATTTGTTCCAAATTATTTATAAATACAAAACCGAAAACACATTTTAAAAGAAAATATTGTTCAATGTCCTTAAATACAATCTAAACATGATATCTGGGCACTTTATGATGTGCAACTTTGAACAAAGTTTTTTTGTCTGTATGGATGTTAAAGTACAATGAAGCAAGGGGGCTGAATACTTAAGGAATTGATTGTTTTCGGTTTTATATAATTTGGAACAAATTATACATTTGACTTTTCACATTGACAACATAGAGTTGTTTGTGTTGAATATCAGTAAAAAAAAAAGAGCCTCATTAAATAAATTTTTATCAAATGTTCGTACACAACAAAATATGAAAAACTCTAAGGGGGCTGAATACTTTTTCAACCTAATGTAGCACTCAGGGTATATAAAAACATACCTTCATTTCATTTTTGGGTGAACTGCCATTTTAAATGGCAATCCTTACACAATATTCAGTTCCACTTCCTCTGTGATGGGGTTCATTCACTTGCTTGCTCACTCATGCACAATTGAAAAAACAACAACAAAAAAAAACATCACTTTGGCCCTACATCATTGTTACCTGTAAGATGTGTATCAGACTCCATAGCTGTGCAGTTTCTGTCTACTCAGGTCAGGTATAAAATTGCAAGTGTACAGGACACAAGGTGCAGTTTATTGATGAATATACAATGCTGTGCAATGTAATGATATGTAACACTTTCACTGGAACGCAATATTTCACATTTGCAGTTTATGCCGAGTACTCAGTTAAAATGTACTTCAGAATAAATATACAGTAGAATGGCAACATGATGTATGACAGACACTTAAGGAATATGGCTGCAGAAATCAAGTAAGATTGGCTGTTGTGTGGCTCATTCACTGGAAATTGCCATTCAAAAGTGAAAAAAAGAAAATGTGACCATAGAGAATGGGTGTATATACACAGAATTTACATCGGCACAATGGGCACATACATTTTATAAAAAATTTACATAAGCATAAATTTATCAAGACTTCCATTGAAAGGTGTTTTTCTTTCCCCTGCCAATAATTTTATGGTGGGCAATATTTTACTATGAAATCATTATTAGTGTCAGTTACCCCCCCCCCCCCCCCCTTCCTTTTCTATTAAATTTTTCCTCCTTTTTAGTGTTGTGGTTAAATGTTAATGATTGTTTGTTAAATGTTAGTATTTGTGTGTAATTGTGCCCTAGAAAATATACAAAATGAAAATAAAATTATACAAAAAAAAATGTGTTTAACCCTCATTTTATAATTTGAGGGCACATATAAGGTCATTATATGACCACAAAAGGAACAATAAGAAATAAGGGTTTTTAAAACATTTTAAAATCAGCAGCATGAGACGTGCATACACATTGGAATGCCGCGTGACCCCCCGAGTTCAACAGCAGAAACCGGGGAAGCAAGTCAGCAATATCTGGGCCACTCCCCATTACCCACTACCCAACGCAAAATACACTTACTTTCCTGTGTTACCCAATCTGGGGTTCTTCCCACGATTTTACAACAGAGTGCTGCTCCGGTGTCTGTAATGATATTAAATAATACGACAACTGATGTTGAGAGGCTGAATGGAAACTTTACATTGTGGTATTGCAAATTCACAAGGGGGTTCAGCACCAATGTTCCAGTTTGACGAGAACCTTGAAATTCAAACACCGGCTCTGTGAAGGGTTAGCATGTTTTATCCATGCTATTTTGCTTATTATTCTTATTACAAGTTATGTAAAAGTACATATTTTGACCTTTTCAACTTTGCCTGTTAGTTTCCATTCATTAAGGGCTGGCTGGGCAATTGTGTGAGCTAAGTGTCAATATATCACAGACAGGGGCCTATCCTCAACTCCTACAGGCCTTGAGAAATAAAGGGAGTGTGCAGCTGAAACTTAAAACTTTTCTACCTAATGAGCTGGTTGACCTTAATGCTGGCAGAAACACGATTGTACAGTCCCTCTTTGAAGGTATAAAAGATTGCCGTAAATATGCTTTAGTACCATGTTGACTGTCAGCAGGCATACTCTTTCTGCAGAAATAATAATTGGATCTGGTGTGTTTTTTCCTGACTGGATTGCCTCTTCATTATAAGACAAGTGGTGGATTTTTTCTTATTGACCCAACATCTGCTTTACGTCCGACGCTCCAATAAGTTAAATGTGTGTTGTGGAGAGTTTGACTTCCGGCACACACACTACATCAGATGCATTCACACGGGATGGTATTTTAAAAAGGGGAAGTGGGAGGGTTATAATAAGAAGTGGTTCAAAAATAAGAGATTCACTTCTTTAAGACTCAAGCTTTCCTCCCCTTAATGAGCGAACGCCCACAGCAGCACTGCAGGTGTTGCTCATTAACGGACCAGAGGAGACAAAAACAAAGAATCAGGATTGTGTGCGTTTCACGATTCTGTAAGAATCAAATAGCACAACTGCCACACCTGCTTTGATGAGTTGGACGCATTACCACAATGGAAATAAGTCTTGTACTTTTTTGTGTTATCCTTGGCAATTCGTTTAATGATATGCTGTTTCATGTATTTTAATAATTTGTCTAATAAAATGAAAAAAAAAAAGGTTCGCCTCTTTGGACTGGGGTTTCGCTTAAGGCAGGGATCCCCAAACCGGGTTGTGGAGAGCCACAGTATCCGCGGTCTTTGGTTTTTGCTCAGCACTTGGATCGCTTTTAACAGGTAGGACAGGTAACTTTTGGATAAAAGCGTCTGCCAAATGATTGTAATGTAATGTAATGTAACTCACACTCCAGTCCTGAGCGAGAGCCTCTTCAGCCCTCTCGTTTCCATGCAAACCCTCAGAGCTTTGCAAGAACACACATACAGTACTGTGCAAATGTCTTAGGCACCCTAGATTTTTTTATGTAGATTTTTTCTTAGATGTTTATTTTTTGTCTTCTGCATTAGTGTCAGTAGAAAAGAGCAAATTGTAGATTTCCAAACATTGATTTTCCAAAAACCTAATTGAACTTTCGTCAGAGAAAATAAGAACAAGGAGTTCTGCAACAGATGGTATGGTCTCCACAGAGGCCTGTTCTCAACATCACCGAGGCTCTCTGGGATTACCTGGACAGACAGAAGCAAGCGAGACAGCCAAATTCTGCAGAAGAACAGTGGCAAGTTCTCCAAAATGCTTGGAACAATCTACCAGCTGATTTTCTTATAAAACTGAACAAGAGTGTACCGAAGAGAGTTGATGCTGTTTTAAAGGGAAAGGGTGGTCACACCAAATACTGATTTGATTCTGTTTTTTATTGTTTACTGTTCTTTGTAGTGAATTGTTTGATATTTAGAAACTTTGAATTTAATTATTTTTGAAAGGAAATATGCCTTAAGGATTTTCTTTACATGTGCCTAAGACTTTTGCACAGTACTGTATGCCTTCATTTTCAGGTCTCTAAATTGTACTACTAAATTACAATCCCCTAATTACAATTTAAGCTGAGACGATTCACGCTGCTTTCAGCAATGGCTTTTAATATTCCCCCACATAGGACATGGGACTGTTACTCAATTCAGCGGCTCACATTTGGAGCTAGCTGCCTGTGGAGTGCAGTGTGAGTGTGACTCCCTTCCCCACTCCCTGAGGTAGAGGGATTTAACACTGGTGCATTCATGCGAGGACGAGTGGCATTTGCCCTTTGGGGACTTGTTGGAAAGTTGCCCTCACTACAAGCAAATTAAAAAAAATTGTTGTTGCTAATTTGCATTTTTTTTTTTTTGCATTATTGAACACTGGCCCATTTTGTGATACCTTTCCCCACTCTATATCAGTGGACTTCAAAGTACATGCGCTCGCAGGTTTTCCAATCTTTTTTTTTTTTTTTTTTTTGATAACATGCTCTTCCAAAACTCTCTTACGGAGTTCCATTCAAGCTGTCACCACTGGGGGCACTGCTGATCCTCCCGATCCCAGAGTCCAGCCCCCTCTCCGCTAGCTTCACCTGCCCTGTGGCCACGCCCATCTGTCCAGATGCCACGCCCAGCTGTCCTGTCCCCCCCTCGGTGGAGTACATCCCAGAGTCGCGGCTGCCCTGGTGGCTGTGCCCGGGGCAGTCGGGCGGGGCGGGCAGGGTCTGTACTTCAGGTGGGATCGCCTTGGGGCACACTTCCACCTTACAGAACACCTCCACCTGAGTCTCCGGGGCCAAGAGGCGGGACCAGTCTGGGCCATAGGAGTCACATGGGCACTGCAAGAGACGCAAAGAAAGAGAAAGGGAGAAACAAAAAGGGGGGAGGAGGGGAGAGAGAGAGACAGAGTAGTAGAGAGGAAGAAAAGAGAGGGACAGATTAGGGGTGGGTGGAAGAGAGAAAGAGAAGGGGAGAAAAGCAGAGAGAGAGAGTGAGGAGATAAAAAGAAGAGAGAAATAAGAGGGAGAAGAGAAGGGGCAGGGTGTATTGGCGATGACGTGAATTAAGTCAACATGCAGTTTCACTTCAAGGGCCGGTTTCCCAGACAAGGATTAAGTCTTGGACTAAAAACCTTTTCCCCACTGAAAAAGAAAACTTGGTCTTGGACTTGGCTTAATGCTTTTCTGGGAAACCAGCCCCAAATGCCTAACAACTGGCTTTATAAAAGAGCATCTATGGCTGCGCCTGCACTGTGTGTGAACAAAACACTGAAGGGGTCAGTTTACGCCATACAAAATTAATACATTTACCAAAAATCCCATTTTGACATTACACTACTGTTATCAGGGTTCATTGGTAAAAGCACAGGCACAGGTGTATATTGATCTAAGCGTAGAGCAGGCAGAGAAAAACATGGCTCGGCACTCGTTTTACACCTAAAGCTGTGACCTCTGACCCCACAGAGAATACGTACCATGCTGTCTGGGAGCTGGGCAGAGGGGAAGAAGGTGGATTTGATCAGTGGAAAGGATCTGTAGAGGCTGATCGACAGCACTACCAACACGGGGAGCACAACCAGGATCACCAGCCAGACGGGTATCTGCCCTGATACACACAGACACACACACACAACCTCAATAGTCTGGTCTTTAAGGATGTGCGATTTAAGCACACAACGCAATGGTGTGTGCATTTGTGTATGCGTGGGTGTACAGGTGTGTGCGCAGGTGTTGCATGTACAGTTGAACTCGAAAGTTCACATACACCTTAGCCAAATCCATTTAAACTTTTTCACAATTCCTGACATTTAATCCTAGTAAACATTCCCTGTCTTAGGTCAGTTAGGATCACAACTTTATTTTAAGAATGTGAAATGTCAGAATAATAGTAGAGAGAATGATATACAGTATTTCAGCTTTTATTTCTTTCATCATATTCCCAGTGGGTCAGAAGTTTACATACACTCTGTTAGTATTTGGTAGCATTGCCTTTAAATTATTTAACTTGGGTCAAACGTTTTGGGTAGCCTTCCACAAGCTTCTCACAATAAGTTGCTGGAATTTTGGCCCATTGCTCCTGACAGAACTGGTGCAACTGAGTCAGGTTTGTAGGCCTCCTTGCTCGCACACGCTTTTTCAGTTCTGCCCACAAATTTTCGATTGGATTGAGGTCAGGACTTTGTGATGGCCACTCCAATACCTTGACTTTGTTGTCCTTAAGCCATTTTGCCACAACTTTGGAAGTATGCTTTGGGTCATTGTCCATTTGGAAGAGCCATTTGCAACCAAGCTTTAACTTCCTGGCTGATGTCTTGAGATGTTGCTGATTGTTTGTACAGACGAACGTGGTACCTTCAGGCATTTGGAAATTGCTCTCAAGGATGAACCAGACTTGTGGAGGTCTTGGCTGATTTCTTTTGATTTTCCCATGATGTCAAGCAATGAGGCACTGAGTTTGAAGGTAGGCCTTAAAATACATCCACAGGTACACCTCCAATTGACTCAAATAATGTCAATTAGCCTATCAGATGTTTCTAAAGCCATGACATAATTTTCTGGAATTTTACAAGCTGTTTAAAGGCACAGTCAACTTAGTGCATATAAACTTCCGACTCACTGGAATTGTAATATAGTGAATTAAAAGTGAAATAATCTGTAAACAATTGTTGGAAAAATGACTTGCGTCATGCACAAAGTAGATGTCCTAACTGACTTGGCAACACTGTAGTTTGCTAACATTAAATCTGTGGAGTGGTTAAAAATGAGTTTTAATGACTTCAACCTAAGTGTAAGTAAACTTCTGACTTGTACGTACAAATGCATGTGAATGTACAGACACACATGCGTATACACAGTCGCGTGTGTCTTTGTATAGGTGTGTACATGTACGGGTGTGTATATACAGTCGCTACCTGTGGTTTTCATGCAAAGAACAGGGCTGAATTGGCTGGTCTTGTTGTAGAAGTCGATGTGAGAGCGCACTGTGACACAGTACGTGGTCCTGCTCTGCAGGTTCACCAGCGTCACATCGTTCTGGCTCGTTTCCAAAACTCTGATATCTTCCACCACAGTCTGTCATGAACACAGAAACACAAGGGTGAAGACACACCTGTGCTGTGCTGTTCGCCAGGCTGAGGCTAAACACGGCTGAGGCTGATCAGCAGAGCTCAGAGGCTAAACACGACTGAGGCTGATCAGCAGAGCTCAGAGGCTAAACACGACTGAGGCTGATCAGCAGAGCTCAGAGGCTAAACACGACTGAGGCTGATCAGCAGAGCTCAGAGGCTAAACACGACTGAGGCTGATCAGCAGAGCTCAGAGGCTAAACACGACTGAGGCTGATCAGCAGAGCTCAGAGGCTAAACACGACTGAGGCTGATCTTTTGTGAGAATTTTAATGGGCTGTTGAAGACAGAGGACTCACCTGGGACTGCCTCCAGTACTGGATGAGGAAATATAGGCTGGGCAGCAGCTTCTCTCTCATGGACTTGTTGTTACTGGTTAAGGGGTCAGAAATCCATAGCCTTAGAAGCCCGTTACCAGGGAATACCTCCACTTTGGATGGTGGGCCCAGGTTTGCTGGGGTAAATAGAGAAGAAACGGCTATCAGCAGCAGGCCCAAAAACCACCAAAGACCTGGGTTAGCAGAAACTGAATAACCTGGGGTGTGTTCAGGAGGTACTTTGCTATGTTTTTTTCTTTGTGTTCCCATAGGTTAGCTGGTCCATGGACTGTACACAGATGATGCAATATAGAAAATGTTGTTGCCACATTGATCTTTGATGTACACTGCATTGCAACATTGTATGAGAGAAGAGGGAGGAGCCTAAGCTTTGAGATATCACTGTGACAGAGGGTAGGAGGAGCCTAAGCTTTGAGATATCACTGTGACAGAGGGTAGGAGGAGCCTAAGCTTTGAGATATCACTGTGGCTGTGTTCGGAATGGCTCACTCATTCACTCCCTCCCTATACACTACTTAGGGAAATTTACATAGAGCACTAGAGAGGGATTGACTGGTGAAAGGAGGAGACGATTTCGGACACTACCGATTCTGAGCAGGTTATTTAGCAACGCGCGACGCTTGCGTGACAGCGGTCACTGGCTTGGTGAGCAAGCATGCAAGAAACGGTAAAAAAAAAGTTTTTTTTTTTTGTTTTAAACAAGGATTTTAAAAAAAATATTTCGGTTATAAAACTAAACTGATTTAACATATAAAATTAAACTTGCATTTATATTTACATTTGTAGACCAGCGCAGGCTCAGCCGTCGCCATCATGACAAAAAAATGTCTCCGGTGATGTAGTGTACATAGTTTGTACCCTACATTTTGTAGTGCATTGTGGGGGATGTTGAGTGAACTATTTAGGGTGTCAAATTTGACATTTTGAATTTGGACACCCTACAAAATGCCCGATACCCTAAATAATGCACTATAAAGTGTATAGGCAGCCATTCCGAACACAGCCATCGACAGAGGGAAGGAGGAGAAGCCTAAGCTTTGAGATATCACTGTGACAGAGGGAAGGAAGAGGAGCTTAAGCTTTGAGATATCACTGTGACAGAGGGAAGGAGGAGAAGCCTAAGCTTTGAGATATCACTGTGACAGAGGGAAGGAGGAGAAGCCTAAGCTTTGAGATATCACTGTGACAGAGGGAAGGAAGAGGAGCTTAAGCTTTGAGATATCACTGTGACAGAGGGAAGGAGGAGGAGCCTAAGCTTTGAGATATCACTGTGACAGAGGGAAGGAGGAGGAGCCTAAGCTTTGAGATATCACTGTGACAGAGGGAAGTGGGAGTAGTTTGTATGAAAGCCACAAGTCCTGTTCCTCTCACCATCCTCGTGAGGACAGAACTCTTTCTGCACCCACTCTGAACTCTCCCCTCCGCAGTCAGCCCTGACCCGGAGCAAATAGATCCCTTGGTAGTGCAGCTGGGAGTTTGTGAAATCACAATGAGTGTCCAAGGTTGTGTTGCACACCAACTTCCAGTCCTGTTTTTTTCTCCTGATCTTGTATGCACTGCAGGAGGGAAAAAACAACAGCAATCCTGATCAGTGAGAAATGATGTTGGTCTGAAGCAGAGTTATCTGTCTTAGCTGGTTTAATAAACCAGGTAAGACAGATAAAACCTTTTTGTGACAAAACCTAGCATTACATTTGACTGAAGTGGGGCAAACAGGATCATTATTTCAGCTACAGGGACCAGGCTTCTATCAGTTAGAAAAATTGACAAATTTGCTTCAATCTTAATACCGTACTGACTGGATGATTTTGTCATTCAACAGTAGCAACATGCGTGCGTGGGTGCATGCGTGTGTACACATGCATGCATGGGTGGGAGCAGGGGGTTTGTATAGTGTTATTGATTTGTTGGTGTTGGGTTTGTGCAGGCTGTAGAGATGCACGGGAAGAGAACGGATATCTTCCTGTAGGTACTTGGCAATAAAAGCGACACCGATTGGTTGGGGGGTTGCTTACGGTAGGAACTGGGCAGTGAAGGTGATGTTCTGATTGGCCAGAGTCTGCTGTTCCCATTCCCACCTCAGGATGTACTGAGTGTTCAGGGTCTGCAGAGTCAGGTTGTGGGGGCTGGGCAATATGGCAGACACTGAAGCACAGCAGGAGAACAGAACATCTTTACAGAATAAGTAAGTATGGCTAATCACACTGATTTAGAGTACACCAAGTATTGTGCATAAAAGTAAATAATAAAAAATATATATATTTAGCATGTAAGCCTACATGTATTCTAAGCAGGTATTTATTTTATACACGTTTATTTGAACATTAGTCATAAAGTACATTAATTCATAATCATACAATTAACATTAAATATATTATTTTATAAACTTTGGAGCGTTTTAGTACTGTACGTCCTGAGTCTTACTGGTGACTGCATTGGGATAGTTTATATGGTAAAATGAGTCTGAGCTTGAGCTGTAGCTGGGACCTCGAACGCCAGCATTGTGTAAAACAGTGAAATGGAGATGAGTCATCACACTGGAATCAATGGCCGTGGTACAATAAAAAAATAAAAAAACTGCTTCCAAATAAAAGTGATGATCTTTTCCTTGGTCTCTCAGGCACACAAATGCTTTTGTCTGCACAATAAAAAAACAAAAACAAGGGGGGTATTTCACAAAGCAGGATTACAGAGTTAGCTGGATAACTACACTGAGTAAAACCCGGAAAACCCTCCCAAATCTGGAACACGGACTGAAGTAAAAAGAGCCGTTCCGGATTTTTAGTGCAGTCATCCAGCTAACTCAGTAATCCTGCTTTGTGAAATACCCCCAAGATGCCCTTGCAGCAAGCACAGATTAACAGCGACACTTCAAAAAGCGCGGTGCTACTGACCCAATCAGCCATTAAAACTGAGTGCAACAAGCAACAAAAACAAGGCACACACACTTACCATATATTATTTATTATCATTTATGGTTTAGAAATTCCAGCACAAACCCCTATACTTCAGTACACTCAAGGGATTGCAGTACAACAGGGAATTCAGTTGCAGAATAGCCTATTTTCGTGACAGAGGGAGTTCCCAAAACAGTGTTTTGTGTTAAGTGAGTGGACAGGATTGAGCACACATTTCTGTCCGTATAGCTTACATCTCGCCCCTGTGAGATTGAACATCTGGAGTCGAGTCTAGTATCTGTGTTGCAGTTTGTGTACGCTGTCTCATTTAATATTTTCATAGATGGGGTTTGATGTTTTTCATACGTTTCTCAGTCACAGTGATTTTTGTGTGTTGCATGCTAGCTTTTTGTTACCTTGATTTTACCAGTTTCGTCTTGTGTAGCCATGAGTAAAATGGGTAAAGCTCTTTGTGCTGCAACCCATGGATGGAAGGTGCTATACAAATAAAATGTATTCTTAAAACGATACACTCTGGTTCTATTGTTGTGTAACTGATTTTACGCGTGACATATTGTTTTAATCTTTCTGAAGCTGTGTTGTGTTTGTGCAATTGTTTGGATTGTGTTGCATTACTCATTATTTAGGATTTAATTCAAAGAAAGATTTAATGTGTGATTTAACTTCAGTGACCACAACAAGCATATTTTCACCAATTTATCCATGCTGAATTCATCAAGCAAAATTTTAAGATGATAAACTTCCAGTGCTTGTCAAACTGATTCAGTTAACAATGAACTTTATGTGAATAAGACCATTGCAACTTTACCTACAGAATCAAATTCCAAACCATAAATTTATCCCGGTTCTTCCTGGTTAATAAATATTATGAAAATATTCCACCATACATTCCCCAATTGTATTTTCAAATGCACTTCCTCAGGCTAACTTTGGCTACATTTCAAGAGGGAGCTCTTACAAAAACGTCCGTTCAGACAATTAAGGTTGTACAGTGCAATGTTGGCTTGTGCCTACTTCTTTTTGTCAGACAAGTTACGAGGGTTTATTTTCGCATTTTATAAAAGGTATAGATTTTTGAAATTATTTTTAATGCACTAACGTCATCTTCTGTTACACCTGTCCAGGGCCATATTCCCAAATTATATTATAGCTGATCTTTAAAGACAGGGAAAGGAATGGTTCACTATCTGGGTCGAGGAATTGACTTTCACCAAAACTTCAGCCTCAGCCGTCACCAGTACACAGTAAAATGTCCAGTGTTAATTCAACTCTAACAGTGCACATATGAGCCTAATCTGGCCAGAGCAGGCTCATATATACACTGCTAGAGTTGAATTAAAACTGGTAATTTTGCTTTGGATTTACTGTGCATGGATAGTTAACAAATGAGGCACTTTTCAGCTTCGTCAATATCCACCATTCTCTCCTGATGAGGGTCGCGAGCCAGCTAGAGGAGCTTATCCCCACATTGGGCGAGGCAGAAATACACCCAGGACATATTGCCTATGCATCTGTAACTATTGAGAAGCACTAGACAGTACAAGGGCAAGGCACACACACCATTCCGTAAATACAAATATAAGATAGCGATATCATTCAGTTCCACACGATCCACTGTCACCGCGCCCGCCACTACTGTCCATTTCAGAAGGACCACATAACGTTAGCCAACAGCAACCACCACACAAATAATTTAAGTTAACGCTAGTAAAATAGCTAACATACCAAGCTAGCGAGAACAAATAGTACACAGCAAAACAAACAAAAACTAGCAACCTATTCGCCCAGTCATTATAACGTTAACTTTACTTGAACAGCCATATGATACGCAGGCAAACGGACCGTTACTTGACTTGCTCACACAAGTAACGTTAGCCTAACGGATGACGAAATATTGGGATTTTATGGAATTGACTCACAATATCTAGCTAAATGCTTACAGTGCTAGTCTTGTTTACATGCCATTGCACATTTACCATCTTCCTAGCTAGCTAGCTAACATTACCGAACAGTTACATTAGTTAGCTAGCTAATATACTAAGCCAGTGTCTATTAGCTAGCTAGGTAATAGGCGTTAGCTTGCTAGCTAATACTATCCATCGCGATCGAATTTACGTTAAAATACAGCCTACCTTCAAAAACAATTTCCAAAAAAGAAAGAACGACCAGAACGAATCCAGAGATCACGTTCATATTTTGAGGTGCCACTTGTACATGTCATATAAAATGCTGACTTCCACACTATTCAGTGGAGTATGTTGGCTACCATTAGCTAGCAACTGCTAAATACTGAAGAAACTCAGTCATGAGTTCATGGCTGCGTCCCAATCGTAGACTGTATAAAAATAGGTCCCAATCCAGTTTTTGCTCCACCCTAGTGTTGTGTCGTTCGCGAACGATTCGTTCAAAAGACCGAATCTTTTGGGTGAACGAACTGAACTGAATCACTTACTGAAAAAGATCCGTTCATTTCTCAGTTCAGTTGAGCTCTCGAACGGATCTGATCAGCAGCGAGCGTGCAGGGAGGGGGAGGGACTGCCGCGAGCGAACGTGATTCGTCCCCTGCGAACCAGTTCTGCTGTGCTGAACGAATCATTCACGGGCGGGCGGGCGGGCGGGCGCCGAGCGAGGCAGCGAGCGTGCAGAGTGGACTTCAGTCGGAGCTCCGCCCAAGCACTGAACGATTCGGTGAATGAATCTTTTGAACAAATCTTTATCTTTAATGAACTGATTCTAGTGATTCGAGTCACTGAAGTGAACTGTTTTGCCCATCACCCTCGTAAACTTCACTTGCAAACTTCACTTGGGAGGATGTGACGCACATACCAATAAAACAGGAGTATACACCACTGAACTCAATGACATGGAATGGACGTAACCGCTTGCTTCTATCGCCGAAGTTGCAGAAACCAATGGCGTCCAGTGCACCGCACCTCTCAGTTTCCCCATAGGCTATAATGGAGAAACTCGTGCCTTTTTATATCAAACTAAGCGGTTTACAGTCATATTTTCAACCCAGTTATACCCGTAATACATATAAGAATACGAATCAATGCGTGATTTTACTTGACGCGACTCGATAACGAAGTTATAGCCTCCGTTGTTTCCGTTGTTTTACTCCCCGCGAGTCAACACGAGACTCTGGTTGGTCAAAATATGACTCAACATATGACTCTGATTCGCTGATTAGTGGGGAAGCGAACAATTGATGAATAGCCTACAAGTAGCATGTCGTAAAGTAGTTCGCACTTCCATGGTTACTGAACTGTGTAAGACTTGTGAACACAACCGATTCCCTTGACAGTAAACGTAATCAAGCTGCTATGATATTGTGCTGTCACTTAATTTTGCTTGCCACTGTCCAGTAGCCTAGCTATATGTATTTAGATATATATATAGGCTATAAAATATAGCTAGCTATATTTATTATATATATATATCCAAACAACAGGAATATTCTCCTTAAAATAACTAAAAATAAACTAAATTGACGCAAGAGAAATGATCAGTTCAAAGATTTACAGTTCTTGAGCTGTCACTGACCTGTGGAATATATGTTGTAGCCTACACATCTTTTAAGTTTTTGTTCACATTTGTGCTGTATCAGCAAAGATATGAGACTCCTCATTTCTTGGCAATATTCTTCAAATAAAGCATTACTCCTAAGTTGAAAGATTCTCTCTCACCCTTTTACTTTGTGGATCCTCAGAAATTAATACAATTACGTACAATGACTATATACTCTGGAAAATGGTCTAATCTGATATTCTTTTTCTTAATATTTTATTATTAACCTTTGGGTCATTTCAGCATTGGAGGACATCTTTTGTCTGTTGGACATTTTGATTAATAAAACTGAAATGGTACACAAATACATGAAAATAATAATTCATTCAACTTCTGTATGTTGTTCTTTCATATAGCACTCAATATTTGTCATCCTATTGTCTTTTTTAGATATTAAAAACATTTTGTAAAGTCACAAGTCAAGCATGTCCCTGAGCTTAATCAAAACTTTGATTTACAACTTTCAATATAAAAAAGATTTTACTTAAATTTTTTTTTATAATTTAAATGTCCCCAAATTCCAGTCAACCCTGTTATAATGATGGGAAAAACTGCAGGAAATGATGGCATCACGCCTTGAGTGTTACAACCTTGAGGAATTGACATTATTTCTTCAAATAGATAAGACAGCATGCAAGAAGAGGTTTTTGGCATAAGGGGACAAGCACAACTCATCACCCCTGTTACGCTTAATTCATGCAGAAAAGAACATGGGTTTTGTAAAATTATATCTGTTAAAATGTAATAAAAATCTGATATGAATGCAATTATCTTTCCATTTATTTCACCACATGGCAAGCTATAAGTTTTAGGGCACTCAACCCTGTTATTGTCAACCCAGTTAATTCTGTTATAACAGGGCTGACAAACAAGGTTGACGACATAGGACAGAGCACAGTAGTCCCTCCTGAGACGCAAAAACGTAATTTGTCAGACATATTAATTTATTTGACCTTATTTACACACAGATTAGGAAAAAGGACCCTATCAAAACTATTTAATCATTAATACACTTGAATATCTAATATGAATTAATTTAAATGATTGTGTGACTATGTTAATGCGTGTTACAGGCAAAAAGAAACAGGAAGTAAAATATCAAAAAAGGAAAGGGAAAGGCTTCATTTAGGCCTATTTCATTTACAAATCAATGAGCTAGAAATGATTATGATTTTTAAAAAGAAAGAAAATATATAGGCAAAGAGTTTCAGTTGCTCAAGAAATCAGTTTCTCCTAGCAGCATACCTTAAGCTCATACTGCCCTAAACTAACAACAAAAATACATATAGCCTACTTACTTTGCAACACCACATTAATTCAGTATAACAATATTTTGTATTTATAAAGAACGTTCCGGAACAAATAACTTGTTATTTATGAAATATTAAATAAAAGATAAGAGTTTAACACCTATTAATGCAAAACAATATTTTAATGGACAGATAATAGTTTCGAATAAAAAATATATGTTGTTTAAAAATAGAACAGAGTCTGGAAAAATTGAATGTAAAACAAATAAGCTATATTTTTCTTTTTCAAAATACAAAATGAGTTATTTATCAAATAGGGACTCATTATATAGCCTACTAGAAAAGGCTATTTTCTATCTCATTAATGCATTACTAGACATTTGCATTTGCAAAAGCAACGAATAAAAAAAGGCAACCAGTATTAGATTTGACTTCTTACTCTTCTACTATTCTCAAAAGGAAATATGTGGAGGGAGATAGGGGATTCATTTGCCGCCAGTTTTAAAAATAATCCAACTAACGTTCATGTTAGCAAACAGAAATAGCGAACAGAGTGGGATCGATTTTGAGGTTTACAACCGTTATTATATCTGCTACCTCGTTCTAAACCAACTGACAAGTATACGAAAAACATATTGTAAATCATATTTCAAACAATACACTGCCCTCAAAATATGTATGTATAAACTTTATTGCAGCGGCCTCAGACAAAAAACATTGACTGAACTGATTAACTGAAAAAATATCTCACTGAATCACTGAACTCCATGGGCACACTGCTCGCACCAACTACTTTACGCTGTATCGTAATTACATTTCGTTCAACTTTTTCATGTTGGTAGATGGTCTTTGTAGGCTCTTCATCATCACGTGTTCAGTACGACCAACCAGAGAGTCGAGTGTTGACTCGCGGAGAGTAAAACAACGGAAACAACGGAGGCTATAACTTCGTTATTGAGTCGCGTCAAGTAAAATCACGCATTGATTCGTATTCTTATATGTATTACGGATATAACTGGGTTGAAAATATGACTGTAAACCGCTTAGTTTGATATAAAAAGGCACGAGTTTCTCCATTATAGCCTATGGGAAACTGAGAGGTGCGGTGCACTGGACGCCATATTGGTTTCTGCAACTGCTGGCTCCTCCCGCCTCTCCAGTTCTATATACGCTCTATGGTATACACTTGCGTTTAGCGAGTGGAGGGAGCGAGGGCGGAGCGGGTTATTTGAATTGAGACCATAGAACTATATATTACTATGATTGAGACGCACTTCACCCCCATCTATACTCGGAAGTAACCGTGCTGCTGCACAGTGGCGTATCGTGGGATCTCGGATTATGTAAAACGCCTGTCACCGTAGACTACATTTAAACGGATGAAACTCTCAACCTGTTTACATTAATTATCAGTCAAGCAATTGATTTATGAATAAAAAATATCAATAAATACAGCAAGTTTTGTGGGCAAGCATATTTCTTTATGTCATAAAATCGTGTAGCATTTAAATATGTAGGACAGCCCGTGCGCTGGAATAAAGCATTTAAACCGAACATATTCTCAACCTGTTTCCGTTAATTTTGCTTGCTTATGTCAATCAAACAAAGTCCCTGAATCAGTTATATATAGGCTAATGATTCACAAATGACAATGACAAAGAGATTACTAACGTGAGATTGTTTAATAAGGGTGGCAATGATTCTGAATAATTAACTGGCAAAAAATCCTAACGTTTTCTGTGAGTTGCACGTTAGCATTGCGTTTTTCCTCCACGTTAAAGAATGTAATTTAAGAGTTTCGATTTGGTCAAAACGATTTATACATTAGAAAGCATACCTGTTAAGAAAGAAAAACCTATTAAATTGCTGGAACCAGCGTTTAGCGCAATGCATGCTTTCAAGCTAGAAAAACGAATTTACCTAAATATGTGCTGTTCATTGATCACTTCGCATGACAGTCAATTAACGCATTTTGCGTCAGCACAAATGTGGATAAAGCCTAGTAAAATGCTGTAAAAGTTTATTTACCTATGCGTCTTGGTTATTGCGAAATTAAATTGTTTGGCTATTGTGGAATAAAAATTCAGGTATGAGAATAATCATTCAGAATGTGTCTAAATAGTACTAGTATAAACAGTAATGACATAATCCTGGTAGGCATCGTGCAGGGTGTAAGGGCAGGGAGATTGAGGGAGTGCCCCTCATCTTCCACCCAGGTATCCTTACACATAAATGTATAAAAGGGAATGATGAGGCCTAAAAACAATATATGACCACTATATTTGATTATACACAATGTATTGTATATATGTATGTGTATGATTGCATCTAAGTATATATATATATATGTATAATGTATCACTACAGACCACTGTATGTCCAGAGTAAGGGCCCTCTTCTGACTTTATGTAGGCATGATATTCTGTGCCGGGCATCGCCTTGACCGGCTTATGACACGCTTACATAAAGATGGTATTCTGTATAGGGGGGTTTGGGCTAGTCGCGAAACAAGTCTAAACCAGAACCAACACACACACACACACACACACACTAATATACTCACACATAGGCCTCTCACCATCAAAGACACATGGGCAGACCTACACACACTGGAATCAGGGGCCCAGCCACATTTTTAATTGTTATTGGAAGGATCTGAGTGAGAGAAGACTCCCACATCCTACCAGGAAGATCCGGCTAGCTTATCAAGCTGAAGTGTCCAAAACACATATATTCACGCAGTTGTGCTCATTAAAATTAAAATATGGCCTTCAGTTTCCTAGCCTGGGCCCATCCTAATCTAGATCGTGTCAAAATGAGATATAGTCACAAGTATGCGCTCATCTTCGGGCAAAGGACCATTCAGAGGCAATTATAGGTATTTTTCTGCTTCATGGTAGAAGGACATGAACACACACATAGGAAAAGAACACACACACTTCTTTAAGTAAGTTTAGGGCTGCAGATCTCTCAAGGCTAAGAGGCCCAGCTTGGGTTTTGTCTGGAATGTTCAAGGACGAGAGGAAAAGGTTAAAATGAGTGTATGCGAACATTCGAGAATTATATTAGAGAAAATGTTGGCTTATATTTCTTAAACATATTCACACGTACACAAAGGTCTGTGGAAATAAAACTTATAGTTTCTCGAGTGTGTCAGATTGATGGGAGTAATAAGTATTAAATTATATCTGTGAGGGCAACAGTGCTATTCAGTGTGTCTTCACAGTAATCGACGGCCTGATGTTCTTTTCACAAACTTATTATTGATGCCACTGTGGGCTGTATGCAAATGTGACAACTACAACACAACACAAGTATTATAAATATTATATCTTGAGAACACTGTTAGATAAATATTTAAAGGTAAATGTTGTATGATAAGTACATTATAACAAAGGTTTTCAAAATTGGTGGATGAAAATTAACTACAATAGTATCTGGTCCACAGTGGGTCTTTTCAATTTCATTTTACTGTTCACATAGGCAGTAGAAATATTTCCCTAAAACTAATGTTAAGGAACTCATTAAGTGCTTTCTGGCAGTGAAGGAGAAAACTAGTGTTTTGTACAATTACAATTGTGTAAAGTAAGCAGTGCTTTCTAGATTTGTGTAAAAGTATTGAAATGACATTGATTAAAGGGGAAATATGGTGAGCTGTACTGTAAAACTGTGTTGCTAGTAAAGGAATTCTGTAAGAATTATCTATTGTACAATTACATTACACATTCTAGAGAGATTTGTTTGTTCCATAACCTGAAACTCAGCTGTTATTTGTATCACACAAACTGTTGTTAATGCTTACTGATATTGTGTTCCATATTTCGCATGTTAAATGTAAGGAGAAATTAACTACAATCAATAGTCTCTGTATTACATGTGTCATATGCATTTAGTTCATTTTTGGTTTCTGACTGTATTTATTTCTGTTACTTTATTGTACTTGTATTGTTTTAACCTAGTAGATCATTGTAATGATCACTTATTGAACTAGAATGGTCAAACCATGGCCAGGCCATTTCCTGTATATTTAAATCATAGCATTTCATCAAACTACAGTATAAATAAATGCCATAAGTAATGCATAATTAAAATGTTGTGCCATGAAAAGAAAAAGGCCTGGTGTAGGATTTCAGAGGATGGGACCTGCCTCTGTGAGGATGCAAAGTTCCGCCCCAAGTAGGTAGAGTTAAGGACAGGATAAAAGGCCTAGTAATTCAAAACAAGGGGGGCTTTTTACGATTGTTGAGAGTGAATATGAGTTGGTCTGCGCAGACCAGCCCGGGGTTTTTTGTATGTCATTATTGAATCATATGCAATAAACCTGATTGCATCAGACTCTAAAGATCATGGTTGTTTTTCTTGAAGAAACACTCAACTGTGTGGGAGAGACTCCCCAGTCCATCTGGCCCGGACTGGGGTCTTATATTTTCTTCGACACTATCTGTGAAATTATAGGCTACGGAAACATATTTAGACACGAGTAGCCTAATAATCCGTTTAAAAGCAAGATTAAGATAGAGAACCTGGTAGCCTACATCACACAGTACGCTACACTGTTGCTGCATAAAGCAATTTGCTAAACCATGAAATACAAAATAGCAAACTACTACTTGATTAACCTGTATTTATTAGCCTATACAGCGTCTTTTCCATTCTGTATGCGCTTTTAATGTATAATACCGCGATAGACATTAACGTGATTATCACTGAACAGGACGTTCGATGTGAATTGTGGGTAATATGAGCTTGCAGATTCTACTCTTTTGCAGACTCGTTCCCTTGAGAAAAGTTGAGGGTGGAGGGGCTATGTCACAAACTTCACTTGGCTTTCTAAGGGATTGGACTCACACTTAAAATGGAGACCGAGGGTACATCCTGGTCTCAAAAGGGATTCCCCCAAGTGAAGTTTGCAAGTGAAGTTTACGAGGGTGGAGCAAAAACTGGATTGGGACGCAGCCCATGACTGAAAGCTCGGCAGTTGCATTTGTAGGCAGAGTACACATAGAAAATAACTTCCAGTCAGGACAAGGGTGGAGCTAGTCAAAATAAAAGCCTGAATCGGTTTTCTTATTCAAAAGTAAATCAATGAATTACAATATAATGACACGAACATTTCTGGGATCATGACAAACTATAAAGCTCTAGTCTATAGCTAACATGTAATTGAGTTATTGGACTTCTACACTCTTTATTAAATAACATTAAATTAAATAATCTTACTAGTAAAACATTATCAAAACCATTTTTAATTATTGCCTTCCATCATGGTTTGAGCACGATGAAGGCATACTGCCGAAACATGTTGGTAACTTAAAATTTTTAAAGGAGATAAGTGTGCGATTCTCATATATTTTTTCTGACTTGCTGTGCCAATGACAATATACACACACACACACATATATATATATATATATATATATATATATATATATATATGTACAGTCAAGCCAGAATGTCTGCACACCCCTTTCACCTTCTCCACGTTTTATTACGTTACAGACATATTCTACAATAGATTGAGTTCATTTTTTGTCTCAAAATTCTACACAAAATAGCCCATAATGACAAAGTGAAAACAGGTTTTTAGATATTTGTGCTAATTTATTAAAAATCAAAATGTAAAATATCATATGTACACAAGTGTGCACACCCTTTGATATGACACCCAAAAGTGAGCTGAGGTGCATTTTGTTTCCACTGATACTGCTTGAGATGTTTCTACAACTTAATTGGAGTCCATCTGTGATAGATTCAATTGATTGGACATGATTGGGGATTGCCAACACCTGCCTATATAAGGTCCCACAGTTGACAGTGCATGTCAGAGCAAACTCCAAGCCATGGGGTCAAAGGAATTATCTGCAGACCTCAGAAACAGGATTGTGTCAAGGCATAGATCTGAAGAAGGGTACGGAAAAATCTCTGCAGCTTTACAGGTCCCAAAGAGCACAGTGGCCACCATCATTCGTAAATGGAAGAAGTTTGGAACCACCAAGAATCTTCCTAGACCTGGCCGCCCGGCCAAACTGAGCAATCGGGGAAGACGGGCCTCGGCCAGGGAGGTGAGCAGCAACCCGAGGGTCACTCTGACAGAGCTCCAGCGTATCTTTGTGGAGATGGGAGAAACTTTCAGAAGATCAACCATCCAGGCAGCACTCCACCAATCAGGCCTTTATGGTAGAGTGGCCAGACGGAAGCCCCTCCTTAGTAAAAGGCACATCACAGCCCGCTTGGAGTTTGCCAAAAGGCACTTAGAGGACTCTCAAACCATGAGAATCAAGATTCTCTGGTCTGATGAAACCAAAATTGAACTTTTTGGCCTGAATACCAAGCATCACGTCTGGAGGAAACCAGGCACCGCTCATCACCTGGCTAATACCATCCCTACAGTGAAGCATGGCAGTGGCAGCATCATGATGTGGGGATGTTTTTCAGCAGCGGGGAACGGGGGCGACTAGTCCTGATAGAGGGAAAGATGAATGCAGCTAAGTATACCGAGATCCTTGAAGAAAACCTGCTCCAGAGCACTCTGGACCTCAGACTGGGGCGAAGGTTTACCTTCCAACATGACAACGACCCGAAGCACACAGCCAAGAGAACAAAGGAGTGAGCCCAGACCTGAATCCAATTGAACATCTGTGGAAAGAGCTGAAAATGGCTGTGTACCGACGCTCCCCATCCAACCTGACGGAGCTTGCAAGGATATACCAAGAGGAATGGGCAAAAATGTCCAGAAACAAGTGTGCCAAGCTCGTAGCTTCTTTCCCAAGACGCCTTGAAGCTGTAATCGCTGCCAAAGGTGCAGCAACCAAGTATTAGGCTAAAGGTGAAAGGGGTGTGCAGACTTTCCGGCTTGGCAAGTAATAAAATTATTTTAACTTGCATCGCAAAGTTGTGCACATTTTAATCAACATTATAATTGTGGATACATGTGCTCTTCGTTCTCCGCACTCTTAATTCCGAAAATATCCATGGAAATTAAACGATCTTAAAGCTCAGCTTTTGTTAGATAATTTTTTTAATTATTTTTTTTAAATAATCTAACAAAAG
Organism: Synaphobranchus kaupii; assembly: GCA_029718625.1. NCBI lineage: Eukaryota > Metazoa > Chordata > Actinopteri > Anguilliformes > Synaphobranchidae > Synaphobranchus > Synaphobranchus kaupii. The sequence continues at coordinate 66,819,194 of CM056384.1, read as the reverse complement.
ATGAGGTTGTGCTAAACCTGCAATAAAAAAGAATCTAACAAAAGCTGAGCTTTCAGATCGTTTAATTTCCATGAATATTTTCGTAATTAAGAGTGCGGAGAACGAAGAGCACATGTATCCACAATTATAATGTTGATTAAAATGTGCACAATTATGCGACGCAAGTGAAAATAATTTTATTACTTGCCTAATAGCCTCATTGAGAAGAACTGGCTACATTTGATGGCATTGAGTAATTGGTGAATTAAACGCTGATGTAGCCTATTGTTAATCAAGGAAACTGATTGAAAAATGATTAAGACCAATAATCAGTTTAAAGGGAAGTTTTCTGCCTCCCCAATTTTCAGCTCAGGAGCCGCCACTGATATATATATATATATATATATATATACTTTTTGATGAAAACATGGAAGCAAAACGTGTGGGGGACACTGCCTGAGGAGTTTGTTGCTGCTTAAGGTGGTAGACGGATACAGAATTAAATATATTCATGTGCATGCACACTCTCACACATGCACAAACACACACAAACTCATGCTTGTTGAATTGGCTACTGCTGGCCTTCAGCATTGTGTAAGTTATAAAAGCCAGTTTGCTCTAGCTATTAAATTATTCTCTTTGCAATTGTCTAATAAAATGGTAGTTTGCACAGAAATATTTGGAGATTCACTGGAAATCTTTAGGAGTCTGAATGCAAGCATACAACATGCAACAGAAATAATAATAGGGCACACACACTTACCATAGATTATTTATTATCATTTGTGGTTAAGAAATTCCAGCACAAAGCCCCGTACTTCAGTACAGCCTTACTCAAGGGATTGCAGTACAACAACAGGAAATTCAGTTGCAGAATAGCCTATTTTTGTGACAAAGGGAGTTCCCAAAACAGTGTTTTTCCAGTCATTTCCTGGTTAATAAACATTATAAAAATATTCCACCATACATTACATTAATTTCACGTGAGTGGTGAAAAAAATAAAAAAACAAAAACCAAACTAAAAAAACTGGCTTGCTTCTCTCACTGAGACTGGTATTTGCTTGTGCTTGACTGCTTGGTTCTTTGTAATTACTGTGAATGAACATACATTTATTTTCTGGATTAAAATAAATACAGAAAGGGGAAGGAGTGATATTTTGCATGGCATGTTGTCACACGTTGAAGTCAAAAACAAGTTACATAAAAACAAAAATAACCTTGAAAGATTGCAAAATCATGAAAACCTACTGTTGTGATTGGGACTAACTTCACTGAAATGTGACAGCCTGCAAGGTTCTTTCTCCCAATGAGGGAGATCACATAATCCTAAAAATCACTTAATGTGTGAGTCCATTACTGTTTTTATTCTTTTTCCTTGTTGTCATTTAGTGGGAACACTTCCTCTATCACCCCATTGTCTGTCCCCTTCAGTTCCTCTGTGTGGCTGCAGAGTGGTCCTCCCAGCACCAGGGGACTCTCTGATATTATGCTGACCTCCTGGTACTGTTCTTCCTGCTGGGAGCTGTTCTGCATGGCCAAGAAGATGTATTGGTGGGGTGGCTCCATCAGGCACTAGGGGACGGGAGGAAAATCAATCAATCATTGGGCTCAATCAATCAACCAACCAACCAATAAATCAATCAAACAATCAATCAACCACATCCACCTATGTAAACATATATGTACATATTCACATGCACACAGGCACACACACACACACACACACACACACACACACACACACACACACACACACACACACACACACACACACACACACACACACACACACACACACACACACACACAGACAAACTGACCTTTTTTAAGTGCTCGGGCAGGTTGGCAGAGGGATAGAAGAATTTCAAGCCTTTGTAGAAGTACCAGGCCACCAGGAACAGCAATGGCAAAGTCACAGCCACCACCACAAAGCTGACCATCAGAATGAGTGCTATCATCCAAGCCTCCACCTTCCCTGGAGAACACACACAGAGCAGGGGCACAGGGAGTCACACACGTGCACTACCTGCAAGGTACTACATTCCATGGTAGTCATCACCATGCTCAGATGGAGAAGGCTACTAAAGAGGAGGGGCAAGGAGGGGCAAAAGAGGTCATGGCAGGTCAGGGGCATTTGGGAGCAGAGCTCAGAACTCTGGACTCCAGTCCCAAGTATGATGTAATTTTTTTTTCCTCCCCAATTTTTAATGGCCAATGAACTGATGCCCTGTCCCATTTCTGGAACATTCTATCATTTTGGAAGGGTACAGCGTGAGCATCATCCGAAGCGTGTGCAGTCAACGGCCGTTGTTCATTTTATTAACCCATCAATCACTCAACTGAGCTGCAGCAGTTACTGGTGGAAGACTGCGCAGCTGGGGCAGGCAGGTCACAGGCACCTTATTGGCCAGAGGAGCTGCTCTTGAGTGATGAGGGTAGAGGGGGGGGGGGGGGGGATGAGGATAAAGGAAGGGGATAAAGAACAAGCACACCATCTGCGGTGGTGGTCTCGCACGTCACTCGGCTGAAATCTCCGGTCTTCTTGTACTCCCCAATGGAGACCTGGACCTGGACGCAGTATCTGCTCAAGCCCTCCAGCTGGCTCCTCGGCAGGCGCTTCTGCTGCATGTCATTCATCACAATGGCCTGCAGGGGGCGAGCAGAGCAAGGTGAGCTTAAGAAAGCACCATTGGGAGGGCAGATGATCATAACATGCATTGGCATACTTTAATGATTCATCCATTCTGAATTTCTAAATTCAACTAAGAAGAAAGCAGCAACATTAAATAAGTCAGCTTATTTTTTATTTTTTGCAATATACAGTGAGCACCATAATTCATTGGACAGTAACACATTTTTTGTTATTTTGGTTCTGTACTCTAGCACTTTGATGACAATGAGGTTGAAGTGCAGACTGTCAGCTTTAATTTGAGGGTATTTTCATCCATATCTCGGATGAACTATTTAGCAATTATAGAACCTTTTGTACATAGTCCCCCCCCCCCCATCAAAATTTGTGTCACTGTCCAATGAATTATGGTGCTCACTGTACATGAACATAGATAATCTAGAGATACTGATCGGCTCCTTTGAAATATGGTACTGAATTTATCTGTAATCACACAAACAGGAGGAAATCCTACCTTATCCTCCTCCCCCTCTTTCCAGTATCTGATGTTGTACCCCACCAAGCTGTAGATGTCTCTTAGATCCTTATTGACCTTCATAACAGGATCTTGAATGTCCATCTCTAGGTTTCCTTCTCTACTGAACAGCCTCACTGTGGGACCTCCAATGAGGGCTGCAGAGAGATCCACAGGAAGTGATCAGGTGGAAGCCAAGAAGCTGAAGTGTACAGCTCTCTGATGTACACCAACACTGGGTGCGTCCCAATACTCGAAAAATGCATCCTCCTTTCCTCCACTACCACCTCCTTTCCTTTGTGTCCTAATCCAAAGTTGCTGATTATATATTCATTACATATTAAGGGTTACATATTAATGAATGTCTCGATGTAAACGGTAATGTCAGATACATTGCATACTGTGCATGCAACTACTTGTACTTGAACCGTACAGGCACTTTTGCACACTTCCACTGTGTTCCAAAATGCATGCTTGCATATACCACAGATACTCTATGCTTACCAGATACTCCTATCTGCTTCTTACCTGCATGAGACACCAGCATGCATGTCCAGTGCTACAATACAGAATATCTACTGCCAACATATTGTATTACAAAAACATAATACTCATTGACTAATAATATTTGTAAGAATATTCCAAAGTTTTCTCAATCACTTCTTACTTCTTTGTTGATAGGTGTATAAGAGAAGCCATACAGGAATAGCATGGATAAAGCATGCTTCAATGCATGGTGTATGCCAAAACACAAGCAGAATTTCTGTGAATATTTTTTTCTTTCATGCCTGATTTTAGGAACAATTTTTGATATGTCAGCCACAAACATCCATACCGCTGCAGTTTTACTACCTTGGTAGTATGCATGTAAGCATTTTGGAACGCAACCTCCTGTGTACAGTCATGTCCTGTTGTTGGTTCAAAATTAATTAATCATAAACAAAGCGCTTTTACTGAAACTCACCATACACGACATTCCAGCAGAACCCGAATCTGCACCTGACGTCTGCTTTTATTTTCATGAACGACAAATTTTAAATAATGCTGCAACATCGTTTCCAATATAAGATTCCAATTCGTCATTACCCACTAAAATACGTTTCTCCTATAACTTTCATTTCTAAAGCAAAATACTTTACAAAAATGTCAACTTACTCTGATGGTCTGGGAGGAATTCTGCAGTCTTGGCCCACCTGGAGGTCTCTCCCTGCCACTCCGCCCTCACTTGGAACACGTACATGCCGAAAGGATTGATCACCTGGGTGAAGTCACACCTGTGCTCTGTTTGATTACGGCAGACAGTGCTGAAGCTGGCAGGATAGACTTGGGACCTGTGTGGGAGAGAACAGAAGACTAACAGCACCCACTGGAGACTAGAATAGAAACTGGACAATTCAGCACCCTCTGGAGAGTTCAATACAATGCAGATGTGACACCTTGCCTGCCTGGCCCCAACTCTGGTGTAACGTGAGAAGCGAGAACAAAATGGCCTGCTTTAATGTCTGACTATTTGCCACGTCAGATTCTCTCATTCAGATACTCTATTCTATGAGTGACAGAGACTCAACCTCTGAATAGCAAAAAAAAAAAAAGCACTGAGTTCAGTACCTCATTTTGGAAATGAAGTGGAATTTCATTCTTTCTATTAGATGGAAAATAGTACCATTGAGACAAGCTCACTAGTTTTTACCATTATCTATGGGAACAGCAGTATTGGAGCAGAGGGAAGTACGACTGAGTGTGGAATAGGACACTGTAGAGCCCAGAAGAGGAAGTGGTCTGTGAACTTCTCCCATTCTCTGCGATAGTATTCAATTGTAATCGTCTCTAATTTCCCCTCCTCTCCTCGCTCTTCCACTATCCCCTTTGGTCAAATAATTATATAATTTAAAATACTTTAACCCGTCACACACAAGTAAAATGTTGTGCTATTGCGCAACTTACACTTGGAATAAACTACAACAGTCTCTGAAACGGAATGCTCTAGTAGCTATTGGTCCTTTCGGGGATCTGATAAAAAAAACCTAACTACATTTAATTGTGAATGTTTTATTTAATGTAATATTGCTCTTCTGGTGGCACGGTGGTGCAGTCGGTAGCGCTGTCCGAGTTTGAATCCCGGCAGAGGGCCTTTCTGTGTGGAGTTTGCATGTTCTCCCCGTGTCCATGTGGGTTTCCTCCGGGTACTCTGGTTTCGTCCCACAGTCCAAAGACTTGCAGGTTAGGCTAATTGGAGACTCTAAATTGCCCATAGGTATGAGTGTGTGAGTGACTGGTGTGTGTGTCCTGCGATGGATTGGCAACCAGTCCAGGGTGTATTCCTGCCTCTCGCCCAATGCATGCGGGAACGACCCTGACCAGGAATAAGCGGGTCAGATAATGGATGGATGGATGGATATACTAATGGCTTATTTATTGACATTTTGTTTCAATTTTGTGTTTTGTAAATAGTGTATGATTTAGTGTTTGTCTGTAAACTCTGTACTCTTGAAAAGAGGGCTCTGATCCCTCAATGTGTCTCCGAGTACTAAAAGGTAAATATATAAATCAATAATTAACGTTAATTCAAAAACATGTACGTTCATCAATATTGAGAACAAAATACTGATTTGGTATGAACACACATTTTTGTTGTTAACAAGTATCACTATAAATTCTCAGGGATTCTGCAGGAGTATTTTCAAATTTTATCTGAATCTTAGAAAGAATTTCAAACCTATTTCACATAATGTAGGCTACTTGACTTGACTGGTGAGAAACAGAGCTAATAAAGTGACATCGACAATACGACTCAAGTTATGACACATGAAGGTAGTTTAAACTCCTAATTTCAAAACTCCAACAGTGCCAGTGATCTCTCATTTCAAACCTGATACAATTTAAATATAAATGCAGGCCACAAAATGTCTGACATTAAAAAAAAATTTTTAGTTTCTAAAAGGCATACAGGTAAAAGCTTTGGTATAATCTAGTCCATAGGATGCAATAAATAAACTCATGAGCTCCTCAGGAAAATAATTTTTTAAAATTCAATAATGATCGTGATGTCACCATAACATTAAAGTGGAATGGTAACAATTCTGCAACATTAGGAAACCGTGGTGAAAACATTGTGTAGGGTACTGATGTTGTGGTATGCGTTTGCCTGTGGTGCTCCACTCACTTGTATTCTGCTGTGTACGTGAGATTTCCTAGGGAAGTGTGTGGCCTGCCCCACTCCAGGATCACACCCATGTTGATGGATGTCACCCTCACATTTTTGGGAACAGGCAAGTCAGCCAGCACCACTGCGAATCCAAAGTACAGAGACATCGAGATCATAGGCAACAGCATTCAAAGCTGGGTCAAATACACATTCAACATAATTTAAGATGCTGGTAAAATTTTGAAAACCCTTGAAGAATCCCTAAGGCTTTTCAGTGTAAAATCTTACTAACTGAAATGGACAATCGCATGAAAGAAGAATTTTGTTCCATATATTGGTGAAAATAGATACCAATTGTTTTACATTCTACAGGTGTCTATAGGGCTAACCACTCCATATCTTTCAATTCACATAAAATGGTCTGTTGATGAGAGAAGTATTGTTATAGACTAAGCAATCTATCTACAGACAAAGGAAAAGAGAACTGCTTGGTTCCTGTTTTCATTACAGGTGACTTTACAGCACAGTACATTGGAATGTAGTTCACCTGAATGATTAGTCAACGGAGGACTATTATATACTGGTCTCATTGAGATTCCCTATTCCTACTTTAATGTCTGTTAATTTCATACACATCCTCTGTTATTACATAAGTTATGACAGTGCCTCCTTTGTTAGACTGGCTATAAATTGTAGCCTACTTAAGTCGTTTCTAAACATATGCCTCGAGTGTTTGTTGAAGGAGCAAACTGATACACTGTAAATTGTTGAAAATATTTAACTTATGGATTAATATCAATATTAAATTCTGTGAGCACTTTTTTCACTTATTTATTATAGGCTACAGATACCAGTTAGGCTACGATAAAGAAAAGAACGTAAACACGTTTAGATAAATAAATTACAAATAGAAAGAGTCCACACACATAGGACAGTACCAACCTGAAACAGAAATTATGACGAGGAAACAACTTTCCGGGAGAAATATAACGGCCATTCCGAGCGGAGAAACAGCATAACGTAAACTACGCGGGCTGTTCCACTTTATCACCCCGTAAAAGCGAACTGAACAATAAACATCGGAACGGCTACATTCTATGTAGGCGGTGTTGAAAGAGACCTCCCTCCCTAATAGCCTACTAGAAAACGAAACTAAAGAAGTCACCTATCATAGCCAAAGCCTGGCGCTGGCAGGTTTCCCGAGTAAACTTGGACTGATGCGCTGCCTCCCGCGGAACCACGACTAGGCTACAAGACCATAAAGCCACATGGTAATACTGATGTATGCTAATACAGTAATATTTGATCATTTCATATTTAATTGGTTAGGTATCAGATCAACTGTTACGTTAAAAAACAAAACAAAGGATAACACTCAATTATTGAGATTAGCCAATTTAATATTAGGCTATTTATGAACACAAACACTTTACTTAGCCTAGAGCAGGGCTGCACAATCATGTTCATGGAGATCTACCGTCCTGTAGGTTTTCATTTTAACCCTAATTTGGCACAAATGATTCTACTAATTAGTAGCTCAACGAGATCTCTCGCTGTTGAATGAGGTGTGCAGCCCTAGCCTAGAGCAATAATGAGAAAAGTACAGCCATGACACAGGGGCATGCTATACGGTAAAATGTTCAGTTTTAAATCAATTCGGGGTATATTTCATTCCTATTGGCTGCATAATTAACACAATAACTAACACTGTAAGCTACTTTACTCCATAAAGGCGGGCATCCATGTTACATACCTCATTACATGGTCCACTTTGCCTCGCCTCATTCCTGATAACTGTCCATCATTCCAACCTCTGTCCAGAGGTCCAGGGGTCAGAAAGTAAAAGTCCTGCCATGTGTTTCTTCCACACATGATCTCAGCCAACTGATTTCACTAATTAGTTCTACTCCCAGGCTGAAGTATTGTGCTAATTAGCAAATCCAGGCGATTGGAACAAAATACTGTGAGGATTTTTACTTTGTGAACCTTGGATCTTAAACCATCTACTTGCTCATTAGATCCTGCACCCTCTAGCTTTTTAAAAGCAAACTTTAGTTATTTATCTTCAGAAATACTGCAAATAGCTAACTGCTCACTCCGGACTGGCCTTTTTCCGAAATCTTTAAAAACTGCAGTCATTAAACCTCTTTTAAAAAAGAAAAATTTAGACCCATTCAAATTAAATAATTATCGCCCTATTTCTAACCTTCCCTTCATTAGTGAGATTCTTGAGAAGGCTGTTTCTAATCAACTTAACAATTTTTTAAACCAAAACTGCCTTTTTGACACTTTTCAGTCTGGTTTTAGACCCCATCACAGCACAGAAACGGCACTCATCAAAGTTTTATATGACATTCGCATAAACAGTGACTCAGGTAAAATCTCTGTTCTTGTTCTGTTGGATCTCAGTGCAGCCTTTGATACTATAGATCATCAAATACTCATTGACAGACTACATCATTGGATTGGGCTCTCGGGCACAGCTTTAAACTGGTTCAAATCTCACCTACAAGATAGAGATTACTTTGTAACCATTAATAACTACCAATCAGAACGGACTACTCTGACCTCCGGGGTCCCCCAAGGTTCCATCCTCGGTCCTCTATTGTTCAACTTATATATGCTCCCCCTCGGTCAAATCTTTCAAAGGTACCAAATGTCATACCACAGCTATGCGGATGACACACAAATTTACCTGTCATTTACTCCTGACGACTACAACCCTATTGACTCTCTATACCAATGCTTAAAGCAAGTACACAGCTGGATGTGTCAAAACTTTCTCCAGCTAAACAAAGACAAAACCAAAATTATTGTTTTCGGGAGCAAAGAACCGAGACAAAAAATAGCTCTCCACCTTGGCACTCTTGGTTTACGAACAACCATGCAGGCCAGAAACTTAGGTGTACTCATTGACTCTGATCTCAACTTTGATAACCATGTCAAGTCAATAACCAAATCCGCCTTTTATCATCTTAAGAATATAGCAAGAGTCAGAGGGTTTATGTCTAAACAAGACCTAGAAACCCTCATTCATGCCTTCATTTCAAGTAGGGTTGATTACTGTAATGCTCTCTTCACTGGTCTCTCAAAAAAGTCCATTAAACAGCTCCAACTTATTCAAAACGCTGCTGCCAGGCTTCTTACAAGGAGTAAAATGCATGCCTCTTGTATTATGTCTTTTAAATCTGGTCTGAAAACTTTGCTCTTCTCACGGGCCTTTGACTGAAATTTTGCTGCATTGTACTGCATTTTATTGTACTTTTAGTAAGCCCAGCCGGTATTTTTAACTCTATTGTTTCTTGTTTTATTTATCTTAGAGTGTTCCATTAGCTCCTGTCTGTCTATTAAAAAGACAGAGGCACTTCTATCTTTTCTTTTATTCTTTTCTAATTTATTTATTTTTAAGCTTATTTATCCTTTAAAGCTGTTTTATCTTTTATTTATTTTTTATCTCTTTTTATTATTTTTTTAAATTCTTTCTTTTTCTGCAACGCATATACTTAGATAAATACTGTTATCTGATGTTCAGTTGTTGCCTGTTATCTGTTGAGCACTTGAAAAGTCCTCTATAAAGAGTCCGCTCAACTTAAAAGTTTGATTAGTGACCGACGGGTCCGTCACTCTGTGGAGTGATTCAAACTGTGGAGGCTGTATGCTGCTCCCAGTCCCACCCATGGGCTAATACGTAAAAAGAGGCCGTAGTGTGCTCAACTTGAGGCCGTAGTGCACTCAACTTAAAAGTTTGATTAGTGACCGACGTGTCCGTCACTCTGTGGAGTGATTCAAACTGTGGAGGCTGTATGCTGCTCCCACCCATGGGCTAATATTTTTACAAAAGTCCTGCAGCGTAGCTGGCAGGCACCTGCAGCGGAGCTGGCAGGTATAATATCACCCAGAGAGAGGCTGTACGGTGCGTAGCAGATGGCAGGTAGCAGGCTGTTTGTGGTAGGAGTGTTTGTTGGGGTATTTGTTTTGTGGGCCCAACCAGTATTGCGTTTTATTATAACTGTTTTAACTTCTTATTAACATTGTTCAATTCTAATTTACTTTTTATATAATGTCTTTCTATGTCTTATGTAAAGCACTTTGAGTTGCCTTGTGTATGAAATGTGCTATACAAATAAACTTGACTTGACTTGACTTGGTATTCCACCACTGCCTCTGTCCTCTCTATACTGCCTTTCATAAGTAGAATGAAAGGTAGCTGGTTGTGGCTTTCTAAAGTGAGGGGAAAGTGTGTCCATCTTGCAGTCAGGATAGGCAATGATAGCACAGGGCATCGCTGCATTACCTGTGTCACCTGACGTCTCTACCGTCACTGTACAGATTATCAACACCTGCATACTGTCGGGAAAAGCTGGAACGGCAAAGAGCCTCGCTGCCTTACAAACCACACACCCAACCGCTATGTTACGGGTATTTATATGACTTAAAAACATTAATGCTATACAACAAATGATGAGCAATATAATCACTTCTTATTTTTGCTGGAGTTATACGACCGTGCACGTGTGCCACTTCAAACTCTTTTATGGAGCACAGCTGTGTGCAGTATGCCAATCTCTCTCTGACCTGGTGCTAGAACCCACAAACCACTGCACCAGGTGTGGGCCTACCAGGGCCATCTGAGAGGCCCCTGTGCGAAGCAGCGCGAGGCCTTTATCATAAATGCACTACATACACGTGCGACACACATGCACCTTGAAAAATGTGTCACTTACAAATCCGGTGTACGTTTGCAGCAGAAACTGGCTATATTTGAAAGGACGTCACAGAAATAAACAAGAAAAATATTATAACTATTTTAATTTGATAAAACAGGTGCACTCGTGTTCCCAGTATGAATAACATCATATTCTTGTTTTTTTCTTCTTTTTTTTTAAACAGACCTGCATCTCCCTTCATTTAGTTATTTTAAAGTGTTTACAATTTAAGGACCTTCAGTGTAACATTTGTGTCTTATGCCCTTACCACAAATATTGTTGACATAAAGCAGAGCAAATGGAACCACAGCAAATTAAAAATTGAAGACAGAGAATATTTTATGGGTTTAAAGTGCATGGTTGCAGACAGGATTTTATATAATCATTGCCTGTCACTGCAGATCGGTTTCCTGATGCTCTAGCTTCCATCATATATTGCAATGCACTATGTACACACACATAAACACAAACATATATAATGACACTCCCTTCTGTTGTTGCAGAATATGTCTCTATTACCCAGAATCTCCCCTCTGGTTCCTTATCGTCGACATTGGTTTACTCATCGACATCTGAACGTAGGCACACACGGAGCAACTGATGCACATGGAGAGAGAGAATAGGGTGATTTAAAGAGCTGGCAAGGGCTAATGTCTCATGTAGCCTGAGTACTCCTCATCCTCCTCTTCTTCCTCCTCCTCGTCCCCCTCCTCTTCCGCCTCCTTGCTCTCCTCTAGTGCACTCTGGGTATCTATCTGTATGGAGTTTTCAGAGTGCATCTGGAAGTAGCGAGAGCAAGTTTTCCTACGTTCTGATTGGTTGGACGGACAGGGAGAGAATGACAGTGCTGTGTTGTCCGTCTGTGAACTGCCAAACTCCATGAGCCCACTCATGAGCCCCTCCCACGTTTCCACGGAGACCACCAGGGGCAGGCGCTCATCTGGGCTGTCCGTCGACTCTGCTGCCCAACCCTCTTCGTCCCCACCCTCCTCTTCCTCCTGATCCTGCGCTCCCAGGACCACAGAGAGCAGGTTAATGTCTGCACAGCACCCCTCTTCCTCGTTGTCGTCCTCCTCCTCCTCCTCCTCCTCCACCTCCTCCTGTACCTGCTCAGAGAGGCTGGGTTCAGTTCTCACTCTCGCGCTCTGAGACAGTAACCCCACAGTGAAGGGGACCCTGCATTCTGCTCCTGTAGTGTTGGACGTCCTGGAATTCCCAGAATCCTCAGAGGCAGAGGTGTCCGTGGTGAGGGGCGTGACTGTGCCTCCGCTGCTGGAGCTTGTGGCCTTGGAGAATCTGGCCGCTTGTTTCTCATAACCACCAATCCCCCTGTCCTCTTCCTCATCCTCATCATCAGAGTCCTGGGCCCCACCCTCAGCTGCACCCCCTATGCCTTTGAGCTCACAGATCATCGAGACTTGGTCTGGCACAGTGGCGTCCACATTTAGGAAGTACGACCGCACCAGAAACATCTGCACAGAGAGAGAGAGAGAGAGAGAGAGAGAGAGAGAGAGAGAGAATTGAACTGAATTAGTGTCACAGCTCAACAGCATGTACAAGTGATGCTCAAAATAAAATCACAAGAGCAATTAAAATGAGAGAGAGAGGTGGGGGGGGGTCAATTTAAGATTTGTTGTACAATATTAATGCCTAATATAAGTAATATAATCCACTCCACTAGCATGGTCCTCCTTAAAAAGCATGTGCAAACTGTGTCCAATAAGCATATAGAAAACATTATACTAATACAAGTTGACACAGGCTCTTACCAGGGCATTTGGTGGTCTGGGGCTCAGGCTGCACAGGAAACCAGTGTAGTTGAGGCCTAGCAGACCCCCACTTCCCAGGATCAGAATGACTGACACACATGTCAGGACAGTGGGGACTAGTCAGAAAAACCACACACGACACAGCATTCAGCAAAAAATTCACCACAGAGACTGGGACTACACAACCCACAGTTCAACACTACATGTGTGCCATGGACATGCACTGGTCAGAAAGTAAATCAAACATACCATTTAGCGGTGGAAATTACAAATCACTTTGCTGATTCGAATCATTTCATTCAGTTCAGTACAAAGATTCTAGTCACTGACTATGTGATTCGTTCACTGATGGGGTCACTTGAGCAAGCACATGAATATTCCAACAGCACTATCAGTTCACTCTACTCGTAGTTCAGTACAATTCGTCGGTGTTTGTGCAAAAATTATGGTCATAACCACTGAAAGTCAAAGTATCTTATCTCATATAAGCCTTTTGTATTTTTTCCTTGGAGGTAGTTTTCTGTATTAGGCTACTGTCCAGCCACTCCAGCAAGCGTTTGAAAATGCATTAGAAGCTACGGAAATATGACGAGACAACGTGTGTTCTCAAGTTATGATCATTCCATGGTATAAAGAAAAATATTGCACTTTCAAACAGTCAAGTTATCAAAAAGGTGACGATGGCCATAATATATCCTCTTTTTTAATACCAGAGGATGTCCAGTTGAATGTCGGTGTTTAGTCACCTTTGGGGGGAGCTCTGATACAGAAGGTTACTGATTCAGTTAGATAGTCAGCAGTTCATAGCATAGTCAGTTCAGGTCATTCGGGTGGGCAGGTACAGTGCCTTTGAAAATCCCACCCCGTTCTCACTGAATTGCGATAGGCTGCCTCATGTGTAGCCGGCCTATGGCAACCAGCAAGATTTCCTTTCTTTCCTACTATAGAAAGTCTGCTTTTACAGCTGATGCGCGTACACAAGCATACGAGCGAATCACTGAGTGATGATCGATACACTCAGTTCACGTTATTCATTCAAAAAGATTTGTTCGTTCGCATACTGCCCGACACTATTCAGTACAACTTTGGGCCCTGCGTCACATACCCGACTGTGGTCTCTAAGGGATTCACCATGAAATTAAAGACACTACAAAACTGTTTACGCTTCAGTTGAGAAATATGAAATTGGTGTAGGAGCATTAATAGATGCAGTGTGAAAAAATAGATGGTGTATATTATGATTCTTCCTCCACCATGGGGTGCCATTTTTAAAATAATTGTTTTTTTTTGGGGGGGGGGGGGGGGTTGGGCAGTGGAAAGGGACTCACCTGGATTCAGTGGCAAATGGCTGGTAAAATGGCAGGTCCAGTTAGAGGAAAGTAAATTCTGATTTTCAATTATTTCGGGCTGCACCCTCACACAGTACTCCACACCTCGGTGGAGATTGTTGATGGCATGCTCGCTCTGTGCTGCAGTGTCTGTTTGTTCCTGTGAAGGAGCAGGCTATGTGAATGCAGTGGAAGGCTGTGAGTAAAAAGTCAGATCGTATTCATGTTTGGGCTAACTAAATAATTAAGAGAAGACGCTGCCATTAATCCTGAAACAGAACAGCTCTTGCTGTGTAACCCACAGCCCAAAATGTCGGACCGTCCGATTGGCAACCAGTTTTACTTCTACCTCATGGCTTTAACTGATCACTTCAGTGATGTCACTCTTATCAACCAGAATTCGTATCACCTGAATATCCGTCACTTAGTTAGAAATCAAAAAGTAGCAATACAATATGCATAATCCTGCAGTGGGGCGTTTGGAGTTATGCAAGCCCCCCCCCCCAACAAAAATGTAATAATCTTTACAATTAAACACAATAGACAATGCAGATGTTCTGATAAACCTTGAAGTTTCTACTAGAACAAAAAGCCCTTATTACCTGACTCTCACCAGCTTTCTTCCAAAAGATGAAAAAGCGAAATTTATGATAGATCTTTTCTATGGTTTCAGGGGCTCGGCCCCTGGGAAGTGTGATGTTGAGCAGTAGACGGTCTCCATGGCCTGTCACAGACACCTGAGGAGGGCCAAGGATAGCTAGACCAAACATTGACATGAGTCAGACATTTATGAAATGGCACATAATAATAATAATAATAAAGCTATATATATTCACATATACATAAAGCTTTATGCTAGTAAACATGTAAACTACAACATTTGAAGTTGAGAAATGATATTAAAAGTACACTAAAATGTGAATTTCCTAAAAATACTTCTAGGAGTGCACACAGGCTCAAACACCCAGTATAAGTTCAAGAAACCTAAAGTTCCTTCCAGCTTGCAACAACAAAACCCAAAGCCAACTCTGTTCCATAAGGTAAGCATAGTGGCCTTACTGTCTCTGTAGGGGCAGAAAAGTTTGCTGCTCCAGGGGGACTCCATGCCACCGTTGAGGGCCTGCACGTGGACGGCGTAATCCTTTGTTGGCTTCCTGAAGGTGCGTGTCAGGTTTAGCACAGTGACGGAGGAGTTCAAAAAGCTAGGCTGCAGCCGCAACCGTTTCCCATGGCAACTGAAGCATACAACACAAACACCAGTGCAGATGTCTACCATTTAATTGCATTTAACAAGTCAAAACATCAAAAAAGGGTACAGCCTATATCTTTGCGGTGATGGAAGTGCTTAGTGATAGTGCAGCTGAGATGTATTCTGAAATGACTCATTTCCAAATAAGAAATACATTTTGTGCCACAAAGTGCTCACTAAGTGTCACAAGAGTGCATTTCATGTATAATTTAAATGGTAATTGCATTATAACTCTATTATAGGAATCCAAATGTATTTAGCATTTTGTGGACAAAATTCAAAATGCATTTTACATTTAATGGCCAAATTGCAAAACACGTTTAACATTTTGTCCACGAAATGCAAACCGCATTTTACTTTTCGTGCACAAATTGCAGTGAGTTGTTTCTTACTTTTGTGGCACGAAAGACATTTTGTGGACGAAATTTAATGTTACATTCGCCGCCCCATACATAATGGAATTTCTATCCCTGAATGATTAAAGCTCTTCACCTTGACCCTGGAAAATTCAATGTCTCCAGTTTTGTTGTGTCAACACTACTGTAATGTCAGAGGCTGTGGCTATATACCTCAGATATTTGCATTGCAAGTATCCTCCCGTTTCAACACTTATCACTGGCATTAAATTAATTGCAGTCATTCAGTCAAAGAACAACCTATTTTTCTGCACAACAATGTGTCAATTTTAATTCAATTTGGTGGGGGATATAGGTTGTAAGACTTTAAAATGTAAGTTATTTTTAATGTGAAAAAAATGGATTTCACTGTTCACTCTGAATCATGTAGATCTAAACTTTAAAAAAACTTTAATAATACGCCATTTGAACATTCGTAGTTCTGAAATAGGCCTGACAGGATGTGGTTAGTTCTCGGAAAATAAGCATTAGATTGCCATTCACCCACAGAAGACCCACAGACTCAATGCCAGAATCAAGAAAAACAAACATAAAAAACTGGTAACCTCAACAGGCCTGTTGAGCAGAATAGCTAATATCCTTTCTGTTTTATGAACAACAAAGAATCTCTCTTTGTGAAACCAGAATGGACTAAATTTCAATCGCATTTGACCGGCCTATTTGCCAATTTGTTCCCAGAAAACCCTCTTTTATGATGACATAACAATAGATGACGCTGATCACTCTGTGGAATAGGGCTCGTATTCTGACCCTGAAGATAAGTACATTTTCTCTAATGCATCGCAAAACCTTTAATAGTCAATTAAGCACTTCACAACCGCAAACTGAGAATATCCCACTCTCGCTTTTCAGTGTAAATCTTGATTTGCATAAACTCCTGAATCTCGACCCAGAAACAATAAGAAAGCATGTATTGAGCTTATCTTATCTACACTGCCCGGCCAAAAAGAAAGTCGCACACTCTAATATTTAGTTGGACCGCCTTTAGCTTTGATTACGGCGCGCATTTGTTGTGCCATTGTTTCGACAACCTTATGCAATGTCACAACATTTATTTCCATCCAGAGTTGCATGAATTTTTGGCTGAGATCTTGTATTGACGACGGGAGAGTCGAACCACTCCGTAAAGTGTTCTCCAGCACATCCCAAAGACTTTCAATGGGGTTAAGGTCAGGAATCTGGTGGCTAATTCATGTGTGAAAATGATTCCTCATGCTCCCTGAACCACTCTTTCACAATTTGAGCCCGATGCATCTTGGCATTGTCGTCCTGGAATATGCCCATTGATGGGATAACCTGGTCATTCAGTACATTCAGGTACTTAGCTGACTTCATTTTATTGCTGCATAATAATGCTGAGCCTAGACCTGACCAACTGAAGCAACCCCAGATCATAACACTGCCTCCAGAGGCTTGTACAGTGGGCACTATGCATGACGGGTGCAATGGCGACTTTTTTTTTTGGCCAGGCAGTGTATCTCCCTTTTTCAATGGCATCCCAGTACCACAAAACCCTGAAACTGTCGTATGACGTGTAAATGTCATTGAGCGCCTTCGCGCACACACGCGCCCGGTGTATTCACTTTAACCTGCTGCAGTTAAATGTCAGTTTCACTCGTGTTTCTGCGGAACAACCTTCATTACTCATGCACTTTTCTATAACTCCACCGCAACCTTTACATAATCATGAGGTTTCAAGAACACAATTAATGCCGTTTCAGTTTGAGTTTCACTAAACTATATTTGGCATGTTTTCAGTTGCATTATAGTCCTTTGTTTCCCGTGTGCTCTCATTCTTCTTCATTCCCCAGTTGGGCTTCCCCAATTGCGACACCCTCTGTCAGTTCAGTAGTTGTGTGGCACACGGTTTCCACTTAAAGAACATGCAGGCAGCCACCTCGTCCTTTTCGTTTTGCAGGTTCACCGACAGCTATTGCGCCAGGCGACTGCGCATTCCGTGCAGCTGAAGCAGGTAGACCGAATGCATCTGTTTGAACAGAGGAAGCAACAAACGGGAGGGGGGGGGGGGGGGGACACCGCGCCAACTCGAACACCGCCTTATTGACAGACGTGTTGACCAATCGTGTGTCACCTGCGGGACTCTTGACCACAGCTCACGGGGAGGATGACTGAACCAAAAACCAGTGCTTTGAATACATCGGCGAAGAACCCCGTGATTTGGGACATTTTCATCTTTCTTACACACAGTTATCACATCCATACCCGAGGTCTGTTTTCTGTTCACTCTACTGACACTAAAACTGGCTCCAGCTCTCTTAGAAAATGCTACATCACGCTATGCCTTTTCCAGCTCTTTCTTGAAAAAGAGATCTCAGTGTGACTTATTTAAAGTCACGGACTTTAAAGTCACGGTTAAATGACGCACGTATTTTATTGGCTGAGACACAATGTAGGATTTTTTTTGTTTGTTGCTGAGATGCACTCCTGTGACATGGCAGGAAGAGAAACACGTGGCACAGCCCTCACAAACAAGGTGCACTTACCTGTACTTGATTTTGTAGGCTGTCCCAGGGGGTGTCCCTGGGCCTGCCGTCCATCGCAGGATGTGCTCAAAGTTAAGAGACTCGATCGTCACGTTCACCGGAGCAGGGAGAGCACCCAGAGCTGTGGGAACGCAGATAGGCACAGTAATATGAAATAGACGAACACAAACAGCTAAGCACATACTGTTCTAATAACAATCAGCTAAAACACTGGGCAGCAGTTAATCAACATTTGGCCTGGATTCAATTGAGATTAATCCTTAATTTTATCTCATGACTACACAAGTTTAATTGTTCGTTTTAGTAAAAGCATTGGGCTTTTTCTTTGTGAATATATTTGGTGAGTTCATTTTAGTGATCGCTTAACAGCCCAAACTGGGTTTCAGAGCAAAGAAAATCTACTAACACTTACATGTACAGTACCAGTCAAAAGTTTGGACACACCTACTCATAGAAGGTTTTTTTCCGTTATTTTTACTGTTTTCCACATTTTGGAATAGTAAAGACATCAAAACTATGAGATAACACAAATTAAATTATGCAAAGACCAAAAAAGTTTTAAACAAATAAAAAAAAGTCATATATTTTAGATTCTTCAAAGTAGCCACCCTTTGCCTTGATAACGGCCTTGCACATTCTTGCCATTCTCTCAAACAACTTCTGTGGTAAACAGGTATTCCACAGGTAAACAGGTGATGCCATCATGACTCTATATAAAAGGATATCAAAAGACATCTTATTTCCAGGTACTCTTAGAAGCGATACTATAACCTCTGCATTTGAATGGATCTCTATGGGAATTGGGGGGTGGGACTAGATTAAGCTGTAAATTACACGGGAACATGGTTGGCTAAATGGCTGTAATTCATCAAGGGTCTGAGGTATCAAACGAGCCTCAAACCATCACTCTGATGCCAGATATGCGGTAGATATGGATGGATCACTTTAAGGGTTTCTCCTGACAAATTTTCCTATTGAACTCTATGGAAAAATAAGTCAGGAGAAGAAACCCTTCATGTTATCCATCCATATCTACTGCATATCTGGCAGCAGAGTGATAGTTTAAGGCTTGTTTGATACGTCAGACCCTTGATGACTTAGAGCCATTTAGCCAACCATGTGTTCCACACTGTTCCAGTGTAATTTAAAGCTAAATCTAGCCCCACCCCCCAATTCCCATAGAGATCCATTCAAATGCAGAGGTTATAGTATCGCTTCTAAGAGTACCTGGAAATAAGATATCAGGAGTCTTTTGATATCCTTTTATATAGAGTCATGATGGCATCACCTGTTTACCTGTGGAATACCTGTTTACCACAGAAGTTGTTTGAGAGAATGGCAAGAATGTGCAAGGCTGTTATCAAGGCAAAGGGTGGCTACTTTGAAGAATCTAAAATGTATGACTTTTTTTTATTTGTTTAACACTTTTTTGGTCTTTGCATAATTTAATTTGTGTTATCTCATAGTTTTGATGTCTTTACTATTCCAAAATGTGGAAAACAGTAAAAATAACGGGAAAAAAACCTTCTATGAGTAGGTGTGTCCAAACTTTTGACTGGTACTGTATATGTAAGTCAAAGGCCAAATGAACACAGGCAACAAAACCATCTGTGTATGAGTAACATTCAACAATGTGATTAACAGGAAGGCTGATAAGATCTGGGTTTGAGTGAAGGAAGAAATAATTCACAAAAAAGAACTACAAATACACAAACAACTATCGCTTGCATAATTTCTGTGTGTGTGTGTGTGTGTGTGTGTGTGTGTGTGTGTGTGTGTGCACGTGTGTAGCTATGTGTGTGTTAAATACTAGGGAAAAGTCTTGAAAGAGGTCTGACTTATTTTGTAAATCATTGACACAAAAAAATCATTACTTTGAAAAGTAATGTTGTTGTTGGCTCAGTTATTTATATGGTTAAGCAAAAAGACACTTACCCAGACAGCACTGATGTATGAAATGTATACTAAATAAAATATATTTCATAACTTGAATTGTTCTCTCCCATTGCCCTGGAATAAAAAAAAAGAATGTGTCACTGTTCACGACTGTGATCTCTTCAAAAAGACACATGAATAGGCTACCAACAATGAGAAATAAGCTAACCACTGCATGCATGGAAAAACCTTTGAAAAGATCAAATACTGAGCTTGCTTCCATGACTCTTTACATTCTCTCCATTTTATTAAGGTTAGTGTGAGAAAATGAAGAGGTGCAAAAAGTAGTGCATCTTAAGTTCTTAATTTGCTGACTTAATACTCGTGAAAAGAAAGAAACACTCGTTTTGTGAAAGAAAATACAAATAAAAATAAAAAATACAAATAGGCTATAGGAAACATGGTCGGATTCATAAATGGAAAACATCTACCCGTGGTATGAAAAATACTTGTGCAATGGATGACTCTACATAACAAGATAATAATAATAATAATAATAATAATAATATCGATGCTTGAAAAAACTTCTAAAGCTTCCCGTGAAAAGACGGCATGCATTTGGCGACATTACTAAAGACACCTGTAGCCTATTTAACTTCCTGCTGATCGAACAAGGTTTACGGTATAATATAGCCTACCAGTTTCATACACGAGTCTGGCGAGACACTCCGAAGATATTTAATATTTGAGGAACAATAAAGTTACTTGTTTTACGTCAGTTGTGCGACACGGTGAAACAAATAAAAAGAGGAGACAGCGAATCTACAAATGACACAAAACGGTTCATATTGACAGCTGTCAAATAGGAATGTAATATGCTTGATACAATAGTTGGTTCATTTTAGGCTCAAATAACCCCATTTCCTTGTACAAGTGTTAACAATTGAGAAAGTATATTAGGCATGTGTGTTTCTCTTACCTTAATTTTCTGTCCCCTCAGCTGACCACTTGCTTTCACAACGTAGCCTAATGTCAGGTTAAATGTCAAGCTACACCTAACGAAACATTATCTGGAATAGACCAAATGACAAGTAGTCGTTCCATGACACATCATCAAGTGACAGCAGTTCGATTGTGGTCTCCCATAGCTACAAGGATATAAAAAAGATACAAAACACCTTCGCTGCGTCCCAATATGCGTCACTCCTCTCCTCCTTTCCTCCACTGCCCCACTACCACTCTTTCCCCCCCCACTACCACTCTTTTCCAACCCGGAAGTAGCCTATGCGAAATTGCCTGAACGTAGCCTACAGGTAGTTGCATGTACAGTATACAATGGGTGCGTCCCAATATTCTTCACTCCCCACCTTCTTTACTCCACTCCTCTCCTACAAGGAAGTATGCAAAACAGCCTGTACGTTGCAAGTAGCCTACAAGTATTTGCATGTAGGCCTATACAATGTAGCCTACCTGACATTGCGGTTTGCGTCGAGACATTAATTAATATGTAACCATTAATACGTAATTAAGATATAATCAGCAACATTACATTAAAACACAATGACCTGTCTCCAGGGCACGGATGAGAGGTAGTGGAGGAAAGAAAGGAAGGCCTACATTTTTCGAGTATTAGATTAGGACAAAAAAATCGCTTTCCGGGGCACGGAGGAGAGGAGGTGGTAGTGGAACAGAGGAGGATGCATTTTTCGAGTATTGGAACGCACCCTGGGACGCACCCGTGATTTCTCCATAATCACAAAACTCTTGAATGAGGAATAGTTAGGTGTAAAGTGTAGAATTCGCCACAGGAGGTCCTCATACAGCCTTTGCAGTTTACGGGAGTCATATCCGTTTTAACAGGTTTTATTTCCCAGGCTTTATGGAAACGAACAGAAATTAATATCTTCTGGATTGTGAAGTTAAAATTCTAAGGCTTTTTAAAAAAAACCCGAAATGGCTTAGCTGGTTATTCTTTTGACAAATAAAATCAAGATATGAGGAAATATGGCACGAGAGGAAAACATTTAAAATTTCAATCATATGGCGAATAGCCATTAAAATATGAGATAACGGCTAACATGAGGTTCAAACGTCTAATGTTGATTAAATTAAAAAGTGGTTACATTCTGGAGATACTAGAAAAAACTACGGCCAAAAATGATACACAGCCAGTCAACTCATTTTTATGTAACAATGTTGAATGTTTTATTGACAAAACAAAGCTGCACATTTAACCAAATGGTATGTAGGCCGTACTGATAGTTACATTATTCATGTGCACAAGATGCAATGTTTGGAATTATATACAAATCAAACTGGAAAAGCAGATGCAAATTCACACACACGCACGCACGCACGCACGCGCGCGCACGCACACGCAATGTGCAGCTTTGTTTTTATGTTGGAAAAAAAGCTGCACATTTAAACAAAAAAATGGCATGCACAGATAGTAACATTATTCATGTGTACAAGATTCAATGTTTACAATTATATACAAATCAAACTCAAAAAGCAGATGCAGATGTACACACGTACACACACGTACACAAAGCAAAAAGACATGGCAGTTTGTCTCTCTTGGTGTCCTGATATTGGAGGCAGGTAACAAACAGAGCATCCAACAGACATAAGGCAGAGGGGTCCTCAACATCATAAAAATAAATGTCAGCCCTACTGTAAAAAAAAAGAAGTATTTTACCATTTCCCCTGGACATGTTCTACCAGCTTCTTATGTGGCAGTGTAGTGTAATAGTTTGAGAAATGTGCGTAAACCTTAAGGGAACAGTTTTACCCACCTGGGAATCAAACTCGCAACCTCAAAGTTTAAGCACATTTCTCCAGCAATGATGTCTCCCCTGGATAACGATGTGTGTGTTAAATGCCAAAATATGTATTCACTGTGAAAGGGGACAGGTGATCTGTGATGAATAAAACATTTATTATTTTGACTTATTATATAAAATTATTATTTAATTAATATACTTATCTATAAAACTATAAAACTTATCTAGTTTTCTACTGTTTTTAAGTTAAGCGTCTTCAGAAAGAATTTAAGGTTCCTTGCAGAAATGCTTAAAGATCAACTGAAAATTCATCCGAATCCTAAATGTGAATTATGTCATCAAAGCTCAGAGATCCTCTGTTACACTATTTAATAATCTGTAAAGGACAGTTAATCCAGGTGGAAATATGCCAGAGCTCAAACGTCCTGCTCCTTATCAGGTTAGTCCTCAGAAACAGGATCCCTCCGTTAGGGTCAACTCCCTGCAGTATTTAATCAGTTCCTGATTTTCTGTTCTAAAGAAAAGAGCTCATAAACAACAGTAAATGTAAGGGGCAAGTGCTTCCCAACCTGAATGTGTCTGGTCCACTCATGTGCACATACATGCAACTACTCTTTCTTTCTCTTTCTCTCTCTTTCTCTCTCTCTCTCTCTCTCTCTCTCTCTCTCTCTCTCTCTCTCTCTCTCTCTCTCTCTCTCTCTCTCTCTCACACACACACACACACACACACACAGCCTGGGCAGCAGAAGCCTTGGCACCAGTTGTCATCTGTACACATGTGGAGTGGAATTAATCAGCGGAGCTGTCATCCCCTCCTGCAGGAGAGAGACTCTTGCATTCCAGCCTGCCACCCCCCATCTGGCCTCAGGTCATTGAAACGCAAGACCGCTGCTCCTTTCCTTCTCCTCGAACATATCCTGGTCTCACCAGGGCCAGAGCAGAGCACAGACCGGCCCAGCGCAACTCAGCCAGGCTGGGCATCCAAAACAAACAGGAAAAGGTGAGACAACCAGCCGTCTAATGCACTTTCAGCTCAAGCTGACAGCAGGCACGGCAAGCAATTAGAAAAGGTCGTTGCTACAGTTCCTTCAGGACTGGAGTTAAACCTGCAGAAACTGCAGCCCTTCAGAACTGGAGTTAAGGGAATAGTTCACTTTCTGGAGTCTTTTGGTATTGTCTACAATCGGCAAACACAATTTTTACATGCAAGGGAGTATATTTTAGATACTTGGAGAAGTTTCTGGTGACCAACAAACTTTAGAAAGGCTGGTATCATGGCACACTGGGATCAGTTTTATATTGAGCTGGTATTTCTTGGTCGGGACGGCATGCTCTTGATTCCATCCGAGGCCGTGAGGCTCATCCATGCACCACACTGTGGTGCCTTAACCGAACGAGCCATCTGGCAGCCCTGCTCTGGAGTTACTTATATGTGTATTTTCTTACTATAGACTAGTACTCCCCTGCAGCCATTGTGAAGCCCATAGGTCATCAGAAATGTCTCTAAATATCTAAAATATTCTTTATTGCACGCAAAAACATTCAGAGCCAATCGAAAACATAGATTAAAGCAATAGCTATCCCTTTAAACCGGCAGGCACTGCGGCCCTGCACGACTGGGGTTTGACGCTCCTGACATAGGCAGATTCTCCTCTGTACGTTCATGTTTGGGTTGGGTGAGTCCAAGTGTTCAGTTCAGTAAGGATATGTCCCTCCTTGTGTCACCACAGCAGTGTTTGGTTAATGCTGGTCCAGTTCAGTCCGGAATGTTCCAGTATAGACTAGTCCCGAGCCATGGTCTCACTCCTGGTCTCTAATAGATGAAGGTTAAGAGGCAGTTCTGAAGAGGCTCTGGGGCCTCTTGAGTTGGGTGAGGGTGTGCCAGAGGCAGGTGGGGGAAGTGCTGGGTAAGGATAGGGGTGGGAGGGCTGCTGACGCTGGTAGGCCTTCAGAGGAGAGAGGTCGTTCAGCAGGGCCACGTCCAGGAAGGACACCAGGAAGGGTGATGAAGAGGAGGAGACGGAGGCGGAAGAGGAAGGTCTGCCCCCCCTGCCTCTGCTTCGCTCCTGTCCTGTGGCAATGTTCAGCGCCTGCTCGGGGTGGGTGGCATCCTGGGAGGCGGAGTGTAGGCGGAGCCTGCGCAGACCAAACAGCGTGAGTGGCTGGGCGGGGAAGGGGGCGGGGGCCGCAGGCGGAGAGGCGGAGGTCTTGCACGGCGCTGCCGTTCAGCAGCTCTCTCAGGACCCAGGCATCGCGCACCCAAACGGTCAGGCCGCCGCGCACCGCCAGGGCCGGCAGCAGGGCAGCGACGAGCGAGGGACCGTCCTGCAGCTGCACAGCAGGTTGGCCAGCGCGTCGTTGCAGTCCTGGATCTCTGAGGCGCAGCTGCAGTTGCGCAAGCTGAGGGCCCCCCGTGCGAGGCGCTGTCGAAGAGCAGGGGTGCCGTTCAGGGGACCCGCCCCTCCGCTCGGGGTGCCCCCCCGCAGGGCAGAGGAGAGGAGCGCACACAGAAGCAGTTGGGTCACGCCCCCGCTCCCAGACATCTCTGCTTCGTCTGCTGGGCTACGTCATCACCCTCACGTCCTGCCTCACTGCGACCCCAGCAAACCTACAAAACAAAAAGCGAAAATAAAACATAAAAAAAGAGTTATGATGAAACCGGTGCCTGTTCCTGTCCCCGTTACAATCCCTGCATCTGTTTTTACTCAGGCCCTACAGAGCCAAACAAATCCAAATAAAACCAGTTTTTATATTTCCACAAACTCCTGGGGAATTCATTGGATGATGTATTCTGCTTTTTATAGTGCCGGGAACAGGGCTTCCAGGCCCGGAGCCACTGCAGATGGCACACGGATGTCTATAAAAGTCGAAGGTCTGCGCTAACCGGCGGCGGTGACTGGCCACACTAACCCACTGGGAGGAGACACCCCCTTCTCCCAGCTTCTTATTTTTTAACTTTTAGGAAAAAGAGGGATGGAAAAAAAGCTTCCCTGGCACAGCTGTCTTCACACTGACGTCTAGAGACATCACATCGCCGAAAGACAGCTTTAAAGAGAAAAAGGGAAAAGAATAAACTGTCCGTTTGTTGTGGACTGGCATCGCAGTCGGGACACGATGTGCTTTAAACGTTCTGAGGTGAAGGCGCTTTTACAAGGGCTGGCCTGTTACTTTCCCCTTACATAACGCAACGCCACGGCTGCGGTGTGTTTAAAGAGTTTAAAGTTCAGCGCCGCCTCGTTCTCGTCTAAGACTCCGTCTGACTGGCGACTGCGCAGCACAGCTCCAGGGGTCTGGCCCTCTTCCCTTCTCCACACCCCCCCCCCCCCCCCCCCCCCCCCACTCGCCTCCCCAGCCCCTGGGGACCAAGATTCTGAAACCCAAGCTTTCTCTCAGCACCCACCTCTCAGAGAATCCTAGCCCCATCCCCCAATATAGGTCACTCTCATTCCGCAATAGCTCCAGCTCCCAAAACCTGAGCACTTTACTACCCTGAGCACTTTACTACCCTGAGGCTTTACTACTGCTGACTGCACTCCCGCAGTTTGTAATCAGTCCCTGTGGGCTTCTGTAGCTCGGATCCGGCTCACAGTTCAGAACTAGACCCTTTAAAGACCTTCACATCACTGGCAGTATCTTCACCAATATTCAGAACACAGCCACTCTTTCCCATGACTGTAGGTTTTGGCTCGTCACATACAGGTATTTCGTTGACAATTCCCAGGGATCCACAGGAGGATCTGTGCATCTTCCCACTGTCTGAAGAGCTAAAGTGTTCCTAACTCCTGTGATGACTGACCCAGTTCTGCTCCCTGTCTCCTAGTGCTCCCAGTATGACCCCCCACCTCCTGCCCCTAGCTCCAGTGCTCCCAGTCTGAGCCCCCATCTCCTGCCCCTAGACTCTCTGGTGTGTGGGTGCTGCTGGAGAGGGGCCCTAGCCGCAGATAGGGCCGAGGAGGAGTTCCTCTGATGTCATGTTCCACAGGCGGCCGCAGCGCCGGCATGGCGCAAGGAACAGAGCCGCGGGCGAGACGAGAGGTCCTCCGCAGAGCACGCGGTGTGCGCTGCAGGCCCTCCTCGCTCATAAATACACGTGCATGCGCGCATGCGTTTGTGCGTTGGTTCATGCGCGTACGCGTGTGGGTGTGCTAGCGCATGTGAGCACGGTGCGCGCGCCGAAGCGTATGTGCGTGCGAGCGAAGGAAAAGAGAGAGGCTTACCGCTTTCACCATCGCAAATCAGCTTCTTCTGTACTGACATGGCACACAAACACACTCACCGCTTTCAAATCTCTCCCTCTTTATCCCTCCTTCCTCTTTCCCACATCTGTTTCCCTCCCTCTCTCTGCGTCCACCAACTTTCCTCTCTCCTTTCATTCTGGCCCTCTTCCCCCCCTCTCTCTCTTTCTCTCTCTTCTCTCTGTCAGAATGTGGCCACCTCCTGTTACAAGGAGGTACTGCAGTCAAAGAGCCCGTTCCATACTGATAGAGAGCGGCAGTCTGCATCACAGTCAAAGAGAAAGGACACATGTGGATCATATTTTCCAGTTTGACTCATATTACATTTCTGTGTATTCTTGCTATGATGCTGATTAAGAGATTTAGAATGATGATATTTTGTATTCATTTAACCCGTTTCCTCGCCTGTAGGGTGAAGATCAGAGAGAAAAAGCTGCTGGAGTTTTTTTCTCCTTCGAGAGCCTCAGAGCGGATTCAGAACAGGATTATCTGTCCAGTATTCCCTAGCTTGTGCGACGCTGTAACAAATGCTTATCATTCCTCAGTTAGCATTTGGTGTAAAGTTATTCATTAGCCCATATCTGGTCTGGCACCATTGACCTAAACATCGTTACCCTCTCTCCCTTTATCTGTAGACTCTCGGCACTTCGCAGCACTAAATATAGAATAAAGAGTAAATCAATAGTAGAATAAAGAGAAGAACATTTCCCTCTCCTTGTCACAATTTTTATGCTTTGCCTAATGATTCTTATTGATGATGAAGTTGTATACATTTCTGCTACTTTATAATGGGAGGAAATAGAAAAGCTAACACGCTGCAAAATATCAGGCCTTACTGAATCAGCAACTGTTTACGTAAGCTCACATGCTGATTTAAAATCAAGTGCAAACATTTCAATCCATTCGCCTTTCTACAGTGCTCGAAGGCACAAGTCACAAGGTGTTCGGGAGGAGAAGCTCATTTTCGTCTTTTGGCTTCACTTAGACTGGCTCATTGATCAACCAGGTGAGCACAACGCAGAACACCTGAGCCGCCATCATCATGTATTAATGATTAGCGATGATAGCACACATTTAATCTCTCATGACCATTAGGCAGATCAGCTGAATCGTGGGGTATGAGGCTGCTCCAAAAGGGGTAGGGGGTGCGTCCCAATATTCTTAGGCAGTTTTGCACATTTCCGGGTAGGAGAGGAGTGGTAGTGGGGGAGTGGAGGAAAGGAGGTGGGGAGTGAAGAATATTGGGACGCACGTTTGCATGTACAGTGTACAATGTACCTGACATTGCGGTTTGCGTCAAGACATTAATATGTAACCATTAATACGTAATTAAGATGTAATCAGCAACATTAGATAAAAACACAAAGATCCGTTTCCGGGGCACGGAGAGGAGGAGGTGGTAGTGGAGGTAAGGAGGGTGCATTTTTCGAGTATTGGGGCACACCCAAAGTGTGTCCGGGTGTAGACAAGTAATTTCAAAATATACAAATGTATAGATAATCAATCCACCACAATGAGAACTCACATCATAATCAAAACAGTGCAAATGTGCCATGGATCAAACTGGGAGGGGAAAAGGCATTAACCCCAAAGTTATGACCATGTGACATTTTGATACACTGAAACCTTCGGTGCTGAAGGTTCCATCCATCCATTTTCTAACCACTTGATCTAAGTCAGGGTCGCGGTGAGAAGAGGGCAAGCAGCGTGGCCCAGACATCCCTCACCCCAGCAACTCCTCAGGGGGGATCCCTAGGCGATCCCAGGACAGCTGGGAGATATAATCCCTCCAGCGAGTCCTGGGTCTACCCTGGGGTCTCCTCACCGCTGGACATGCCTGGTACACCCTCCATAGGGAGACGCCCAGGGGAAAATCCTTACCAGATGACCGAACCACCTCAACTGACTCCTCTCAATGCGGAGGAGCAGCGGCTGTACTCCAAGATCCTCCCGGACGACTGAGCTCCTCACCCTGTCCAGGAGAGTAAGCCCTGCCACCCTATGAAGAAACCCCATTTTGGCCGCTTGTATTCACAATCTCACTCTTTCGGTCACTACCCAAAGCTCATGACTATAGGTGAGAGTAGGAATGAAGATTGAACGGTAAATCGAGAGCTTTGCTTTTTGGCTCAGCTCCTTCTTCACCACCACCGTCCGATACAAAGCCCGCAATACTGCCGCTGCCGCACCTAAATGACAGTCAATCTCCTGTTCCCTTTTACCCCCACTCGTGAATAAGGCCCCGAGACACTTGAACTCCTCCACCTGGGGCATTTGTTCCCCCCTCACCTGAAGAGGACAAACCACCGTTTCCCGGGAGAGAACCATAGCCACAGACTTGGAGGTGCTGATCCTCATCCCAACCGCGTCTCACTCGGCTGCAAACTATTCTAGTGCGCATCAGAGGTCATGGTGCGATGAGGCCAAAAGGACGACATCATCCGCAAATAGCAGAGATGCCACCCTTAGGTCCCCAAACCAGACACACTCCAGACCACGGCTACGCCTTGAAATCCACGTCCATGAAAACCACAAACAGGAGTGGAGACAAGGCACATCTTTGTCGTTAAACGAGCTTGACTTAATGCCAAGAATGCGAACACAGCTCTAGCTCTGAGTGTACAGGGACCGAATGTCTCGCAGTAGCGACCCCGGTACCCTATACTCCCACAGCACATCCCCACAAGATACCTCGGGGAACACGGTCGTAGGCCTTCTCCAAATCCACAAAACACATGTAAACCGGATGACCAATCTCCCATGCCCCCTCAAATATCCGTGAGAGGGTAAAAAGCTGGTCCACTGTTCCACGACCAGGACGGAACCCGCATTGCTCCTCCTGAATCTGGTCGGAGCCTCCTTTCCAGCACCTTGGTGTAGGCTTTCCCAGGGAGGCTGAAGACTGTAATTCCCCGATAGTTGGAACACACTCTCCGGTCCCCCTTTTTAAAAATGGGGACCACCACCCCGGTCTGCCACTCCAAAGGCACTGTTCCCGACCTCTATGAGACATTGAAGATTCGTGTCAGCCATGACACCCCAACAACATCCAGAGCCTTCAACATTTCCGGACGGATCTCATCCGCCCCTGGTGCTCTGCCACTGCGAAGCTGTTCAACTACCTCAGTGACTTCTGCCCACAGAGATGGGTTCTGATCCCCCAGAATGATCCCGCTCTGCCTCCTGAAAGGAGGGTGCTGAAGGATACAGCAGTCAAATGCTTAAGAGGGAAAAGTTCATAATTATGGGTCTATTGGTTTCACCTAAAAATAAATTAGCCAGGTGAAGTCAATGCAAAACACCTTGGGTGCCACCCACAACCACCGTTCGCTTAAACATTATACTATTTGTGTTTAGTATAAATGAATGATAAGAACACAGTTTTGCTACTTTATAGTGGCAATTCTGTATTTTGTTCACTGTTGCATAAGATATCGTATCACACCAATTTATATAGGATTGAATGAATATATACAGTAAATGTCTTTCAATGATTAACACAATCTAGCTTTTGCACTTAATGAAAAATGAGCACACAGAGTATTATAAATGTGATTATTTCACTAAAATAGTTTCACAATAAAAAGTTAATGAGTTACCGCAGCAGTGGGTCTTGTATTAACCCTTGCGTGATGCCACTGTGTGAGGAAACTTCAGTGCACGTTGCATACATGTCGACCATGTTCAAACTGTAAAGTGTGTGTGTGCGCGTGCATGCGTGTGTGAGCTTATGCCTGCGGGGCATGTGTCAGCACCATAGCTGGGGTCCGTCCCCCTCAGTACCTCTGAATATGGTCAGACGGGCTTATGGTCTCAATGCGAGGGCTTTGACCCCCCCACCCCCACAGCCTTCTTGCTCTCTGACACAGACTCCTTTCACTGCTCCACCGCCCTGAAGGTTCTCTTCCCGACACAGGGATACAGAGAATGCAAGGACCTGAGCATTCGGAATTCCGGAATTCCGTGCTAGGGTGGTATTTTTGGAGCAACCGTCGTGGAGAATCAGTGTGTGGCACTGAGTAAAGCGTGCACACACACGCACGCGCACACACACACATACAGCCCCAAGTGCTGCACCATCACAGCTAAATATGCACACACCCAGAAATACCACAAACTTTAAACATCAGTACAGCTACAGAGCTCCTTTTGAATGAGGAAGTAGAAAGCACAAAAAAAACCTAAACTGAAATAAAACAACAGAGAAGAAAGTGCTGATTTGTGTTTTTCTCCAAGAGCATAAAGATACCCTCCTGACTACTAATCCTCGGCATTCCCTCACCTGTTTGGGGCCTGATCCGCGTCTCTCTCCCTCTCTTCCTGCCCATGTGTCCCGTACCCGCAGCAACAGGCTGAAGCTCCTAATCTCTGGAAATCTGAGCTGGAATGCCAAGGAAAGACGTCTATCCACTTGTTCCTCTCCCCGGCTTCTCTCTAAGCGCAGTGACCACCCCTCCCCTCTCGGGTGTACCCATAGCAACCCAGCCCAGAGCCCGCGACCAGCCCATTTCATTATTAACGCAGCAGGACAAGAGCTCTTTGTGTACACTCTCCCCTGGAGAAACTATTAATTAGGTTTGCTGGAGCTGTGTGTAAGTGTGTGTGTGTGTGTGTGCATGGCCCACATTACCAACAGTGGCTAATTTTAAAGCACATTATCGCTGTGTTTACTGGCGGGCTCTAAAGCAAACAGGGCCATAAATATGTCCAACGCTGGGTCTTTACCCTCACAATGAGCCATTGTGACAGGGTTACAAGGAGGAGCTGCTGCTTATGCTCTTCAGACAATGAATAGCTGGAGCTCCAGTGCTTTGCTTCTCCTCCTCCTCTCTCTCTCTCTTACTGCGTGAATGCTCTGTTGATTTAATATGTAGGCACGGCGGTGGCACCAACACCAGAACATTTTCCCT
The DNA here is from genome assembly GCA_029718625.1 of Synaphobranchus kaupii. Taxonomy (NCBI): domain Eukaryota; kingdom Metazoa; phylum Chordata; class Actinopteri; order Anguilliformes; family Synaphobranchidae; genus Synaphobranchus; species Synaphobranchus kaupii. The sequence continues at coordinate 66,787,151 of CM056384.1, read as the reverse complement.
TTTCCTTTCATTAGACTCTAACTGGCTCACATGAACTGAGTTCACTTAAGACGCTAAATGTTTAGCCCCTCCCACACCCATGTCTTTATAAAGTGCAAAAGTGAATAAAGTGCTGAAACTTAAAAAAAAAAAAACCATTGTCTTCGCGCTTTACCGGGCACCAAGAATATTCACTTCATCATCACAGTGAACCGAGTTCACTATGCTATTAGCTATTGCTAATAATCAACTCCATTGATGTGGGGACTACTGCTCTCGTGACACACTGGTATGGACTGGCCTTATTGGCAAAATGAGACAACCACCCGGAAAGCTTTCTTTTCCTAATCCATTGATGAAACAGCACGCTCTTTTGGAAACGAGTCCTCTGACTACCATGTGAAATGCCGTTCAACACCCATAACATGTCAAGTTTAAATGTATTGATTTCAGAAACAGATTGGGGGAGGGGGGAGGGGGAAGGGGGGTGGGGGTCACAGGAATGTGTATAAATCGTGCTAATCGGGCATCTCCGGGGGCTGCTCCTCCTCAGGTTTCTCCTTTTAAGGCGTCATTAACAGTAAACAGTGTGATTAATATATTTACAGTGAACCTGCCATGCTGAGAAGTTATCCAGGAACCAGGATACCCCCTGGCTGAAGCAGGGCTGTTGTCTCAAACCAGCCGTGATCAAATGGTTGTTTAGAAATACTTCAACTATTTGGATGCCGATGAAAAAAGAATACCTGACAGTCACCGGACGAGGGAGAAAAAGAGAGAGAGAAAGAGTGCGGGAGATAAATATCGTACGTACGCACGCGTTTCTTTGTCCCGGTCAGGATGGATGTGGGGGTCGAACATTGTGCGGGGTGAGAGAGGCTGTTTTTCTGTGGAGTGGGACGTGGACTCTGACTCCATTAAATACCTGTGCCAGTGAGTTATGTTGTTTGCACACAGATCTCCTCCAAGGGCCTAATCTGGGCTGGAGAAAAGGGCTCCCACTGGCTCTGCGGCTCGACGGGAGATTTATACACTACGCCTTCACGCGAGGGTCAGAGGTCAACGGGCCTGTTAAATCACCGTTCCGCTGGGATACACTCCATGTGACAGCCGTCATTACCATAGTTACAGAATTACCAGGCTGCACATTATAAGTGGACTTACACAAGCGCCTGCGCGATGTGGTAGATAATAGCAGATAGGGTGCTGGTGACCTGTATGTTTTATTAAGACTCTTTCGGGTTCATGTTTGTGTTTTGTATTGTACTGTGCTGTATACTCATCAGGACAGATAAACGATAACTGTAAAAAAGATGAGGGTCCCTTCAGAGATTAGGGGATCTTCCCTGCGACTGCTGGTTTTCGATTTTTCAGATCACCAAGTGTAATGAGCTTATGATGATTAATTCACTCAGCAAACACATTATATAAAAAATACACTGCCCGGCCAAAAAAAAAGTCGCACACTGTAATATTTTGTTGGACCGCCTTTAGCTTTGATTATGGCGCGCATTCATCGTGGCATTGTTTCGACAACCTTATGCAACGTCACAACATTTATTTCCGTCCAGACTTGCATTCATTTTTGGCAGAGATCTTGTATTGACGACGGGAGAGTCGAACCACTCCGTGAAGTCTTCTCCAGCACATCCCAAAGACTTTCAATGGGGTTAAGGTCAGGACTCTGGTGGCCAATTCATGTGTGAAAATGATTCCTCATGCTCCCAGAACCACTCTTTCACAATTTGAGCCTGATGAATCTTGGCATTGTCGTCCTGGAATATGCCCATTGATGGGATAACCTGGTCATTCAGTACATTCAGGTACTCAGCTGACTTCATTTTATTGCTGCATAATGTTGCTGAGCCTAGACCTGACCAATTGAAGCAACCCCAGATCATAACACTGCCTCCAGAGGCTTGTACAGTGGGCACTATGCATGACTGGTGCAACTGCGACTTTTTTTTTGGCCAGGCAGTGTAGATATGCATACAGTGGGGAGTGGGGACGGAAAGTATTCGGGCAGTGACACAATTTTTATTATTTTGGCTCTGTACTCCAGAACATTTGATTTGAAATGGAACAGTGACTACGAGGTTAAAGTGCAGACTTTCAGCTTTAATTTTTCCATAGAGTTCAATAGAAGAATGAGTCAGGAGAAACAACCCTTAAAGTCATCCATCCATATCTACTGCATATCTGGCAGCAGAGTGATGGTTTGAGGCTCGTTTGATACCTCAGACCCTTGATGACTTACAGCCATTTAGCCAACCATGGGTTCCATACTATTCCCGTGCAATTTACAGCTTAATCTAGTCCCACCCCCCAATTCCCATAGAGATCCATTCAAATGCAGAGAGGTTATAGTACTGCTTGTAAGAGCACCAGAAGATAAGATATCAAGAGTCTTTTGATGTTTTTGGCTCACATACAGTACATCAGGAAGTAATGGCATGCAAAGGGTATGCAATTGAATTAAATATTATGACTTTATTTAAGTTTATTTTCATTTGTCCAATTACTTTCCGTCCCCTAAAATGGGGGGGGGGGGCTACAATTGCTACATGGTTCACCCAATATGGATGTAAAAACCCTCAAATTAAAGCTGAAAGTCTGCACTTTAACCTCATGGTCACTGTTCCATTTAAAATCCAATGTTCTGGAGTACAGAGCAAAAACAACAAACATTGTGTCACTGCCTGAATACTTTCTGTCCCCACTGTATATAAGATAAGAATGGCTATAATATAATATTCCCTGAAAGACTATCCAATCTGTCAGATCATTGCTTGACAATGAATGCTTTACTGTCTGCTATGAGGACGTTTATTAATTTAGTTATAGGTTGCATTTTCCAACAGTTGACTGATAGACTGAAGTCACTTTGGGGTCAGAAATCGCTGAAACTGTGGTCACTGAATTATAGCATATCAGCCAATCTCTTTATCAGTCAAGTTGAAGAAAAGTGTTGCTGATGAATCACGTTTTAACCACAAAAGGAAGCAAACTAACGACTGACTGATTAAAATATGAATGCACTGCAGGTAGGGTGTTATTAATGTAGTTCTGAATCCTCTGTTTCCCCTGTGTAAAGAGGCAGCTGTCCACCACACCAACAAAATCCAGAAGTGTCTGTGGTGGTGACCTGTGGACTAAAACATGTCAGACTGGACTCTATTTTTCTGGATTTCTGACTGTCCGATTCAGCCACGAGCAGATGAGTACCTGTATATGAACCATGTTTAGTTTTTTTTCTGTAAGAAAGAGAGGGAGAGAGAGATAGAGGAGAAAGTGGTGCCGTCGACCCATAACTGCATCTAAACACCTGCTGAAGGAACCTGCAGTGGAGATGAGGGCCAAAAACACTCACGGAAGACAGCATGCTGTTATTAGGGCAATTGCGCCATCGTGTGTTTGTTAAATGCAATTTCAGGCAGGGTAACTAAACTACTGAATCCACTCTGTCAGAGTAAAGGAATCTGCATTGTCAAAACAGAAAGTAGCCTAACTGATCACTTTTGCCTCGGTCAGGATTGCGATCCTTACAGTGGTGCAGCTCTATGCACAATAATAAGAACAAGCTCAAGAACAACAACAGTGCCTTACCCAGATGAGCCAAGCAACAGCCACAGTAATTCTTTTCTAACGCAGTATGGTGTTATGAATACAACCTGGGGGAATTCCAGGCAGTAATCCCCTGAGGTCATGCCTCTACAGCTGGGGAGTAGGCGGTAGAGGTGGGTGGAGAAGGACAGGAGGGTTTCCTTTTGTTAAAGAACATGCAGAACACCCCAATCTACCATACTCCCATGCACAGAACACCCCAATCTACTGCACCCCACACACACTACACAGGACACCACAGTCTACCCTCCCCCTCCCCCAACACACAGATTAGCTTGAGGTTTGATTTAGTCTGAGAACCAGTTTTTTGTATCAGTGAACATACTTGTTACCAGCAGCCAAAATAAGTCTTTCTTTGGAATAATAATAATACTAATAATAATAAGATGAAGTTCTTCTACAAGTAGCCTCGTTGTTTCATTGTTTTTACGTCACACAGTGAGTCATCCTCACAAGTTCCCCTTCTTTAGACCTATTTAATAGGTCTAAAGAACAATCAAGTAGCTATACTCCGTTTGGAATATGCACTCCGATGACGAGTGTGAGTGCAGGCAACATTATCCAAATCTACTGAGGGTTATTCTCTATTGTTTATATAAATTATTATTACACCACTGTAAATTGAATTATGAATTGGTTTCATTTGCTTCTTACAGATAAATACACACAAACACTGACATGGAATTCTTGGAATTTTGCATCGTATTTTCACTACTAGGTAAGTGGCGCTATTAAATGTCAAACATGTGGCTTCGGTGGTCGGTTTCATTTCGAACGCTTAGAACAGAAAAGCACAGGGGACAGGAAAGAACAGTAAACAGGAGAGCTAGCACTAGATGACAGATCTGAGTTGGTTGCGCATAATCACATCGCAAGATATTGCGCTTTGAAAAATTGGTGAATTATTTTATCATGGGTGAATGTTTTAACGATGATGGCAGTCCAGGAAAACAGCACACTTGAAAGCAGGGACGCTTTGGGTGGTATAGGTATTGCGTAAATCTATATGTGGATTAAAAAAGAGCCTTTTGTCTTTGCAATGCGATTATTAAACCGACATTTTAATTCAAGCAAGTAAGTGCCTTTAAGCTTTCACTTTTGTTTTTGAACATAAGATGTGCCTGGTTTATATCTCACGCTCGTTTAAATATTTATCACAATTTGAGAAAGAGTGTGTCAAATGCAGTCTGCGCTACGGTCAGTGGTGCGTGGACATGTTATTTTATCCACTCTCACATCCTACATTTCATCATCACTGTCATCGTTTTCGTCACGATGACGTAACACTCTTTCGCTCTCAGTTCTTGTTCCCCAGGGTCGTTGTATTTCCGGAGGCATTTGGTGATCTGGGATTTTCCCACTGACCGGATCCTCTCTCTGTAATCTATCTCTTTGTATTCCCATTAGAAATTGAAATATACCGTATGGCATTAGTTCCTAGACTCAATCCTGGGGACTGACAGTTTATGCTGGTTTTTGTTCCATCTAGTCTCTTGATGAATTAAGTTTTTTTTTAAAGTTCTAATACAGTGACGTTATTTAAGCCTGCCCCACTGACACCAATAGTGTGCCATCATGGAAGAACATTAAGTGCAGTTTGCCTCAGAGCCTCAGTCTATGGGCTTCACTGAAGACCACACAAACAGATTCTTATCAGTATTTGGAGGAAGTGGGAATTTGTATTTTACTAGCTGGGGTTTCCTGGAAAAAAATTTTTTTTCTCATTTTGTTTTTTCAAAGCAGTGTATGTTATTTTGTTTGCACGGGGGCTTCTGGGTAATTGTGTTTTTGTGCATGTGTGCTTCTTGGAAAAATTTCTGAAGCTGTATGAGAACATGAAATTTAAATGTCTTGGCTATATTAGCAAATCTGCATGTTCACTATAACAAATACAGTGGCTGTCAGAAGGGTGTGGTTTTTTATAACTGGCGTTGAATTCCAATGGAAAGTAACTTTCAACTTTCCAGTGTATTTCACCCGTCTTAACCCCTCCCACACCCGCCGGTGTGTCCCCCGCCTGCTGTTGGGGAGCTGCTGCCCCTTTCAGGGTCACACACTGACAGTGCAGGAGGAGTTAGATTAATTTGGGTACATTTTTTCGTTCTGTTTTAAGCTGGTTTGGCAAAGTCTCGGGGAGGCAGGGCTGCGCCGGCTGTTCCTGTGGTCACTGCGCTCAATGGCCAGGGTGTGGTGATACCCTGTTCCACCCAGGACCCCCCCACACACCTCCAGGAGACCCGAATCTACTGGCAGGGGAGCAACCCGAGGCGGAGCAAAAAGTAGGGCTGGCCATATGGCCTGAAATATAATATCAGCATATGTATATCTGCTAGTGAAATATGTCACAGTATGCTGCTTTCCGGGAAGCACAAAATGAGTCCCCAGCAAAGTCAATTCGTCCATACTCCTCCATCAAAGATTCATCTTTGTCACACAGGAATGAAATTTCAGATCTGTAATTTAGTGCCACAAAATACTATGACAATTGTGTTACATATTTTCATATGATCTTATGTCGCTCAGCTCTAATAAGGATACGGAAGTGATGCTGGTGTACAACAAAGGGAAGGTTGAGAAGAACTGGCAGACGCCTCTGTACAGAAACAGGACCACCATTTTCCCTGACCTGCTATTCGGTGGAAATTTTTCACTGAAGATTGACCGGTGAAAATTGAAGATGACCAAACGAAAGTCGTCGTACAATATGAAAAGCATTCAAAGTCAGTCAGTGATTCAAAATTTCAGCTAGTCTGCGAGACAACTATAATCGTCACTGGTAAGGCTTTAGTCAAAAATCTTTATTACCCTTAATAGAAACAATTGAAGACCCTGGTGCTAAAAGTACTAAAGTCACATTTTTAGACAATTCAAGTTGAGCATAGAAACATGTTGTATTTGTTTAGCTAAGTCCACCCTATAAATATTGTTAACAGAAAAGGTGCCTAAGCAATACATAAAAACAGCAAAACCTTTAATGGCTAATTTTATGGATCAATGATATTTTCGGATTTGATTTTCTCAAAATAGACATTTTGTGACTTCAGTACTTTTAGCACCAGGGTCTTCAATTTATGTTGACTGATGCCAAATATGGTACACCGTGGCCAGTGCTGGTCATTGTTCAGTGTGTTTGCTGTGGGTCCTTGGCAAAAAAAAACAACAATAATTTCATTTCAATTCAGTCAATTCAGAAAACCAATTGAAATTCAGTTCATGAACTGAATTAACTTTTAAGTGAACTTTTTAATTAATGAATTTGCCAAACTAACTGAATTGAAGTGGAACTAAAGCCAATTCTGATACTTACTGGCTTCCCCCCTTCCCCCCCCCAGCAAGATACCAGAAACCAGCAGTTAACTTCTCCTGCACCCAGTGGCCGGGGCTTGTAAAGGTGACATGTGCAACTCAGGGTGGCTTCCCTGAGCCCATAGTCAACTGGAGCCTCCAAAACAACACTCTGCTCCGCCCACAAGAAGTGAAACGAAGGTGAACCCCGACACGCGCAGCAGGACCTTCTCAGCGAACTGGACCCTGCTGCTGAACGCCTCAGAGGGTCAGATCATTACCTGCTTTGTCACTAACCCTGCCCTGCGAGAGACGGTCAACACGTCTGTCACCATACAGGGCTGTGAGTCATTGCGCCAGGAACACTCGCTGCAAGCACAGCCTCACAGAGCAACTACACTGAGCGAAGTGTACACTGTACAGAGCCTCACAGAGCAACTACACTGAGCGAAGTGCACACTATACAGAGCCTCACAAAGCAACTACACTGAGCGAAGTGCACACTATACAGAGCCTCACAGAGCAACTACACTGAGCGAAGTGCACACTATACAGAGCCTCACAAAGCAACTACACTGAGCGAAGTGTACACTATACAGAGCCTCACAAAGCAACTACACTGAGTGAAGTGCACACTATACAGAGCCTCACAGAGCAACTACACTGAACGAAGTGTACACTATACAGAGCCTCACAGAGCAACTACACTGAGCGAAGTGTACACTATACAGAGCCTCACAAAGCAACTACACTGAGTGAAGTGCACACTATACAGAGCCTCACAGAGCAACTACACTGAACGAAGTGTACACTATACAGAGCCTCACAGAGCAACTACACTGAGCGAAGTGCACACTATACAGAGCCTCACAAAGCAACTACACTGAGTGAATTGCATACTATACAGAGCCTCACAAAGCAACTACACTGAGCGAAGTGCACACTATACAGAGCCTCACAAAGCAACTACACTGAGTGAAGTGCATACTATACAGAGCCTCACAGAGCAACTACACTGAGCGAAGTGCACACTATACAGAGCCTCACAAAGCAACTACACTGAGCAAAGTGTACACTATACAGAGCCTCACAGAGCAACTACACTGAGCAAAGTGTACACTATACAGAGCCTCACAGAGCAACTACACTGAGCGAAGTGCACACTATACAGAGCCTCACAAAGCAACTACACTGAGCGAAGTGCAGACTATACAGAGCCTCACAAAGCAACTGCACTGAGCGAAGTGTACACTATACAGAGCCTCACAGAGCAACTACACTGAGCAAAGTGCACACTATACAGAGCCTCACAGAGCAACTACACTGAGCGAAGTGTACACTATACAGAGCCTCACAGAGCAACTACACTGAGTGAAGTGTACACTATACAGAGCCTCACAGAGCAACTACACTGAGCGAAGTGTACACTATACAGAGCCTCACAAAGCAACTACACTGAGCGAAGTGTACACTATACAGAGCCTCACAAAGCAACTACACTGAGCGAAGTGCAGACTATACAGAGCCTCACAGAGCAACTACACTGAGCGAAGTGCACACTATACAGAGCCTCACAGAGCAACTACACTGAGCGAAGTGCACACTATACAGAGCCTCACAGAACAATTACACTGAGCGAAGTGCATATTAAATACACCCTCACAGAGCAATTATACTAAGCGACGTGTACACTATACACAGCCTCACAAAGCAATTACACTGAACAAAATGTATACTATACACAACTTCGTAAAGCAATTATAGTGTACACTATATACCTCACAAAGAAATTATGCTACGATTATACTACATTTACTACTTAACTCTTCGATATTGAACCATTACATTTAGCGAAGTGTACACTTTTTCTGTAGTGTACAATATACACAGCCACACACAGACATTGGTGTACTGTATAGCCTCACAGATATATGTACACTTTACACTATAATTATACACAATAGTCATTACACCCATGTATGCATGTCTTATTCGCTACCTGCTGCGTAGTTATACCCGCTACCACACTCATTATGCTTCGGCACACACATTTAAGGGCGGCTTGACAAACAGCACACTGGTACCAGATGAGGGAGGAGTAATTATCCGAAGCGCTTTTCTGTAGTTTACTGATATGAACCTGCAAGCATATTAAATTACACATCTGATCTCACCAATAACAAGAACAAAATTCATATTTCATATAATGTTGTGTTTCGGTTGGCAACATTTCATTGAAAATCCACAGGGATCTGCAGGGGAGGTTTTTCCCCGTGTGTCTGAATAATTTGAAATACATCGGAAGTATTTTGTCTGTGTATTTCACCCAGGCGTGCTTGTTGCAGCACTGGCCTGTACACGCTCTTATCATTGATTATATGTGCATGCCACAGTCACAGATTTAGATGTGTCCAGTCAGCCTGTGTTTGCACCTCCAACAATAATATCTTGCCCCCACAGACACGTCCAGGCTGGGCTCCAGGTTACCTAGGCACCCGGTTTCAGGGCGCGGCCATTGGACCTGGTGCCCAGAATCTCTCTATCCCTCTACAGTCCTCGACAGTCACTGCTGCTGTTACTATTCACAAACATGCAATAAAGAAAATCCAGAATCAATGATATTGTTATTATTATTATTATTATATAATTTAATAAAAAAGTCAATGAATATTATAAGATAAAAACCTGCAGACACATTTTGTGCCCATAATGCTTTGCTTTCTCCTCCTGTGTTCCTTTAGGTGGGGGAAATATTCCTGGCCCCCATAATGCTAAGACAGCAAGTTGGGTAGTTCCTGTGGCTGTGGTTGTCTTGCTGGTTGTTTCTGTTGTGGTATTTGTCAGTATAGGACTACGTAAGTCTCAGGCAAATTAGCCGGTTCATTTCTACAAACGTGAAACATTGCTCAAAAGATTGATGGATGCTTGTCTGCCGCCTCACATATTTTTACTCTTTACTTTTTTTACATTTCAAAGTTAAAAATAAAAATGTTAATAATGTTACTTATAATGATGATGCATTATAAGAAAGATCTTGTATAAGATTAATCTAATAATAGATCAATATTTTAGCTAAACTGATATGGTAAGTCATGTCAGCAGACGTAAACACTGATGTTTCAGCTGCCAGTGATGCACTGCTTTGCGCTACATTCATTGCGCTACATTCCAAGCACATAGGCTTGCTTTTTGCCTTGGTGTTCAAATGAAAATGAATAATGACAATTGAATGAAAGATTACAATTTGAATGTATTGTTAATTTGGAGTCCAATGGATTTCTAATCAACGAGGGCATTTATGACTGAAATTGCATTTACCTGATACAGGTGTGGCACTTTTTCACATACTGAAATTTAAAGCTCAGATGGATCTGGCCTGTCTCAGTTTGATGATGTCAGAGCCATTGAGATGTCCTTATTTGGACGTGCCCTGAACCTCTGCTGCAGATGAATCTGTCTGTGAGCATGGTCGTATCCTTCAAGTGACAAAGAGTACAGAATGGATAATACTCCAGTTTATAAAGGCAAGGAACTATAAAGGCAAGTACTTTTAATATTTTCTAACACATTTTCTTCTCATTTTGTTTCTCACTTTCTAGGGTATTGGTGTCCTGGCGGTCGGAATCGCACACGAGGTGACGGTTCGGTTACAGGTAAGCATCAGGTCACATGCCATGATGCGTGGTGTGCCACTCTGTGACTACACCTGGGTGATCCAGGTGAAAGCTTTGGTATATGTATATGAGGCTCTCTAAACTGTGCGTTGAAATCCTGTATATCAGACCCTTTTGGGATCAGACGTATGCCGCATAGGTGAAAAGTCAGATAACTGCATACAATGGAAAATAAGAACTGCTTGTGGTTTGAATTATGAAATGTGTGATCTAATAAATTCAGTGAAACATCTAGCTGCTGAGCACTATGGCTTATTTTGCCAACGCCATTTTCAGTATAGAGATTATTCGAGACAATAGGCTCACAGAAACACAGCAAACAGGAATACTATACATTACATTACATTCATTTAGCAGACGCTTTTATCCAAAGCGACATACAATAAGTGCATACAGAGACATCATCAAGATCACTACGGAAAAGACAAGACAAAGCACATCCTTCCCATAATGTAGCAGCTATCCCTAGTAATGAACGTTGACTGTAGTTCACAGTAAGCTGTGGGTAAATCAGCTATACTACACTTCTATTCTAAATACTATTATAAACTATAACAAACAGACAGGAAAACACAGGGAACTAGTAAACACAGGGAACTGATATTCCTAGGTTAGAATATCAGTCAAGGTGGAGTCTGAAGAAGTGTGTCTTCAGGCCTCGACGAAATGCAGGCAGGGTTCGAGTAGAACGTAGGGGAATGGGAAGTTCATTCCACCACTGAGGAGCTAAGGTGGAAAAACTCCGCAGTCGGGACGAGCGAGAGCCGTTGACACGGAGGGGGGGAAGTGCGAGTCGCCCTGCTGTAGAAGAGCGAAGTGGTCGAGCAGGAACATAGTTCTGGATTAAGTCCTGCAGGTAGGCGGGGCCTGTCCTATTGGCTGCAGTGTAGGCCAGGGTCAGAAGTTTTTGAACTATACTAGAAATACTATACCATTTTTTCTTTAGTGATTGAATGATTACACATGCCGTGGAGTTTCCCTTATAAATTTCTTCAAACATTAACATTCAGGGCTCTATTTTAATAAACCAAACGCAATGGTGAACGCAAGAGTAATCGCTTGGCGGTATCGCTCTGAGGGCGTGTCGGCGAGAAATTTGGTAATTTCATGACGGCAATCTTGGCGCACCTTATGGCGGTATTGCTAAAAGGCTGGGTTTAAACGTCCAAGGTGTGTCTCTATGGTAGCCAATCAAATTGTTGTTCTCATGCTTTAAAAAAAAGCCAGTTGGAACGCAATCGCTCCATGCAATTTCATAATGAGCAACCCAAACGCACTGGACCGTCAACGACAAGAGCGATTTTCCGCACAGGAATCAGACATACTTGCAACAGAAGTACAGGCTAGGACTGTAGTAATTTATGGATCACAATCCACACCACCTCGTCTCCCAGAAGTTCGGAAGGCACGGGAGGAGGTGGCGAATGCATTAATTAGCCTACATTAGGTGATGTAGGCATAATTATGATTCAAATGGTAGGCTTATGATTCAACTGTGTCAATGTGTAATTTATATATTATAGGCTATTGGCCTATATGATCGCAAGTTTCTTGTAAGCTGTCCTGTTTTATTCTAGTAGTTTAAATTAAAATTAATTAATTAATAATAATTATAGGCTATTTGTTCATTAAATGGAAGTGTAATGTTGGCATCACCTATAGACACTACATAGAACTACATGACGAATAAGTTGGCAAATTGCCAGAGTCTATTGCGTTCCCGCTAAGAGGTGGTTCCAGCTGATCATAACGCAATGGATTTTCGTTGGTTCAAATTGTCACTGAGCCGAAAGTATTTTAGAACACGCCCCAGACAGCGCCACCCATCCCACTGCAGCGCAAGCGAAAGGATGTTATGTTGAGAATTTGTTGATCCTAGCGGTATTGCTGAGAAACGCCATAGCGCCAGTTTTAAGACGTTGATGCTGTCAACAAGCTTGCATTTGACTATACCGTCCCCTTGCGCTGGTTTGAAAATAGAGCCCTCATTGTTTAGAAACCAAGTGGTGTGAGTTTCCACAGGGATATTCCCGCCATTTAGCTGGGTTGGTGTTAGCTTTGTCACCGGCTTAAACCACAAGCTTAGCGCTGTGCTTTCTGTTAAAAAATTGTTTTGTTTTTAGCTCCTTTTGTGGTGTTTTTTTAAAATTATTCTTTTTAAAAAAAAGCGCTTAAAATGTATTTAAAAATTTGTACGCAAAAAATAAATGGATTTCATTGTTCTGCAGGAGCTAACCCAGAGGGACAGGGAGTACAGGGTGAAGATAACACTGGCCACACCCACACTGGCGGAAGACAGGAAGTTGAAAGCCATGAGCTAAAGAATCTAATGGAATCCAAATTTTGAAGAGGCATGAAGCTGTTTATGTCTGCGCCCTTCTATGGGGGCGGAAACCCTGAATCTGCAATGCTGTGCCCGTAAACTGTGAGCAACCCTTTTCTCCCCTGCCCACTGATCTGAGGAACTAATACTGAAACTGTGCCAGATCACCATTCTGAAGAAAAACTTTGAATAAGCAGAAGTTCATGAACCCAACATGAATTTAACCATGTCATGTCTCCTGGGAAGTGGGAGTACTTTGGCAAGCCTGGTCTTCAGTACCAAAAAAAACCAAACAACCAAAAAAAAACATGCTTGTACTACTAGACCTGGAAAGTTGGTCCAGGCATTACTAACATCGTGAAGGATCAGACGTTCAGCGTTCAAGTGAGTGAGCTGTTTAGTATCGGCACTGTTTTGGAGGCCATAACTGAGACTGAGAGTGGTTTTATACACAGACAGAAGAGGAAGGATAGGCACACTGTAAGTCCTTTCCTGAACTCTGAGGCACAATTTTGTGCTATTGGGATGGCAGGTATGCCATCAGTTTGGCACTTTTCAGGGTTTCCTACAGAAGTAACCACAATGACTATAGACTCTCAGCCCTTAAAAACATTAACTTCTGTATGTTCTGACCTCATGTAACCACACAGCATTCAGATACAACTTCACACATCCACACAATAAAGCCCCAAACTTGGGGTATTTTCCTGTTTTTCTCCTTCCTCTTCTTCTTCCTATTTTTCCTGCCAAACTGCCTGCCTCCGTCGCGACGTTATCCAATGGGGAGAATTATTCTTTGAGGGTATGGTCCGTATACCTGCTCATCAAGCTTATCGCCCAATAAAAACGTGTCATACTAAAGTTTTTTTAATGTTAATATAGCTAATGGCTTCATGCTCCCCAAGAAGATACTGTGGCCTAATGGTTAGAGCAGCTGTCTCTCACCCAGAGGATTGTAGTTTTGAGCCCAGCAGGGCACATGCTTATTTTCCACAAAAACAATGTGCAACTGTTAAGTACTTTTCATTTATTACACTGTTATTATTTTCACATTAACACATTAACGTTTTTTTATTGCAAAGGCAAAAGAGGTTTCCAATATTAACTGTTCAATGTTTCACTTGTACTATATCACTACATTATGTGCAGAGTAGCGTAGACTAGGCTAGAGCCACATTCGGAGGCTATTGTTTTTTTTGTTTTTTTTAAAGTGACTAACCATGAATCAGATATGTTTGGGGAATTGGCGGTTTATAAATCCGATCTCTTAAAGGATTGCAGCTTATAGGAGGCTATTATCAATTCTTAATGTAGGCTATTATCGTAAACTCTTAATTTTCCTAGTAGTTAATTTTATGATGACATTGTGTTATGTGTGAAAAGGATAAAAACAGAGCTGAAGTGAAGAAATTAATGAATAAAGAAATGTTGGCCGAGGCAAGGGTACATTGAGGTTCGAGTTTCCAGTCAGTCAGTCATGACCGCAAGAGCAGAGCGAAACACCCTCCCCAAACCAGACAAGAGCGAGCCACAGCCACATTTTGATATCAATACTTTTAAAGGCAGGCCTAGTTTTTGCAAGTTGGAATTAAGGACTTAAAGACAGCGCTCTGTAGGCTATGCGTGAGTAACTTGCCTTTTTTTTTTGTTCTTGTGATATATACTGTTAAGGGGCCAGTCCGCTCTCTCTGTTCCCCAGAATCTCTACATGGTGAAGTTCTGTCATGGCGCATAGAAATGAAAAAGAAAAAGCAACGATTCAACAGATTCCTTTTTCAGCTGTCTGTTATGCTTACTGTGAAACCATACTCAGATCGGTCAGATCATGTGAGGCTGTTCTCAGATTAGTCTTATGGTCGATATGAAGCTGTTCTCAGATCAGTCTCATGGTCAGTGTTAGACTACTCAGACTGGTTCTATGGTCACTGTGAGTCTGGGATTGTCTAAGAACACACACTTACTGTAATGAGCCTCTGGATTAGAAATTAAGAAATGTATTTTACGGATAATGTTCTCTATTTCTGTTAAACATGTTTTATAATTTTTCTTGAATTATTTGCACAATGGTGCTATGAACCCAATGAGAAAATCTATTAAATGCATGTGCAAAAATGAAAGACAATTTCTTCAAAACATATCACATAGCATCACAGAAGGACATATCACTTGTTTTCACACACGTCAATCTCATTTTACCCTTTTCTAAAAACACTTTACACAGTTCTCCTCATAAGGCAGAATCTTCATGAAGGAAATCTATTGTGTTCACATGGAAAACACTGCCATTGAACATGCTCATCCACACAGGAGAGACACTCCTTGCTTTACAGTTTTTCTCAATTGTTTAGATACATTTTTTAAAATTAAAACTCATTTCTCAAAATTGTAAACACAAAACCCACACGGTCAACACTTTCTGCAAAACTTAATGTATCTCTAGTCAAAATCAAGCACTATTTTCAAAACCATACACTCTCATCCCAAAATGACATTTTTCCTTCATATAATAAACACTAGTCAACAAATGAATACAAATTATAAATGCCAATTACACACTGGTTTAAAAAAATCAAAGACACTATTACCATTATATTAGTTAGGCTTCAGTATTGTTTGAGTGTACTGGCCAACTCAAATATTGTTATTTTTTTATTTTTCCAAAAGACAAAAATGTAGTAGAGAGTAAAATAAAAACAAACAGGAGAAAATAAAAAAATAAAAAAATTACTGGGAGTAAACAAAAAATGTCAAAGTAAAACCAAAAATAAATGAGTCTGGTCTCGGCTCTTGATCAGGCCACATATTCTCATGTACATCACACATTATATTTTCTCTGGCCAAGCAGTGGGAGAAGTGTCTTTTGGAATGACACAGCCACTCTTGGCATGACTGAGAAATGAAAAGACAATGGTTTCATTGAACCAACTTCGAAACAGAGCATCACGGTGGAAACTCACATTGTCCCATATGACAATGCGTGTGAGCTGCTCTGGTCTATCTTGTGTGTGTGTGTGTGTAAGTGTGTGCACACGTGAGTGTGTGTATGTGTGTGTTTCTGTGTGTATGTGCATGTGTGTGTGCCTGTGTGAATGTGTGTGGAGCTCATTTCTGCAGCACAGTAAGGCTGGTAAGATGCTTAGCTCCTCTGAGCTGCAGAGGGGACAGGTTCTCCCGTATTTGCTCCATGTAGGGGTGGCTTCAGTACGTACATGAGGGATACTGCCAGCTTAGCTTGTGCACAATATGATGTCTGTACTGTGTTCCCTTTGTAGTAGTATAAATTAGGTACTCTGCAGTACAGGAATCACCGAGTATTGATATGTTACAATAAATAACAATAGAGCAGGTCTACCTATGCACATTTCTAAATGTTCGTCAGCCATTGTTCTCCACATACAGGAGAGCTCACATTTTGCCCTTTTTTTGTGCTAAAGCTCTGATTGCTGATTGAATAATTAAATCAACTAGGGTTTTATCTGTGAAGGATGTGTGTGTTCATTGATATTGGAGTTTATATATTTTTAATGGTAGTGTTTTTCACGTGAAAACAAGAGATATACTTTTTGAAAATTGTGCCTAAAACGGTAGAATTGTGTGAAATGTATTCAAAAAGTGAAAACAAGCAAAATAGTGCTTATAATTTTGAAAAGATTGTCTATCTGTTGGCAAATTAACTAAATGTTTTATTTATAGGGTCATAATACCAATTTTAGTGTCTAAACAATTGAGAAAAACTGTATTTGTGCTAAAGCTCTGATTGCATTGTCCGTATGCATGGTGGTAGAGCCCGTATGCGTGGTGGTAGAGCAGAAAGGAGTAGGCACAGAACAGAAGTGTCCAATGAAATTAGGGCCACAATGGTAGACCATGTCATAAATCATGGTCTTACAATGAGTAAAGCTGGGCAGAGGGCGCCATCCAATCTGAACAGATCGACTGTGGCATCAATAATTCGGATATTGAGAAATGAGAATAGGTAAGTGACCATATTCTGTAATTTTACAGTACTGCACAACATGTTTCTTACTGTAACAGTTTTGCAGTTTTGTAACATTCTTTGCCAATCAAACTTACATTTGTCATCGGTCAGCAGGCCACAATCAATCAATGTCTCAGGACAATGTCCCTCGCTGTCCCTCGCTGCATTGCAAGGAAAAATATTCAATGTGATGTTGACGAAAATATGTGGCCTGACTAACAGGAAAGAATTGATCAACCGTAAGCAGTAACATTTGCAAGTACATTCTTCTTTCTTTTTTTGCATTTACCATAACTGCCTTTGGGCTCTATTTTCAAACCGGCGCAAACCAGCGCAAGGGGACGGTATAGTCAAACGCAAGCTTGTTGACAGCATCAACGTCTTAAAACTGGCGCTATGGCGTTTCTCAGCAATACCGCTAGGATCAACAAATTCTCAACATAACATCCTTTCGCTTGCGCTGCAGTGGGATGGGTGGCGCTGTCTGGGGCGTGTTCTAAAATACTTTCGGCTCAGTGACAATTTGAACCAACGAAAACCCATTGCGTTATGATCAACTGGAACCACCTCTTAGCGGCAACGCAATAGACTCTGGCAATTTGGCAACTTATTCGTCATGTAGTTCTATGTAGTGTCTATAGGTGATGCCAACATTACACTTCCATTTAATGAACAAATAGCCTATAATTATTATTAATTAATTAATTTTAATTTAAACTACTAGAATAAAACAGGACAGCTTACAAGAAACTTGCGATCATGTAGGCCAATAGCCTATAATATATAAATTACACATTGACACAGTTGAATCATAAGCCTACCATTTGAATCATAAGTATGCCTACATCGCCTAATGTAGGCTAATTAATGCATTCGCCACCTCCTCCCGTGCCTTCCGAACTTCTGGGAGACGAGGTGGTGTGGATTGTGATCCATAAATTACTACAGTCCTAGCCTGTACTTCTGTTGCAAGTATGTCTGATTCCGGAATGTCTGATGTGCGGAAAATCGCTCTTGTCGTTGACGGTCCAGTGCGTTTGGGTTGCTCATTATGAAATTGCATGGAGCGATTGCGTTCCAACTGGCTTTTTTTTAAAGCATGAGAACAACAATTTGATTGGCTACCATAGAGACACACCTTGGACATTTAAACCCAGCCTTTTAGCAATACCGCCATCAGATGCGCCAAGATTGCCGTCATGAAATTACCAAATTTCTCGCCGACACGCCCTCAGAGCGATACCGCCAAGCGATTACTCTTGCGTTCACCATTGCGTTTGGTTTATTAAAATAGAGCCCTTTATTTTTAGTTGACTTGATTTGTTTACAGAATAATTCCATAATTTGTATTATTTCTGTGTATGATGAACGTGGCTGTAAATAAAAAGTGTGTTTTAGTTAGCTGTCAGGTTACAATTATTACAGCTCTTACTGTGGTAACATGTTTACATATACGGGTACTTACAAATTACAACAATGTATCACCATAAAAAAGACCAAAGAAGAGATCATAGAATAAAACTCAGGCACTCAGATCTATGATCATGTCATAATGATGCTTATAGTTAGTTTTTAATGTGCCTTTATGAAATGATGGATAAAAAAACTTTTCATTAGATAACAAATTATTCTGTTTTGATGCACTTATTTGCTTTTGGCGCATGCATTCAACATTTTGAGAGCATTAGAGCATTTTGCAGATGAAATGTGTCATTTTGCAAAATGTGATTCTGAGGGTTGTGTTAACTGTTTTTCAAAAGTGAATTATATTTC
Organism: Synaphobranchus kaupii; assembly: GCA_029718625.1. Lineage (NCBI taxonomy): Eukaryota > Metazoa > Chordata > Actinopteri > Anguilliformes > Synaphobranchidae > Synaphobranchus > Synaphobranchus kaupii. The sequence goes on along the minus strand of CM056384.1, from coordinate 66,768,514 downwards.
ATAAATAGTTTGTAAGCATTAGGAAAAAACTGTAATTGATACTGGAGTTTTTAATGGCAGTGTTTTTCATGTGAAAATTGTGTTAGAGACTGAAATTTGTGTTAAACAAGCAAAATAGACAATCTTTTCAAAATTATAAGCACTATCTGTTGGCAAATTAACTTAATGTTTTTATAGGGTCATAATATAAATTTTAGTGTCTAAACAATTGAGAAACTGTAATTACTCCAACAACAATCAGAATACAATCATATCATTTTCATCCTGAAAAACATTTGAGCAAGGATGAAAATTACAAAATAATTTGGGTACCATATACTGTAGGTCTCACCAATGTATGGTAGTAATTCAATTAAATTTTATTTGTATAGCGCTTTTTACAGAGAACTGTCACAAAGACGCTGCACAGGGAAACTGAAGAAAAATTGAGCAAAAAACCAGGCCTGAGCCCCCAACCAGCAAAACGAAGTAAAAAAACACTCAACAGTGGCGAGAAAAAACTCCCCAGTGGGAAGAAATCTCGGAAGGAACCTGGCTAGAGAGGGGGTGCCCATCCTTCGCTGGCCAGCCTGGTTTAAACTAATGGTGGACTGAATGGTAATAGTCAATTCAAAGGGGCGGAGTGGTGCATCTGGGACTCAATTCGGGAGGATAAACCAAAGGAGGGACAGGACTGGAGCAGTCTGCAAACTCAGGGTGAGGGGGCGCGGGCCGGAGTAATTGGCAGCTCAGGGTGAGAGAGAAAAAGAGAAGGTTAGCCCCCCCCCGACATCCTTAACTATAGGATTGACTAAAGAGGTACGTTTTTAGCCTACACTTAAAGACAGAAAGTGTGTCTGAAACCTGAACAGACATGGGAAAATTATTCCATAAGAAAGGAGCTCTGTAAGACTGTAAGAGACGATATAGTAGGAATACTATACTAAGTAATAACCATAAGTACCCGCTATTGGCTAATCCATAAATCTAAAGTCTTATTGGAGCAATGGTTTACACAGTTTCTTGTGAAAATGAGACTGATGGTTCAATGCCTCTGTGGTAATTTCAAAACCCTATTGGTCTTCACTATACTGACTGCTGGAGATCTATTTATGATACTGTAGTAATGTAGTATGACCAAACCACTAGCACTGAAGTCATGTGACCTCAAACAATGAATAAAGCACACTCTTGAAGTTGGGGAAATATAATGATTAAACATGAAACAGTCACAGTGCTCAAGTCACTCTCCATTGTCTTGGGTCATTTGAGGTGGCCTTCTTCGTCTTACGCAATGCTCTGACATGCTCAATACCACACAGACAGATCTGAGTCAAATACTTTACTTCAAAATACTTTAACCCTTTAGACACCAGGCTAATTCCTGAATACCACAGACAATTCATAAAACATCTATTTCACCAACCTTCAGAACAAAATTCCAGTTTCATATGATGCTATGGTGTACATTTTTAGTTGGTGATATGTTTGTTATGTCAAGTTGAAACTCAGTGATTTGTATTTTTAAATTTCACCGGCTTCTAAAGAGTTTTTAAGACAGGTATTTGAGCCAGGTGTGGTTAATGATGAATGTGTGCGGTATTGATTTACGTTATCAGGTGCAGGTAACGAGCACCGCCAGGTATTGATCTGGGCACGTCTCTACTGGGCAGACAGAGGCATGTCACTGTTTGCCGCTGACCACGGCATTTCTCGCCTGGCTCACGTTCAACACACACACAGAAACACAATGGCGAGGGGGCACAGGTGACATTGTGCCCCTAATCTCCTGTGAACGGGGGCGATATTTACTCTGTACCACAGCGCCAGAGCCGGGAGAATGGAGACGACTCACCTCCAGACCTGTGGGGCTCCACTCCGAGCCGTCCATTGTGTCTGCGGAACGGCCAGGAAGAGTTAAAAGATAAGATGTGTAGGTGTGTGCGTGTGCGTGTGTGTGTTTGTGCATGTCTGTGTAGGTGTGTGTGTAAAAGCAGAAATGTGCCTGTCTACTGAAAAGCACTGCACTTAACCAGACTGTGAAGTGCGGTGCGACAGTCTGCTTGTAAAAGGCGTTATACAAAAATCAATGATTTATCGGTTTATCTATTGTCTGTGAGTAGTGCCCTAATGATGCATAATGATTACGAAAAACTAATTGGTTGATGTTCTCTCCAACATGTGATTCACCTGCATTTGGGTCAGTTTTTAGTTTTCTTGTAAATAGATTCTACTATGTCATGTCTGTATTTATTTCATGTTTTCTGTGAAGCACTTTGGGGTCATAATGAGTTGTATTATTGGTCCTATGTATAAATAAATAAATAATATGCCATCCCTCATCTCATATCTGACAAGAAAACAGTTCTTTTGGTAAAAAGACAACAACAGGGAGCTCAGAGCTCGTGCTAACGCTTGATACTGAAGCAAATTCCTCCCTCTTATGGTGGACAAGGAGCAATGTTGTCCCGTTAAAGTCCTTTAGGAATGTGCGGTGGTGGAGAGTGTGTGTTTCACATGTACTCAGGTTTAAGCCGATGTTTATGGTTCCCAGTGTGGGAGGAATCCCAGCAGCGCGCTGCCACTTTGATGGTATTTGGTGTGTTGTGGTCTGTCAGGGCTGAAGGTGAGGTGGAGTGTTGACGGTATTTGATGTGTCACAGTCTGTCAATACCCAGGCTAAGACTGAATGATGGGGCCTAAACCTTTCCAGTTTGGGTTCATAAGGAACAGCTCATCAGAGAGGCTTTGTGGGATAAAAAAAAAAAAGAAAAGAAAAAAACAGACTAAACGCTGAGACGACCAGCCATTTCTGACAGAATGAAAAATAAATAAAAATGTGCCTGATGCCCAAAAACATCTGATATGAGATTGATCTTGTTATTCCTCTGCAATCTGACAGAAAAAATATAAAATATAATATCGCTAACAAAACCCCATGAACAAAGAAAGATAAGCTAGATCTCTTTTTGCCATTAATGATGGTATGCAGGGATGTGTGTGTGTGTTTGTGTGTGTGTGTGTGTGTGTGTGTATTTGCGTGTGTGTGTGTGTGTTTGTGCATGTGTGCATAGGTGTGTGTTTGCATGTGTGTGTGTGTGTGTGTGTGTGTGGACATGTGTGTGCGTGTGTGTGTATGTGCGTGTGTGTATATGTGTATGTGTGTGTGTGTGTGTGTGTGTGTGGGCATGTGTGTGTATGTGTGCGTGTGTGTGCGTGTGTGTGTGTGTGCGTGTGTGTGTGTGGGCATGTGTGTGCATGTGTGTGTGTATGTGTGCATGTGTGCATAGGTGTGTGTGTGTGTGTGTGTGGGCATGTGTGTGCATGTGTGTGTGTATGTGTGCATGTGTGCATAGGTGTGTGCGTGTGTGTGTGTGGGCATGTGTGTGCATGTGTGTGTGTATATGTGTATGTGTGTGTGACAGCATGGTTTTTGCAGCTTTAAGGATTCCCTGGTCGTTTGGGGGAACACCGCTGTGATAGGGTATGGTCTCCCCCAGTAAGACTCTCACATGTTTAAGGTGTTAGCGAGCGTCCCCCCTCCGTCCCCATGCAGGGGCAGGATTACGCTCTGACCCACAGGTGTGATAATCCCCTTCAGAGCGGGATTGGCCAAACACAGACAGCGGCAGCACAGGGTCCCTCTTCGCTTTGATCACCCGACCTGCAGATAGGACCCCTAATCCCTCTCCTCTCTCACACAGCAGCCATTAAATATTAAACATTCATGGGTGTGCGTGTGCGTGTGCGTGTGCGTGTTACAAAAATAAATAAAGACGGACTGTTTGATTTGATTAAACTGAAACAAACCTATAGGTGTGCAGCAGTACCACTCTTAGGAATACAACCCAAAATCACCTGGTTAAAAATCACCTTCTCTACCAATGGTGTCTTGCAGGTGCTGTAAACTGCTTTGTGCTTTACACACAATACCAATGCCATTCACTGGGCAGAGACGTGGTCACCCGGGACATCAAGAGACAACCAGGCCTGCAGAATAGTCAGTAGTATTTTATAGTGCTCAGCAGCTCCAGGTAATTTTTTAGATTTTACAGTGGTCAATAAATACAGGAGACTGGACTTGAAAATGGTCAGTAGCTGCAGGAGGAGTTCTGAACTGCGCAGTCGACAGCTGGACAAGACACTGGACAGCTAGGGTCATCGGTACTAACCTGTGTGGTTGCAGCACTGGGTGCTGTCAGTGATGAACCCAAAATGACCCCCTTGCACCCCCTTCACCTCTGATCCTCAACCTCTTCTCCTCACCTCCTCTGGAGGACTGGATAGAGGCAGGACTTACACCTGTCTATTCGCACAGCCCTTTTGACCAATCAAATCTCACACTGACCAAGCACAGCACAAGCACCACTATGTACAGCTTGGATATACAGTATCGAAGGTGCGTACAGGTGGCTGTTATTGTACTAGATAAATGTAGTCGCGCTTTCTGGGAAAGTCCGAACAGGCATTGAGAGAAGTTTCTAGTAGGTATGAGTAAGGATGACAAGTGAAAACTCCCCAGAGAATGAGTGTGTGGCTCAGGGGAGGGGAAATGCCAGTGAAATGCCTGTAAAAAAAGGTCAAAATCTAAACATTGCAGTGCCGGCAGGGTGACGGAGAGAACGTAACCATGTTAGGATGCATGAGAGGAGCATTACATTGGATATAAGTAGGATATGTTATTCATAGTTTTGTTGCACTTAGTAATAATAATGAACATAACCATAATAATGGATTGCTTTAATATTATGATCTTGAAGTTACTAAAGTGATATTAATTGTAATTACTGATGACTGCGAAAGCACCCGTAGCAATAGGGGAAAACTCACCTCAATCACCGCCAACGTGGAGGAGCCACTTTGGTGATGCTCAGCAGCTGTTTTGCGCAGCTACACTTGCCGCACGCCATGGGTGCGTCCCAATAGTCGAAAAATGCACCCTCCCTTCCTCCACTACCACCTCCTCTACTGCGTGCCCCGGAAACCGATCTTTCGTTCCTCCCTCCCTCCACTGTCCCAATAGTGGAGAAGACGAGCGAAGCGGCTTCAAACTCGGCTTCTCCTCCCCTCCGGCGAAGCATACGTCGATGTATCCTACTGCGGAAGTTTTTTCACATTTTTTGGTGACATCATCGCGCTCACGCCCACAGAGGCAACAGTGATGATGCGTAGCTATGCCTTAAATTAATTTCCCCAACATAATGATGCCCCAATGCAAGATATTTAGCCTAAATTGTGTGTGCTTCATTAGGTTATTAGCACACAAAGGACATAGCATCCTACAACGGATAACAAAATGTCAGTCCATTTTTGTGGTTAATATCCTACATAAAAATTTTGCAATTCGCGGATACAGCGTTATTGCTTGCACATTAACGTTGCTTATTAACGAACCTGACTATACATAAATATAGCATGACAGCTACCATTTCAGTATGTGAATATGAATGAATGAATTTATCGTTTCCAAAGGACATTTTTAAATTTTATTCCAGATGTTACAGTGGGAAATAGGCCAAATTGTTTTTCAGTGTGACCACTGCGATAGAACATTGGGAATAATGTCTCCGATAATATGACGATAATTCGTTCCACTAATCTAGCCTACAGGAATGTTTCAGAATTTGTCTATGTGATAGCCTATGCAAGGAACTGATGGCAATATTAGGCTGTAGTGTAGGCTAGCTACAGTAGCCTGAGGTGAATTAGTGCTCGGTATGTTCAGACATCGGGAACTTCAGGATTTTGTAATTACAGTAAATGGTTATGTTTGCATAGGCTATACTACGTGATGTTCACTTTGATCTAATACTGATTACATATTAATTAGTGTCTTGACGCAAACTGCAATGTCAGGTAAGTGACATGTTTATAGCTACTTCTACTTGAAACTGAAAAGATATTTTGCAGCTTTAAATGGGCTGGCCGTGCATAAGTTCTGTGATTGGCGCTGGGACTCATTGTGGGCTCGGCGTCAGTCAAAGTTATGATAGGGCAACTTCATCAATAGTCGACGGCGATTTTGATGACGGAGAAGCAGATTCGCTGTCCCAATTTTCTTTACGGCTCCTTTCCTCCACTTCCCTTCCTCCCCTCTCTTTACAGCTCCTTTCCTCCACTCCCTTCCTCCCGTCCCTTCCTCCACATACTTCCCAGTAGCAGAGGAGTGTTAGTGGGGGAGTGGAGGAAGGGAGGTGTGGAGTGAAGAATATTGGGACACACCCGATAGCTACTTCACAGAGCTCTTCTTTGTGGGTGACTCTCTCTCTCTCTCTCTCTCTCTCCACCTGTGAACACATGAGGCCCATTCCCCGTGTTATGGGGAGGAAGACAGGACAGGAAGTGTGGCTTACCCAGGACCCCCCATTGTGGTGATATGAAACGGACCAATCAAAAAGCTGGCAGACCAGGAGGGATGGGTCTCCCCTGATTCAATTCCAGGAAATGGGTCCCGCGGTGCCACAGTGACACTTTCTGAAGCAGCCGTGAGAAACCTGCATAAAATACAGAGAGCTTCTCTCTGCCAACAATGAACCCATCAATCATAAGCAAACAGGAAGCTCAACACACTCACTTGGATTGTAGGGACCTTCCCCATGAATCAACTGATGTTAGAATGGTTTAAATAAAAATACTGTTGCTTGTTAAAACAAGACAATAAGATTGCACATACATGAATTCGGTAAAAACACAGCTGTGTAAATTGTAAGTTGCTGGTTTGGTGTGTGTGATGGTTGCAGTGTAGTGTGTGTATGAGAGTGTTTTTCTGTATGTGTGTGTCACTATGGTATGTGTGTGTCTGTATGATATGTTCATTTTGCTGTACTAGTATATAGCGGATGCTCTTATCTTATTATAAATGTGTATCAACAGATAATGACATGCACACAAAAACACATATTCAGAATGTATACTGTATGTCCACACATGAATGCACACGCACGCACGCACGCACGCACGCACGCACTTTGTCCATACCTCAATGGTGGGAGGGCAGAGTCCCTTGTTTATTGCAGTGTGGTCAGTAAGCAGCAGAGGGCAGTCCATCACAGGGAGTTTAACAAGCTCTTCTCTGCTGTTCCAACTCCTCTCTGGGCCGAATCATGTTAATCTGAAACAATGTAAACCGAAAAACTGATGTATTCAATGACTCAGAGTATATGTTTCCCTTTCTCATTAAATCATTTTGGGTGATTTGGCTCTGGGAAGTCCCACCTGTAGGGCCTCTCTCTCCCACCCTGCTACCAGACCAGGATAATGCTCTTAGTCATCTTGTGACAGTTACAACGGAATTATTTGAAATTGAAGGTTCTATTTTTGTTTGCCAATGACATTCATTTCATTAAGATGGACATGAAAAGGAGAATGAGAGCATGTTTTAATGTGGATTACCTGGGGACTGTGTCTTAAAGTTAAGAACAAATATTGCAGTTATTAAAATGCAGCATAACGCAAACTTAGTTAATGTTAGCTAATGTCTGTGGCAAACACAATGAAATATTTTCTGAAAGACCAACACCATTTTGGCTCTTCATAGCACACAGCAGCAGACTGCAGTTTGCCAAAAAACTCTTCAGCACACAGCAGCGGCCGAGTGTATTAAACTGTGTGTCAGTACGTTAAAATTCCACAGTGTCTATGAAGCAGCTCATTTCCATCAAAAGTCTCCCCATGTCACTGGGTCATGGGGTCAGATCGATGACCTTCCGGGTCTGACCCCTGACCTCTGTTTGAAAAAAGACCTCTGATCCTTTTTTCGGATCTGTGCAAACAGAAGCCCTGCATGTTTGTCTCCCTGACACTTTCTCACATTCACTGTTGATGGGAGTGAAGAGTTAGGGGGAGGGGGGTTGGGGGGGGGGGGCGGATTTGTTTCTTGGATTTCAGCCAGCCACTTTTCCGTGTGAAAACATCTTGCAGACCTGGGTTAGATATGCTTTTGAAACTGTTTAGATGCCTATACAGGTGTAAAAATATTACTGCAGATCCCAGAGAAAGGTACTGAACAATCGTCCAAAATAAGTATTTTGCTGTGAATATTGGTGAAAATAGATTTAGTAGTTTCTATGAAGTTGTCAGTAATCTGCAGGAATAAAATGGCGGCTGGAGGTTTAAAGCATTTGAGCCAGGTCTGGCAGACTGTCGACAGCAGCTGGAGAGCGGCCCTACCCAAGCGAAGTCATCGCCTTCTCTGTCCCAGCGCCATCAGAGAGGAGGGGAAGAACGTGTAGGAAAATACCCAAACTTCCCAAACACAGAGCGCAAAGTGGGCACAGCCTCCTAATCAGGCTCTGATAGAAAACGTGTGCTGTCGCGTGAGACGTCATTCGGAATGGCCAGGTAGTGCGTGAGTTCGTCCTCACTGCTGCAACCTCGATGTTTTCACTCCACAGTAAGACAGTTAAGCTCGCACAGGCATTTGAGTTAGAGGAGGACATTTCACGTGTAGCGTGTGCGTGTAGACTGCGTGCAGACTGTGGTCTGATTGACCATCATGCGTGCACGATGAGACGTTCTTCCGAATTAGATCCTTCACTCCTAGGGGTGCCCGGTGCCACAGCCAATCATGCGCTGCCCTGTGGGACCACAGGCCACACCCCCTCTTTCTAATGATGAGCCTTCATTGAACTGACAGATAAACTCATTTACCTAACCGACTAAGCTATAGGTTCTGACTAAGCTATAGGGCAGGCTAAGGTTTATTTAAGCGCAATGTACCGTAAAATTTTCAGTGTTGAATCAACTGAAATTTATCCTTCTCGGACACATAAACATCAAGTTTAACATTTTACTGTGTTGAGGGCCATGGTCTGGGTGCTTGTTGGTTCAATGCCTGGGGTGTTCTCCAAACGCGGATTGTAAGCCGCTCTGATTGAAGCACAGTGATCTGCAGGAAACCCCCACTCTGCGTTTGTGGTTTAGACCAAAACTATGAGTGACTGAGAAAACTAGAAGCAGCCCCAGTTTAGACTTTTGCTTTTGGCTGAGGAAGGGGATATGATAGTGCGCGTGGGGGTGGTTGCCTTTTAAAGTTGCTTACTCCTTTAAACTGTTTGCAAATGAAGGGCAAGAGGAACATACAGAACTAACTGTGGTAAACCTTAACCAAAGTCCTTCAGACAGCACTGTGTGTGTGTGCGTGTGTGTGTGTGTGTGCGTGTGTGTGTGTTGGGGGGGTGTGCTCCTGGATCTCTGCGATAGCCTCCCTGTACCCCTGTTTGTCCATAGCAGTGGTTCTAAAACTGTGGGTCAGGACCCCACTGGTGGGTCGTGGGAAGGGTTAAGGGATTGTCACAAAAAAAAAAACTTACTATATATAATACACTTTCAACTGACACCAGTCAGATTAAACACTGCACCTGTTACATACACATACACTAGCTACAGTGCACATACAGTTGTTTCCTCCCACAGCACAATTCTCAGTTTATATCAGTCCATAGTCCAACTCTGTACTCTATTAGAGTTAACTGTACTCTCTCAGAGTTGATCTTAACCAGGACATTTTGCTGCGCATGCAAATACCATATGCAAGCGCACACAAGTGTTAGTGGTACTGCCCGGAATGTATGTACATCACATTTGTTCCATAACAAGGAAGTGTAGGGGCAGAAAGTTCTAGAATAGGGATCCCAAACCCTGGTCCTATGCAGAGCCTGCTGGTTTTTGTTGTGGCTCATCACTTAATTAAGCAATTAAAGCAGCTGATTACTGTTAATTCAACATCACCTGGTTTGTTGGGTCTGAATTGGTTGCTGATTTTAACGTATAAATAAAAACAAACAGAACCCTGTTGCTCTCCAGGACCAAGGTTAGAAAGCCCTGTTCTAGAATGATGGACTTTTCAGATAAGGAGGGTGTGGCCGTGTGTGTTTACTTGGCGGAGGGGGTTGGGTCCTGCGAAACATGCCCATTTATGCCCCACAATTCCCCTCAGCTTTGGGTCGGCTGTATCGCCCTGCCTCCCCCCACCCCTGATATTTGAGGATATCTATGGTCCAGCTGCAGCCCATGCACCGCAAGGGAACCGTCTCATTTTATTTTGTTTCACCATGTTGGGCGACTGTCCAGAGGGCTTATTTCACAAGCCAAAGTGTTTTATGAGTGGAACAGGGTGTTGACCAATAAAACGCTAATGCACTGCTTAGTAAAATGACGCTCGCTGAAAGCCGTCAGATAATCAGTGCAGTAAACGCAACCTGAACATGCCATCACGGCTCCTTTGGCAATGCACATAACAAAGGAGGCCACACAGCCTTATCAGAAGGCGTTTCATTAATTAAATCGACAAGCCGGTGGAGCCCTACCCTCATAATGCTAATAATTAGCATTAGCATGACCAGTGGTCTGAAACCCACTCTGTACAGATGAATGTTTACTGGGCTGGGCGAAAGTAACGGCTTGAAAAAAAGCTTGGCTGTTTAATATCTTTACTGGCCACATTAAATCTGCCAGATGTCTTACAGCCCCTACCAGTACTCAATCAACATCTGTCCTTAATTTTGACTTACACAAGTACAGTTTTTCTTTTTTCAAATTCAGTTTGGTGAATTTGTTTTTGTGATCGCCGAACTCTCCAAACTTGCGCCTGTGGAAGAAAACAAAAAAAAAAAAATAATTCTTGCTTTTAATTGTTAGTCAAAGTTAAATACATATGTCAGTTGAATCCAGGCCCCTCCGTTTCTCGGCTCGTGTAGGCTGGGATATGTCTGAATCATCCTGGTTTGCTCTCCCACAATGCCACATCCTTCCACTGGAAAACCAACACTGGACCATTTCCACGGCTGTTTTCTATAGAGATCAATGTTGGATATAGATATAGGTTTGACTGACAGGCACACAAATGAGTAACTCATAATAGAAGGGCCTGGTAACACTTTAGAATAAAGTAATTCATGTGGACTAATTGCATTGATTAACAATTGAAGACCCTGGTGCTAAAAGTACCGAAGTCACAAAATGTCTATTTTGAAAACATCTAATCTGAAAATATCACTGATCCATAAAATCAGCCATTAAAGGTTTTGCTGACTTAGCTAAACAAATACAACATGTTTCTATGCTCAACTTGAATTGTCTAAAAATGTGACTTCAGTACTTTTAGCACCAGGGTCTTCAATTACAAATGTCCACTAAATATATTTGTTGCACACCACTTCAAAATAAGTAGATTGATTAATCCCTCAACTGTTAGTTTAAGGGGGAAATTACATCACCAGTTCATGAATTTATGCAGTAACAAAACAGAAAGGTTTGTTTATATTATTTACATTATAAGCCGTATAATAAAGGCTGAGGCTTAGTTAATGTGTGTTACCATTGATAATATTTTGTTATCAACATCAGCATTGTGTTTGTGATTCAGGGGTGCTGGTGGCTGAGCTTAAACACAAGCCAGCGCTGACAGTGTGCCGTGTGTGTAATTGGTGTACTTAACTGCCACTCCTGCAGCCATTGGATTGTTAAATCCAAGCCACGAGCGATAAAGTTACGGGTAATTTACCACAACACGGCCTTCACTGTGCTGTACCGCGCTTTATTTACTGAAAATGACAAAGCCGTCAACAGCACGACTGCTACAGAGCTCTGCGCAACCCGGCACAATACTGAATACCAATAAAAAGGGTGAGATATTGATAATATTGATAACACATTGTCATGCCTTTTCAAATTTGTTGTAATTTCACACACACATTTCTTTGGCTGCACCACTGTAAACATTGTTTCAATTAACAGTCATGCCACTATAGATCAACTGAATATGGTCTTAAAAAATGAAAAAGATATTCAGCGTCAATTCAACTATCTCACGTAGGCCTACTCCAGCAGGGTGAAACTCTGTAAATCAGAGTTGATTTACTTAGCATTTTAGCGTGGAAGTTTTTTTAAGCTCTCCTTGTACGTTGGGTTCGGATCTGCGCTAGGGAGGGTCCGCCGGAGGTGCGTGAGTGCGTGCTTATGTGCTGCTACCGAAAACAACTGAGCGTCTGAACAAACGCGTAGAGGGGGTGAATTAAATGGATGGGGGAAAGAGTGAGGCATGTGAACCTTCTCACCGAGACTCTCACATAGGCTACCCGGGCGTTTAGTCACATCTAAAATGGCAGGACCTGGCATTAGGGGCAAGTTTTGGGGGAAAAGGATATGGTGCAAAAATCGTTTGTGTATTTAACTTGGAGTACAGACGGCGTTGCTTTTTCCCACTTGCGGACCGGGTTATTAAAAGGCGCTGCGTGGCCAGATAAGGAAATTCCTTATCTGCGAGTGAAAACACAGCGCGCATGCGCTATTTGATTCTCTGTCCGCAGCTCTGACTGTGTGATTGCGGACTGCGTGAGGGGGGTACGTCTATACTGTGGTCGCTGTAGTCAGGAGCCCGGGAATGTCGAACTCCGCCAGGTCCTTATCGCTGGAACACAGACCCTTAGACATCCGAACCCCACCATGGAACCGGGGGGAGTTCCTGTCAAGTCACTCGTGTACAAATATCTTATTTAAGCAAGACTATGACTTTAGATTTGAGGAAAGACCAAATACAAGTTCGCCGTAATATCGGAAAATGTTCTACACAGCAAACTTAAAAAGCTCTGAACCTCGAAGAAACACCTGTATGAAGAAATAGGCTACAATAGACTCAGGTCTGCAAGGATCACCAGGGATCACACGCCTGCCAGATGACTGAGTTCTCTATCGTTGGATGTCAGGAATATATCTCAAATATTGTCTGAAAGTTATACAACAGAATTTTTGCCGAATCATTCTTGATAACTATGATTATTGCCAATAGCTATAATTCAAACATTTGGATCCTAGTTTTGTTTGTGAAGTCAGAGAAGCAAGGGATTCAGGGATTATACCGTGCGGGGTGGTATCTAAAACAGATTAATAACTGTCGATTTTTCAAACATTTTAAAACAGGAATGTCAGATTTTGACAATTTTCTACTTGGGGTTTTGCTATCTAAACTGATGGTGGTGAGACTTTAAAATCTGATTCCATTTGCTCACCTTCTTATAAGAAGCAACCTACTCTTGTTATGTTACCTATTGAAGTCGATATATCTGAGTTAATTCTCCTGAAACCCTAATCACTGTCCATTTTACTGAAGCAGAAGGAAGCTCTTGTTTCCCCGGGCCTATGATTTAGTGTCAGAGTCGATCCTGATACACAACAAAGACCCAGGAATGTGAATCCCTTCTCTGGGAATACTGTGATGACGGGAATGTGGACGAATATAAAAGGAAGAGAATCTGCTGCCTGATCACCCGCCCACAGCATGCAAAAAAAGACAAAATATCTCGTAGCTGTCCCAGCATGAGAAACACTAACATACGAGTCACCCAGCTCCCAGCTTGTGCTGCTAATAACTGGGACGACAACAATGGTTCTCAGCCATGTTTTTGTTTAGGAACACTTAATTCTTATTAGCATAGCATTAAAGCACCAGATTGCATCGACGAATGTTATAATGTATGGTATCTGTTAAACTGCAACGACAGGAAACGGAGTAGCCTATATTTGTTTTAAGGAATTAATTTGTTTCATTCAGTATTTTCATTTTCAAAGGACATGTTAAAAACACTACTGGCTTTGGACAAGGATAAAGTAATAAGGAATAACTGATAGCAGGTAGGCCATACGTTCAGACTTTAATTCTGTTATTTTATGTAAGTAAAGTATTTTGCTCATAGGTCTTCAATTGGTATTTGTAATCCTTCCCGAAACAGCAGTCTTGACAATCCCTGATTGTCTCCGAAATTCGTTTGTCACTCTATTTTGTGCAAAGCACCCCCAGAGGCTTGTACTAATTTGCATCTTTTAGTTTTCATTTCAGACGCGCATATTTATGCACACTTGTTATTCTCCTCATACTCTCTGTCTGTCGCAGTGAGACAGGAGCATGCCACCTTCCCAAAAACACACCTCAAACTTTTCATTCTCGCCACTTTGATCAAAGACGCTTCTCTCCGCTGTTTGTCACAGCGGCGGCAGGTGGAAATGTTCATCGCAGCATGAAATCGCTTGTGCTGATGGAGTTTGCAGTTTACCGCACTTGCGTGAAAGATGGCGGGCCCAATAATAATAAAAAAAACACCTCTTCATCTCATCGCACTGCACTAAATACATATAGGCACCAAAAAGCAACAGGATTAAAAAAAGTGATTAACTGCTGCAAAGAATGAGTTTGTTGCCGGTTGTTTTCAAAGCGGTAGGTGTTGTCGCTTTAGCCTGGATGTAGGGCATGTTCATATTTAATCTTGGATTCAAAAGTAACAGAAATTACTGCCGTAACTTGGAGTCCCGGGAACATGGAATCATGGTTTTTGCAGAAGGGCGCTTTTTAGGTTGTGGAAACGTTGGGCAATACCGTGTGCTCGGACTGTGCTACAGCAACAGGATTCAGCGCAGTGTACATTTAGCACAACACAGCATAGCACAGCACAGTAGTGTATAAACAGCACAGCAGTACAGTGCATGGTGCAAACAGCAGAGCAGCACAGCAGACAGCTCTCTCTCAGGGGGAGCACCATGTGACCTGCAGACGGATTAGCTGTCTCAGGAAGTCTTTAGGCCCACCAGCCTTTCTTACCTCCCCCACACTGTCCTCCCCTGGGCATGATTAAGCAGTTACACACACGCACGCGCGGACGCACACACACACACAGACACACACACACACTCACTCACGCACGCACGCACACACACACACACACACACACACACACACACACACACACACACACACACACACACACACACACACACACTCACTCACTCACACACACACACACACACACACACACACACACACACACACACACACACACACACACACACACACACACACACACACACACACTCACTCACTCACACACACACACACACACACACACACACACACACACACACACACACACACATACAGAAACACACACATGCACAGACAAATGCCTACACACTGATACAACACACAAACTTTTACGCTCACACTCACACATATTGAAAACAGTTCACCCTGATAGAATACATTACACTATGAAGGAGAGCATTTTACCATGATAGGATAAATTACAGTCAGAGTACACTTTGACCTGATATGGTCAATTCTCCCATATGCAGAAGGTCTGTAAAAAATCCTATAAAAAATCTCATATGCCATACAAAACTTATGAAATAAATAAATGTGGTATAGAACTAGCATATACAGATGGGTGACAAATTAAAGGAAAAAACCCCTACAGTGGGGGGGTCCGATGGCTCTGTTATGCTGTGGCATGGTTTGGGTACACTTGTCCCCTTAGAGGGAAGGGTCACTGGCTGCAAATCAATACAAAGTTATTCTGAGTGATCACCTTTATCCTATCCTTCCAGGATGACAATGCCCCCATCCACAGGGCACGAGGGGTCACTGAATGGTATGATGAGTATGAAAATGATGTGAATCATATGCTATGGCCTTCGCAGTCACCAGATCTCAACCCAATTGAACACCTACGGGAGATTTTGTACGTGCTAGACAGCGCTCTCCACCACCATCATCAAAACACCAAATGAGGGAATATCTTTTGGAAGAATGGTGTTCAATCGCTCAAGTAGAGTTCCAGAGACTAGAATCTATGCTAGACTAGAGGTAGAATCTATGCCAAGGCGCATTGAAGCTGTCCTGGCGGCTCGTGGTGACCCAACACCTTACTAAAACACTTTGTGTTGGTTTTTTCCTTTAATTTGTCACCCGTCTGTACATTTCAGACTAAAATTAAATAGTTCCATAACGTACATGGTACTACCTATAAAAACATTGAGAGATTGTATAAGAATTGTACGTGTCAAATACACATACATGTATATAATATAATACTAATCAACATATATGATTTTTATAAAACTTTGCAAGTATGATCATATATGATTTTTCCAAACCTTTTCCATACGGGCTACCCTAACAGAGTATCTATTATCCCCATCTAACCCTGAGTTAAATCAGAGTGTTTATGTACGGGATGGATACTGTTCCAGTGCTGGAGCGCTTACAGACGGCACACAGAAGAGGAGAATGTGGAGTCCAGACTGCCCTGCGGGTCCAGTGTTTATGGACTCAGTCAAGCCGTTCCCTGTCCCTGTCGTAATCAGGCCCTGCGCAGCTGTGAATTCTGCTAACAGCTATTTCTATTTCAAAGATCATCCCACACTCGCATTACATCACAAGCCAGGGAACTCAATTAGCTTTTGCTACTTCTTTTTTCCCCCACGCGTTCTGTACGTCGTTTTTATACATTCTATTTTAATGCCATACATCCATGCTTTGGGAATAGCAAGATTTATTTTATTTCGTATGGAATTGTTTTTTGTTCGACAGAGCTCAGACGAGGGTACGAGAACATAGAGAAACAATCCTGAGTTCATTTCAAAAGACCCATTCGTGGGAAAACAAATATGCATAACAATTGAAGGAACCACTCCAGCAAGGGCTTTGAAAAGAAAATAAATCACACTTGCATCTCAAACCAAGGACTACGGACTGAACCAATAATGGAAACGCTGATGGGAGCCATAACAGCAAAGAGAAATCTACGTATATATCCGAACCCCTCAGCAATGTGTGGGAGACAGAGAACGCGTATCTGCTGTTGGTGGCGAAAACAACGCCGCTCCAAGAACAACGTCTTGATAGAGAAAAACACCTGCTCCACTGTCCAAATATTTTCCAGCCCTGTGAATCTAATGGCAGTCCTTTTCACACGATGGAGATTGCAATTTTAAAATGGCAATAACAAGGATAAAGTGCAATAATATGGCCAAGCGTTGGCCTAAGCCTCCATTTCCTTAGCAATTAGCACCATAAACAAAACCAGTGCGGGGGAAGGAGATTAGGCCCCTGCACTCCCTCACACCACAGCCGTAATCACCCAACTTCTCCTGTGGGAAACGCACAGTGTTCAGGACCTGCCTGAGTGTGTTTAGCACCCCAGCTGGCCCTGGGAAAGGTGAGGAGAAAGAGGGAGAGGAGAACAGAAGGATGAAGAAAGAATGCCAGTGAGGAGGGGACAGGGGTTGTGGGCCGGAAAGTTTGGGACTCAACAACGACAAGGAAATAAATCTGAGCACTTCCTGTTTGACACTGCTGTAGCCCACTGACTTTCCCATTGTTACAATCACCTATAGGCTGCAAGTGCACTCTGCTGTCCCGACCTCCACACTATGCATTACTACCAGC
The DNA here is from genome assembly GCA_029718625.1 of Synaphobranchus kaupii. Lineage (NCBI taxonomy): Eukaryota > Metazoa > Chordata > Actinopteri > Anguilliformes > Synaphobranchidae > Synaphobranchus > Synaphobranchus kaupii. The sequence continues at coordinate 66,751,320 of CM056384.1, read as the reverse complement.
ACTTATATTAGGACTGATCCCAGGTCAGCGCAAGGATGGCAACGTTTTCTTTAGGACGGAAAATGATTACGTTTCCCACTGAAGACTTGAGGGGTGGGAGAAGAGGAGTTCTTGCCAAAATAGGCTACTTGATTGTTTCATGGGTTTAAAAGAAGAAAAAAGCAGCATTTCTTTTTTTAAAAGACATTGTAAAACTAAGTTAAGGTACAGAGGTCATAGAAGTTTTGGATCAAAACATTTATCTTGCCATAAAGGTCATTGAGACATGACAAGTTTAGACTGGGTGGGGAAATGGACACACAGAGGGCAGGACTGAAAATAACCAACCAATGAAAGCCATCTTTGAGCGTCCAAATACGAAAACTACAAACCTAAAGATATGCAGATAGAGGGGGAGAATCGGGTTGCTGAGGGGACAGCTCTATGTAAGCCCACTGAGTCACAATCCTGTCTCTCTGTCCCTGGACTGTCGCTGGAAAGATACCACTCCCAAAGGAGATGATGGTCAGGAAGTGGGACAAATCTAGGCAGAAAGAGAGGAAAGGCAGACTGTGTGTGTGCGCGCACGCGCGGATTGTGTGTGTGTGTATGTGTGTGTGTGTGTGTGCGTGTGCGTGTATGCATGCGTGTGTGTGTGTGTGTGTGTGCGTATCAGGGGTGGAGTTACTCTCATACAGGTGTGTGTGTGTGTGTGTGTGTGTGTATCAGTGCTGGAGTTTCTGTGTGTAACAGACAGAGGTCTTATAGTGAGTGTGCAGAAAGAGAGTGGCGGTTGTTTTTGATTTCACCAAAAACGTTGTCAATACAAGTGCATGGAGCCTGATAATTACACAATAAAAAAAGAAAAGTACTGTTTGCACACTGCAAAAGATAAGCACTGAGGTCTAGCGAAAATCATTTCTTTCTTAACTCATGTGTAAGCAGTGCTCAAGTGAATAAGTGAAAATAGAGGAGACAAGACAAAGGCCTTTAAAACATTTGGCTCAAAATTGGAACCCAATCCGTTCCATTAATCTCATCTTCCCGCTCCAATCCCATAAACCTAACCTGGTCGATCTGGTGTTGGATATACAGTGGGCCATGAGCGCAATCTAAACTAATATATGAGCAGCCAGTGTTGATTCAGTAATGGCACACTTCATTACCACTTCATTAACACGATGTTAGTATTCCCCTAACATCAATTACCAGCTGATGTTGGCATTCTGAAAGTCCCTATAAATTCACCCCAACTGTTTTTACATTGGGAACTAACTGTGATTAACCTACTGCGCGGCTGCATTGGGACAATGTTGGAAACATCTAATATGACCAAAAGTGTTTGGTCATATTAGGTGTTTCCAACATGTCAGGCGTTGCTTCTACTTAATTATTGTTTTATGGCAAAATAGAGGGAGAGAGAGATAGAGAGACAGAGACAGAGAGATAGAGAGAGAGAGGGAGAGAGAGATGGAAATGAGGGCCAAAGTCTAATAACAATGTGGATTGAGAGAGCAGGGTAAATTCCCTTGGGAAAAACAGTGGCCCCTTTTCCTGTTGTAAAGAGACTGAGTAGCCGGCTCCTGCAGATGTGTTTCTGAATGTAAAAGCAGGCCGGAGGGGATGGAGTTACAGCTCGTCTGAACACAAAGGGAGTGAGCGGGCTGCAGAACCCTAACGGTCCCCTTCCTTTGAAGATGAGGGGGGGGGGGGGGGCACCCTGTGTGTTTTTAAACAGGAGGAAAAACACATGGCAACCTGAGACCGGCAAGGTTAACTTCCACCTGAAGCTGAGAGAGCCCCCGAGGGGCGGGGCCTGGAGGTTAAGCGCTGCGTGAATGAGGCTTTTAATGACAGTCACAGGCAACCTGCTTGCTACCTGCCTGCTACCAGCCCACTGCCAACTCTCTACCTGCTCGCTACCTGCCTGCTACATACATGCTAACTGTCTGCTACCTGCTTGCCACCAGCCCATTGCCAACTCTACCTGCTCGCTACCTGCCTGCTACATACATGCTAACTGTCTGCTACCCGCTTGCTACCAGTCTCGTGCCTGCCTCCTGCATGACCTCAGGACTCCCCTCACACTGAGGCCCTCAGTGCAGTTTTAAAGCATCATGAACAAAAGAGTCATTAACCTTTCACTTAAAACTGCAGAAGTGTAAGATTTAGCAAGTGACATATTTTTATCAATTTTTTCTATAGTTACTCATGTACTGATGTTTTTTGTCCCCAAATGCTTGCTTGTCAATTTTTGTGGATGCAATGTTTGCGTTTACATGATTTTTTAGACTTGCTAACCAGGTTAATGGTGTCTGCCAGCCATATGAATAACAACAGCGTGTGGTGAGCATCTATATTGCTGTTTTTGTTATGAATACTTGCATTCTGCGAACTCTTGATAGCATGTAGTTGATAGCACATTCTTTCATGCTAGCTAGAATGTAAGTCATTGTACGCAAGAGCACAAGTATGCTTTACTAGCGTCAGAATACCTTTGACCTAACAGGAAAAAGAAAAGCACCATTTTACTTACTAACCAGGTCTGTCAGGCTACCAAGTGAAACAGCTAATTAGTTAGAATTAACTGTCTAATTATAGTAGACGAGCAAGCAAATATTGGCTGAATTTTCCCCTGCATTAATATTATTCGCTAATGTTAGCTAGCTGATGGAAAATCATAGCTACCACTGAATTGAAAACATTCCAATTTAAAGCATGTTATGATATTGTATTTAGGGGCGTAACCTCATATAATACTTTGGCAGTGTAATACAGCACTAGACGCATCTGTTACCAACTGAACTACCTCCTGTAGTTAAGAAGCAAGTTAGAGCTAATCTGTGGCTATTTTCCGATTAAGATTGGATGGCAAAAAAACTCTCTTTTATTCAATCCAGAAAAAAACAGAAATGCTATTCTTAGTTCAAAAAAAACACCGATCCAAATTGCCTTTCCTCTCCTATCCAAATTTTTCAGCCTAACCATAAAAGTAGACAGCTGAACAATTACACCTCAAAACCTAGTCAAAAACCTTAGAGTGACTGTTGAATACGATCTCTCCCTGTTAATCCATATTAAGAACATTTCCTATCATTTATGCAACATTTTAAAAAATGTGAAAGTTTCCTCTCCATACAGTATGCTGAAAAATTGGTTCATGCATTTGCCACATCCCAGTTAGTCTATTGTAATGCACTGCTGTCTGGCTGCTCAAGTAGGCTACTGCACTCAATGATCTACAACTCATCCAAAACTCTGCAGCTAGAATCCTGACTGGAACCAGAAGGTCAGAGCACATTACTCTCATCCATGCATGGCTACATTGGCTCCCGATAAAATATCAGATCTAGTTTAGAGTCATCTTCCTCGCCTATAAGACATTAGGCCTACATGGTTTAGCCCCGTCCTATATGACTGACTTACTCACGCCCTATATTCCAGCCTGTGCACTATGTTCTGGCCTTTTCACTATTGCCAGCATTTCCAAAAAGTCGGCGGGTGGTAGGTCCTTCTCTTACAGAGCTCCGACTTTACGGAACAGTCTTCCTGCCATAGTTAGACAATCAGAAACAGTCACTATTTTTAAATCGCAATTGAAAACACGCCTATATAGTCTTTCCTACACCTAACTCCCCCCACAGACCTCCCAATTTATTTTTATCAGTCTCGTTTTAATTTTTATCAGTATTTCTGTGTTCAGTTTCATCCGTATTTGTGAGCTCACGCTTATTTACTGTTTTATTCCATTCTTGTTAACACTTTGTCAATTAAATACCTTTTTATAGCCTACATTTTTCTAACTTTTCTGTGTATGCCCCATTTATTCTTATTTTAACCCCTTGCTTTGTATAGTGTGTTGAGACCTTGTTAAATGCACTTTCAACTAAAACAAGCTTGAAACTACTGTGATACCATAAGAACAGAACTTCATTTCCCAGAATCCCCTGTTTCTGAAGCCCTATCACAGATTCTTTAGACTCACCAGATGAATAATCTAAACACTGATATTTCTGTCTCCCTGCCATTGAAGTGAAAACATTCCAATGTAATGAATGTTATGAAAATGTTTTTAAGGGGAGTAACCTCATACAGTACAGCGGCAGTGGACATTCCGTGCTGTAACCCGGGTTACTAACCGACACCTCCTGTAGTTGAGAAGCCCAGAGGATGGAAGGAATGCGGGAGCTGAGTATCTGGTGATTGTATACACTCTGGAGCCCTGTGATCAGTCTGGCATGACAAGAACAGGAAGTCACCCACAGCAGACCCGTCAGTAAAATGGGTCTCTGCTACTCCATCCAGCTGTTTCTCCCTTAGGATGGGGGGGTTGGGTTCTGTTAGCCTAATCCCAGTATAGATATGAGCTTCTTCTCCTGTTCTCCGAGTTTCTTTTCAATGCGCAGCCCCCACCTTGCTCCCTCTCTCTTTCTCTCTCTCTCTCTCTCCTGTGCTGCCGAGATAATAAGGGGAAAGTACATTGTTCCAAAGTGACTGTCTCTTGTTGAAGAGTGTTGAAAAAAGGAGCATTAGACTGAAATGAAAATTTAATGAATAAGTGTTCTGCACAGAAGATATTTTTGGGCCCTTCCAGGCATTTAGATGACAGTTGACAGTGTCTCTTTCTTTCTCCCTCTCTTTCATTCTCTCTGAATTTCATTCTCACTCTCTCACTTCTTTACAAGGCCTCCATCAGGCGCACACTGATGTATGCCTTGACAGTCGATGGCGTTAAAACGTTTACAGGGCCTGCTCCATTGGAGAACTCAGCGCTATAAAACCACTTTCTGTTAAAGCCTGCCCGGCCACCTGACAGCCTCTACTGTTCCACAGGCGACTGTAGCACCTGTGGCCTGAGACAGAGATGCGTTTTACATTGCGAGCGTGTGTGTGTGTGTGTGTCCTGGAGCCGGAGCTTTAGAGGAATAAAGAACAGCGTTAAGAGAAGGGCTAATGTATGTGGGAGAGGGAGAGAGGGAATACGAGAGAGACCGGAGAACAGAGTACGCGAGGAAAATGGGTGTGAGAGAAAGATAAAGCGAGTTTGTTTGAGAGAGAGAGCGGGAAGAGAAAGAGACGGGGAGCAAGGGAGGGAGTGAGGGAAAAAGAGATAATACGACAAAATGAAAGACAAGAAGAGCGGGGAGAGATAGTGAGAGGGAGAGAGAGAGAGAGAAAGAAAGAGGGACAGCTGTAGTCTGAAAGAACGCTTGGCTCCCTAACCCTTCCCGGTCCCTGCTCCTCTCCCTCAGTTGTCCACCAGCCTCTTTGTGTGGCTCCGTTCCTTTCACCCCCCCGCCCCCGCCACCACCCAAAAAGAGAAAAACTCTCTCCAGGCACTACTGAAGGGGATTAACTCCTAAGTGTCAATCAAAACTCTGTTTTTCTACTCTCTCTCACTACAAAGGCTTTTAATGGAGGGCTGAGCTGTGGAGTGGAGCTGCCAGTGGGGCCTTTGCCGTTTGAAAGACGTTTGCTCAGCTCTGGGTCACTAGATTTAGAAAGAGAGGGAAAAGGAGAAGGTGGTGGAGGAGATAGAGTAATCTGTCACGGGGACAGTGAAGTTCTGATGGTAGTGACTGGAGCTGTGTGTGTGTCTGTGTGTGTGTGTGCCATCTGTATGTTTATGTGAAAATTACACGTATGTAAATAAGCTATGTGCATACACATGTGTACCTTTCGACATATTTACTAAATGTATGACATATTTGTTAAATGTATTAAATGTTTACATTAATGTTTACAAAATTTGCATAATGTGATTGCAATAGAAGTAGCTTTATTTAAATATTTAATATTGGAACATCATATTTGACATGAATATTAGTAATCTAGTTATTTAACATCTCAGAAAAAAACAGATTGAAGTAAATGAATGACGTCTCATTTGGCACCTGATATCTGTCAGGCGACGTAATGATGACGTTTACCCTTCATGTTTTTTATTATTTCCCGTACAACACGTTTGGCTTTTCTTTTTTCATTGTACAAAATCAGAGGAGTCAAAAGGTGACACCAGTTTTTGGTGGCTTTTTCACGATGCCTTGTTCTCTCGCGGCTAATGCTACATTTTCAGACGGGCTTCAGGTTGCCAGGTTAACGCCATATGGGTCAGATTATGGGTGACCCATCGGAACCGCGGGCTGAAGCCTATTTACATACAGGGGGGTTGGGGTTACACTTTGCCTTGTCAGCAGGAATAGAGCAGAGGTTCTGGTCCCTGGAGCAAAATAAACGGCTTGATTAACATTCGGCCACTGGGAGCCTCTCCTGTGCGTGTCGAGCGGCCGGCAACCTTGTTAGCACGCCACCTGTTGAGAGGTGGGTAGAGATCAGAGAGATCGACGCAGTCCATAGACGGCGGGGTCCGTTATCGGCCTTGCGCGTCTCCGTCATTAACCCCGCAGGTCTAACGCAGCCCGGCTCATCTGCACACGGGCGGCGTGACCCCGTCACCTGCCTGGGGCACGGCGTGGCCATGGTTACGCAGGAATGGGGAAGGCGGGAGGCGCAGAGGTGCCGGGAGAGTGGCGTGATGAGCCCGACAGCTCATATGGCAACAGAGGGAAAGATACAGAGAGAAAGAGAGAGAGAGCAGAGAGGTTAGAGAGGTTAGAGAGAGAGAGAGAGAAGAGAGAGAGAGAGAGCAAAGAGGTTAGAGAGTGGTTTATCCAGAGGCAGAGAGAACGAAATGTCCCGTCATGCTCTTGAGAAGCGCATTAATTCAATTCGATCCAAATTCACTTTAATGTCACGACAAGTACACACTTACATTGCCAAAGAAAGATCTTTAAATAGCAAGTAACAAATGGAACAGGAAGGAGCAGGAAAAACTTAAGACCGCTCAGCTAATTTCACTTTTGACTCGTGCCAAGGGTTCGATTAAGTGTTTGAGGGTTGAATAGCTCGAGGGTCAGATGGTTGAGGGTTAGAGCTTTCTCCAGCAGGAACAGGACAGGTCATTCGGGGCTTGTCAGAGCAGGGAGAAGAAAACACGTGATTTATTCATTACAATGCATTATTTATTCACTTAGGCAAGATGCCCTTGTCCAGAGTAACTTGCACAGCATACAGTTAACGGTATATACTGAAGCGATTGAGGTTTCTTATCTTACTCACAGGGGAAAATGAAAATCCTGGGATCCCTACGATATGCACCTGAAACCTCAAAGTAACAAGATGAATACCCTCACAATTATTGGACAGCTTGCTGGTCTGAAGGGGACCTTCAGAGGACATGGAGCTTTATCCTAAAGATACTGAATTAAAATACATTGCAGGAAGGAGGGATATATTCCAAGGAGAAAGGCAGACATCTTAGCAGATCATTAGCCTTTCTAAACCGATGCTTTTCTTCTCGGAGAATAAGCACAGCAAGGTTTCACATAAGCCACTTACGGAAGAGAGGACAAAGCTGGGGAGTTGGACTGCCTTCCACAAAGACCACAGATCAGGAGTTATAGGAAGCACCACACAGTGAGGGCCACTCAGGGAGAAGAATTAAGAAAGATTACATTTGGACTTACGCAGAGAAATACCAGAGGGAAAACCCCACCTTAGCGGAGGTGAGGAGGAGAGGAAAAGAGATTTGTGAGTCCAGCAGGCAAACCGATCTGTTAGCTTATTATAGGTGAACCATTCCCACCATGCACTGCGACCATACACTACTCTATGAAAGAACAGGAACATATGTGTATGAGAGAGAGAGAAAGAGAGAGAGAGAAAAAAAGAGAGAGAGAGACTTAAACATTACAATATTTTAAAATATTTATATTGCTTAGCTTTAACAGACTAACTTGGTGGATTTCAATGACCAAACATATTCATATTTTCCCTTATAAAAGATGACCCAGCACCCTCAAAGTTTTGTTCATTTTTCCAAAGTCAAATTTGAAGAAGCCTGGCATAACATCAGCATAGTTTCCCATTGTTTTGAGGGCTTCTTAAACTGCCACAGAGACAATCTGGAGCCATCACAAAGGAAAAGAACGCTGTTTTTTTAAAACTAGGGATCGAGTAAACCATGTTTACAACCTCACAGAGCGTAGCTAGAACTAATGACACAAACAGTGTGGTAAGATCAGATCCTTTAGGATAATGCGCTGCCCTAGGCTTGATGGATGAGGGTCAGCCAGACTGTTTATCGTACCAGAATCAAACATTCCCACAGTACCCGACCCAGTAAAGGAGAAAACATGGCTGATGAGAACTGTATGCGGCATCGCCATTACTGAGTCCACAGACTGCTCGCCGGGGCCCACCCACATTTCAGCTTCAATTAAAATTTCTAACCAATAGGAATTATGAATTTACTTGAATGTAAATTAATTTTTCTGCATTGACTGAACTGAAATCGAATTAACCACCAATGCTGGTTGTAACGTTCTGGATCGCAGAGTGTGAAATTAACACCAGCTAAATGCAGGTAAAATTTTGATTGTGGCTGGTAAAATTTTTACTCTAGCCGCCACTTTGGCTGGTAACCAACCAGGCTGTTTTACATTGTAAAAGGTAATGTGGCTGGTAAAATGTTGAAAATGGCTGGTACTATTTAGAATCCCCAAGCCACTCTGGAAAAGCTAATTTCATATCCTGATGGATTGTATTTGGAGGACCTCTTAATCTTCCAGTGGAGGGCGCTCTTGCGCTCTTGTCAGAACCCATAATTAACCGGGGAGGTAATTGTAAATAAAGTGATTAACAAATAATTACCTGGATGTGACAGGCCTCCTGTTCCAGCAGTGATAATAACATCTTCACCAGTGGTGCTGTGCCAAAGACCAGAGCGAACTGGGAGTATTCTGACATGAACTGCTGTGGAGTTTTGTTATTGCTGTCAGAGCGATGTGTCTGTTTATACCCAGCGCAGGAAAGGGATCTCGGGCATCAATCTTCCAACGGCTCCCTCAGATGCACAGAGGCACTGGGAAATCAATATGCTCTGAACTGGTGTCATCAGGAGAACATTCATCCACACGCAGTTCATCCAAAGTGTTGACACAGCCATTACCCTGTCAGAATCATACGTATGTAGCTGAGAGAGAGAGAGAGAGAGAGAGAGAGAGAGAGAGAGAGCGCAAGAAAAGTGAGGTATAAATTCTATACATGGAAAACATACACTGTCTGCTTTATTCTCAGTTGAAAAAACTGCTTCTGAAATCATGTTACTGTGGGTGGGGTGCTTCTATTGTGCATTTTGCTTATCATTGAAATAATTAATTGTTTGTTTTATTTCTGAATATATTTATTATATATGTTTTCCTATGTAAGCAGGGCTTCTCAAAGTCGGTGGACAGGGGGTCTAAGGAGGAAATAGGAGGGGGGTACTGTTGCCCACCCCCCCCCCCCCCCCCCCCTTTTTTTTTGGATTACACAGCAGGAGTTTCTCAGCTAGGGTCGAAGGTCATACAGCCATTACAGTGGCCAAACACACACCAGGGAGCTTCAGGGTGGACAGAGTAGCATCTTAAGTCTGCATGTCAACCTTTGTATGTGACTTGAATGATTTGGAGGGTCAGGAAACCCAGGGTATGATGAAACCGTGATGGAGACTAGGCAAACCCCAGGGACAAAGGTTCAGTCAATGAAGGTGAACGACTAAGGCAAATTCATTACAATTAGAATTAATTGCAGAAAATGTCTTTCATAAACATCTTTCATATATTTTTGGAAGTGTATATGACATACAAAGACAAAATACACTTATAATTCAATATACAATACAACTATCGTGCATTTGTCATGAGTACTTTGTATTTTCCAATCCTTTCTGTATCATGAAAGGCATCAATTATCATGCATTTTGAATTTTTTTTCCCTCTAAATATTATATTTATGCAATTTCTCAAATATTCCCAATATATGTCTCAACATATTTTATCAGTTTTTTTAGAAAATACAATTGACTTATATTTCGTTTTTGTAAGGGGAGCGTCTAGAGTTATCCACACGCCTGAGACGTTGCACTTTTTTTACCTTCTCCCTCGTCTCTTAATACAATCAGCCCCGCTGTCTCAGCCCAGCGAAGGACAGTCACGCTGCGAGACAAAGCAAATCCCAAACAGATGCAGGAATGGCAACTCAGTTCCCCAGGATGTGCGCTAGCCGAGGACACCGGAGAACGGAGATTCCGGAGGGAGGAGGGAAAAACCAGGAAGAGAAGAGCTCTGAGAGGCTCCGAGATGCGCGACGCGATAAGGCCTCCGCGGAACGCACGTCCGCGCTGCCATGAAATGGGATTTTCTGCTCCCGATCAAAGAAAAGAAAGAAAAATAAATAGTTACATGCCTTTCGTTATATTTTTGTCCCTCAAATGAAATCTGAACACTTTAATGGGGATATAAGGAAATTATTTTGGTTGCCTGTACGATTTTCTCAGTGTATTGTTTTTGGATGCTCACACAGGCAGTTATGAATATGATTTTAGTGTGCTTTGGTTATTGCCTTTCCAAAGAGTGGTTTTGGAAGCGCGATGGATTGTGGTGAAGTAGCAGCAGCAGGGACTCCTCTGGTCTAAAATGTCCGGGACTGTGGCATTTATCTGTGTGTAGTCAGGCCAGCTCAGTTTTGGGTCACACTGTAACTGGCACTGTGTAAAGTGCATATTATGCATACAAATACACACACACACATACACACAATCTACAATGTTATTTTCCCACATCAAATGCATCAGTAGTGAGCTTTACGCTCCCTGAGAGGTGATGTATGGGCTGGTAATGTGCGCGGTAATGTGAGGATATTTACGCAAAAAGGCTACGGCTCATAGGATACCCAGCAGTGGCATGTTTATGACTTGAACGACACAAAAACAGCTTCACTTCAGTCCAAATATATTGGGCACAGGCCTTACAAACATGAAAATGTGTGGATTATAGGACCACAATAGAGAGTCAGAGAGAGCCAGAATGGACCAAAGTATGACGTAGTCCTCAGTCCGGCCTAAGCAGCATCTGTGAAGTGGCCTAATCACAGATAGCCTTGCTGGCAGAAGGGACTGCACATGAGCTTACAGCATTACATCCAGTCCAACTTCATTTTCACAGACCACGGAAAGTTCCACTTTATTCAAACGTGACCTTTGAGATGGATTAGAGAGCTGAAAGTGTGCCCCAAACCTCAAAGCTACCATAGCCCTCAAATAATCTCTCTCTCTCCTGTTTGTCCTCCCACTCTCTCTTTCTTTCTCTCCCTTTCTCTCTCTCCCCTCCCTCTCTCTTTCCTGTTTCCTGAAAGTGATACAACTCCAACATCAGCTCTCCAACTGAAGTCCGACAGGCCTCTGGATTCGATAGTCTGCAATTTCAGTTTTCAACCCCCCAACCCCCCCCCTACACACAGTAATGCCCCCCCCCCCCCCATGCCTCCACTCCAGAGGAGAATGGGCACACATAAACCATGATTAGGGCTAAGGGAGAATCTAATACAGGGAAAGAGAAGTGAGAGGAGCTGATAGGTTTAGTGAGGCTGCTGTGGAATGCCTCAGGCCTCTATCCCTTCCTGATTTAGGTGTTGCTAATTGCTCCCATCCATCTTCCTGAGTGGGCCCGGTAAGTAAGTTACAGCGTGCACAGGGTAATATATATAGATGTGCGTTAAGGTATAAATCTTCCCCTTTTGTGGCTTTGCCCCAGTGCTTCCCGGAGGCGGTGGCAAGCCGGGCCTAACTTCGGTTTCTTTAACTTTCCGCTGCGTTTTCATGCTGCCGAGTGCTCCATTGTAAATGGCCCTCTTCCAATGACTTCCCTCAGCTCCTCCAATCCGTGAGCTGCGCACAGGAGAAGTGTGGCCCGTGGGACCGAGCGCATTTCTACGTGCCTCGCTCACGCGCGCGAATACGTGCACACATACACACGCGCTCATAGAGGGAAACGTGCACACGCACATGCACGGGCACACACATGCTGATGCGCGCACGCACAAACACAAATGTACATCTCCCCCCCATCCCCCCCGACTCTCTCTCTCCTCTCTCTCTCTCACACACACACACACACACACACACACACACACACACACACACAAACACACACACTGTTCACTGAAGCTTGCAATTGGTTTGAGGAAACGTATTGGTTAAAGACCAAAGACCACTGAGATGTGTGACACTTGTCTTCATAAACCTTGCCATTAAAAATGATCTCAGCACTGAATTTAAAGTGATGGCTTTTCTTTGTCTCATAAATTATCTGCACAGCTTCATTCTTAGGGTCATTCTTAACTCTTAAAAGTAGAATTTGAAGAGTCATGCCGTCAAATTATAAACAAGATAGTTCATTAAAATGTAAAAATTCAGACTAAAAATTCAGATACATACATGTATGTACAAGCCAGGGCAACACTTGGATCCTGAAGTCATAACCAGTTCTAGCCGAGTTCAAATCAAGACCAATTCCAAACTGTTGTTTAAACTAAATGCAGTCTGAGCAATGTGTGACAAGTACTTTCTTGTGGTAAGAAAGTACTTGTCACAGTAAAAGGGGAAAAAAAACAACTCCCACAGCTGTTCTTTCATCCCACCTAAATCTCCCAGTGCTGCTCCATCAGGTCCCAAGCTTACGTGTTTTAATAACGGACACAGATGAGTAGATTAACACATTCACGAGAGAGAGAGAGAGAGAGAGAGAGAGAGAGAGAGAGTGAGTGAGTCTGCATGGTGCCCGCTCTAAACCCAGGAGACAAAGCTTCGCCCGGGGTGAAGTACCACAAAGACAAACTTGCTCAAGGAGACGCACACTCGCTATTAACCGGGGGGGGGGGGGGTGACTTCCTGCCCTATACACGCCGTGCCCTGAATCCAAATGGGAAACCTTCTGCAATCACATTGAAGCGTGGCTGAATGTTTACATATGCCACTGAATTCAAGGGCAGGAGAGGGGCGACTCCATCCTGAGCCCACAGTGTGCGTGTGTGTTTGCGCGTGAAGGAACACCCTTAATATACACGCAGAACTACGGTGCTCGCTTGGAGGGAGAACTTGGATTATCTTGAGTGTGATCAGTGGTGCCTACTGAAGTGTGCGAATGAGGTGGGATAAAATTTAATTAAACCTGCCGCAACAGCGTCAATCGATGTACACGTGTGTGTGTGTGTGTGTGTGTGTGCGCGCGTGCATAAGTGTGTAAACTGACAGCCACCAGGATTTGTGGCAGAGAGTATTGCTTCCCCAGATGCTACTGAACTACCCAGAAGAAAGGAAGCCCCCATCTCCCCGTTCCCCAGTCCCGCCCTCCCGGCTGTAAAACAAGGCCGTAAATTCGCACCATGCCTGGAGACATTTGCAAGTGAATAGTGCATAAAGTCGTTCCAGGGGACATGACTGGGGACAGCTCAGCTGGTGGGGAGGCCTGCTGCATAGGTCCCACGGTTACCCCAGCAACCCAAATTCTCCCAACTGTTAGCAAGGATATGTGAGAGACTCTTTATTTGGAAGCTAAACTGCACATTATCATTACTGTGATTTCCCAAACCAGCACAGAACAGATCAGCTAATGCACATTCCCAAACCAGCACAAAACAGATCAGCTACTGCACATTCCCAAACCAGCACAGAACAGATCAGCTAATGCACATTCCCAAACCAGCACAGAACAGATCAGCTAATGCACATTCCCAAACCAGCACAGAACAGATCATGCCCATTCCCAAACCAGCACAGAACAGATCAGCTAATGCCCATTCCCAAAACAGCACAGAACAGATCAGCTAATGCACATTCCCAAATCAGCACAGAACAGATCAGCTAATGCACATTCTCAAACCAGCCCAAAACAGATCAGCTAATGCACATTCCCAAACCAGCACAGAACAGATCAGCTAATGCCCATTCCCAAACCAGCACAGAACAGATCAGCTAATGCCCATTCACAAACCAGCACAGAACAGATCAGCTAATGCACATTCCCAAACCAGCACAGAACAGATCAGCTAATGCACATTCCCAAACCAGCACAAAACAGATCAGCTAATGCACATTCCCAAACCAGCACAGAACAGATCAGCTATAATGCCCATTCCCAAACCAGCACAAAACAGATCAGCTACTGCACATTCCCAAACCAGCACAGAACAGATCAGCTAATGCACATTTTCAAACCAACACAGAACAGATCAGCAAATGCACATTCCCAAACCAGCACATGGCACAGCAGTTACTGCACATTCCCAAACCAGCACATGGCACAGCAGTTACTGCACATTCCCAAACCAGCACATGGCACAGCAGTTACTATACTAACCCTACCCACACAAGCCAAGAAGGGGGAAAATCAATTTTCCTCAAATTAAGTTGAATCATATCAACCCATTAATACCAATTAATAATACAAACTCTTTCTGAACTCCCTCCTAAGCAGGTACCACACACTCACATGTTAATTTTTAAGTGAACCTATTGTGATTTGCGAAATCATCCTTCAATTAGTGCAGCAACTGGCATGCCCCCTGTGAACATCAGATCTAAAGTATTTCAGTTATTTTGTCCATCATAACTATTTGCATGGCTGTAGAATTTGAAAATGGTCCTACAGATTCCTGAGACTTTTCCCAACAACATATATACAAACCCCAATTCCAAAAAGGTTGGGACAGTATGTAAAATGCCCATAAAACCAGAAAGCAGTTATTTGTAAATTATTTTTACAAACATATATTTAATTGAAAACAGTACAAAAAAAGATATTTAATGTTTTACCTTATCAACTTTATTGATTTTTGTAAATATAAGCTAATTCCTAATATGATGTCTGTAACACGTTCCAAAAAAGTTGGGACAGGGGCAAAAAAAAAGATTGGGAAGTGCAAAAAACACCTGTTTGGAACATTCCACAGGTAAACAAGTGATGCTATCATAACTGTCTGGGTATAAGAGGATATCAAAAGTCTCTTACGATACTAGAACCTCTCTGCATTTGAATGGATCTCTATGGGAATTGTGGGGTGGGACAAGATTATGCTGTAAATTACACAAGAACAGTATGGAACACATGGTTGGCTAAATGGCTGTAAGTCATCAAGGGTCTGAGGTATCAAACGAGCCTCAAAGCATCACTCTGCTGCCAGGTATGCAGTAGATATGGATGGATCACTTTAAGGGTGGTTTCTCCTGGCTCATTTTCCTATTGAACTCTATGGAAAAATGAGTGTGTGTGTGTGTGGGTGTGTATTACAGAGAGAAGCATGCTGTAGGGTGCAGTGATTTGTACCCTGTCTCTGGC
>CM056384.1:66691126-66731126 GCA_029718625.1 Synaphobranchus kaupii | reverse complement strand
GGCTGAAAAATTCTAAGAAATAAATAAATAAGGGTGGGGGGCTACTATAAAAGCGTGAAGAAGGTGAATGGGGTACCCCGACCTGGGTATCCAGAGTGAACACATAAATCATTCAGTTTATGTAAGAAAAAGAAATCCAAGAAAACTAGTTTCGATATAATCACTGTAAAATTACTTGCATTCATCAGCCATGTCCACGTAGCAAGAGACTAGTTAAAAACAGACTGTCAGTGTAGAGAAGGTGCGTTCGAGGAAGAAGCCATTTGATCCCTGTGAACGCCTGCGCTTTTTTTATCGCGGGCCAAACTATCCCCCTGCCCTGGGAAAGGGTTAACGTCCCACAATGCCGCACTCTGTATGGGGTGCACAGGAAGCAGCGGACTGGGCGTAGCTCTGCCGCTTCGGGATGGACAGTGCATTTGTATTCTTTTTCCCAGAGGTTTCTAAATTTGAGGCTATTGTTTAGCTCTAGGAACACCCACTCTGCTGTGTGTGTGTGTGTGTGTGTGTGTGTGTGTGAGAGAGAGAGTGTGTCTCCCTCCCTGTCTCTTTCCCTTTTTGAATTCCCCTGCTAATGAAAATAACATCTTGACCAAGGGTGACAGCAGGGATGACAGTGCTCATTGTTTTCTGCGTGTGTATAAACAGGGATACCACAGGTCACAAAGCATTACGCCACACAGGAGAGCCTGAGGTAAACAATGGCTGGGACTGTGGCTGTGTGAATCTACGCATGCAAAAGCATGTGTATGTGCATATGTAGATGTGGGTACACATGTGTGTGCATGTGAATGTGTCTGTGTCTATGTCTGCACATTAACAAATGTCCCTGTTTTTGTCATAGGTATTGATAAGTAGGTCCATGTATGTACAAGTGCTTGTGTGTGGGCATGTATGTTTGTGTAAGAATAGCTGTGTATCTGCATACTCGAGTGGATGTGTGTATTCTTTCATATGTTTGTATGTTAGTGTCTGTGTATAGGTGTGTGTGTGTATGTGTGAGTGAGATTGTGCCTCATGGGTGACACTCATATATTGTGTGTTTGGTGGGATCTGCCAATCAATGTATGGAGTGTGGAATCTTTCTATGTGCAGTGTGGGGTCTCTCTATGTGCAGTGTGGAGTCTCTCTGTGTGCAGTATGGGGTCTCTCTGTGTGCAGTGTGGTGTCTCTCTGTGTGCAGTATGGGGTCTATGTGCAGTGTGGGTTCTCTCTGTGTGCAGTGTGGAGTCTCTCTGTGTGCAGTGTGGGGTCTTTCTACGTGCAGTGTGGAGTCTCTCTGTGTGCAGTATGGGGTCTCTCAGTGTGCAGTGTGTGGTCTCTCTATGTGCAGTGTGGGTTCTCTCTGTGTGCAGTGTGGAGTCTCTCTGTGTGCAGTGTGGGGTCTCTCTGTGTGCAGTGTGGGGTGTCTCTGTGTGCAGTGTGTGGTCTCTCTATGTACAGTGTGGAGTCTCTCTGTGTGCAGTGTGTGGTCTCTCTATGTACAGTGTGGAGTCTCTCTGTGTGCAGTGTGGGGTCTCTCTACGTGCAGTGTGGAGTCTCTCTGTGTGCAGTATGGGGTCTCTCAGTGTGCAGTGTGTGGTCTCTCTATGTGCAGTGTGGGTTCTCTCTGTGTGCAGTGTGGAGTCTCTCTGTGTGCAGTGTGGGGTCTCTCTGTGTGCAGTGTGGGGTGTCTCTGTGTGCAGTGTGTGGTCTCTCTATGTACAGTGTGGAGTCTCTCTGTGTGCAGTGTGTGGTCTCTCTATGTACAGTGTGGAGTCTCTCTGTGTGCAGTGTGGAGTCTCTCTATGTACAGTGTGAGGTCTCTCTATGTGCAGTGTGGGGTGTCTCTCTGTGTGCAGTGTGGGGTCTCTATGTACAGTTGGGTCTCTATGTGCAGTGTGAGGTATTTATATGTGCAGTGTGGGGTTTCTCTATGTGCAGTGTGGGGTCTCTCTATGTACAGTGTGAGTCTGTGTGCAGTGTGGGGTCTTTCTATGTGCAGTGTGAGACTGTGTGCAGTGTGGGGTCTCTCTATGTGCAGTGTGAGGTATCTATATGTGCAGTGTCGGGTCTCTCTATGTACAGTGTGAGTCTGTGTGCAATGTGGGGTCTGATTCTGTGCAGTGTGGGGTCTCTCTATGTGCAGTGTGAGGTATCTATATGTGCAGTGTGGGGTTTCTCTATGTGCAGTGTGGGGTTTCTCTATGTGCAGTGTGAGGTATCTATATGTGCAGTGTGGGGTTTCTCTATGTGCAGTGTGGGGTCTCTCTATGTGCAGTGTGAGGTATCTATATGTGCAGTGTGGGGTCTATCTATGTACAGTGTGAGCCTGTGTGCAGTGTGGGGTCTCTATATTTGTAGTGTGGGGTCTCTCTATGTGCAGTGTGGGGTCTCTGTGGGTTCTGTTGGGATTATGGAGTGATGCAGTTCTTCTGCAGGTCTGTTCCCCAGGACAGACTCCATATTATATCTGGCCACGTACAAGCACGGTCACGCAGATATGGAGGGGTATCATTTTGGGAGTGATGCCAGACAGGATGTTGTTGAGTTTGTGGTTTGTCCTGTTTGAGAAGTGAGTCAAAGGCCACTGTCAGAGAGGAAATTGGATGTGCACTACTCCAAATGGGAGAAGAAACTATTCTCTCCTCTCTCGATTTCTTTCTCTCTCTTTGCACAATTGGCCTCTTTGAACCTGGAGTGTCATTGCTTTGTGAAAGTTGCAGGCCTCACCTTGCAGTACAAGGGGCGAAAGACATTACGGGTTTTGAGAAAGGTCACATGACTGATGAGCGGCTCGCCCTGATCAGTCTTAATCTGGAGAAGGAATATTGATCAGTTTGGCATTGATCACACCTGTGACACTTTACAAATGGTCTAATGCAGACAGCCGCTGGGATTTCTGCTCCCTGGGCTGCAGAATCTCAGGTTCAGAGAATCAAAAGATCTGATGCGCTAGCAAAAAACTAGAAAACAACAGAAAAACAATTGATTGTTCTAGGAATTGTTTTGGGGTGATTAAGCAATACTACAAATCCATGTTGCTTTTAAAACTCGTAATTTTACTGCACAAAGAAGAAAATATTACAGGCCAGGTGACTTGTACTCACTCAGTACTGACTTCACAGTCTGATAACAGCAAATTCCACTTACCAGCAGAATCAGCACAAGTACTGTCCCAATGCACATGTGGGCTCTAAACCCAGTCTCTTTCTCACTGTCTCTGAGTCTGTCTGGGACAATGATACAGGCATGGTCTGGAGAGACTCGCCATGCGCTACAGCCTCAGGGCACTGTGAAGGTTTACCCTCAGCACACACAGAGGGGGTAAATATTACCCCTCATTACCCACAGTGCCAGTGGAAGACAGCGAGCGACCCAGCCGCTGGCAAAAATGGCTGAAGATTCACCCCTGCCCCCTCTTGGCTATTTCCGTACTATTACTCATTTTAACGCTTATCCCCATCAGAAACGTAATGCTTATTTATTTGTGTGGTTGTACTCATGCAGTAGCCTATGTGTGCTAAGTGCAGGTCATACACTGTGTGCTAGGCACTAAAATGACCTACAGAAAACAGCGACATTCATATTTCAGGTTGACTCTGTCAGGCCCTGGGATGGGGGTGGGGGGGGGGGGGGGTCACTTTTAGCAGATGGTGAACCCCACCTGCAAGGCTGCAGCGCATTTGCCCGGCCGGTGGAGATAACGGCAGAAATATTCGTAAACAACAGCCGGTGTTGGCCGTGTTTGCATTTGCCTCCTGATTTGGCCGTTATCTGGCCAGAGGAGAACAGGGCTGTGGGAATGCACGCTGGTGTGGGTTCTCTGGGGGGTTCTCTCCGCCACCCCTAGGTGACCCCCCCCCCCCCCCAGGGAAGTGGAAATCACAGGGAAGACCAGGTCACTGCATCGTCTCCTGTCCCGCGATCTGGGGGGTCACCGAGGGAGGAGAGCTTTAGATATCATAGCCCTTCCTCTGTCTCTCATGGGATACCCTAAGAGCTATCATTGTGCATTGCAAAATTTCAAATAGGTTTATATTTACATTTTATATTCAAAGTATATGCATAAAAATGTTTATTAGAAATGTTCATAAATAAAAATAGGGAATGAAAATTGGATTCACCAATGTAGTCACCTAATAGGGTGTCGGGGCACTAAGTGGGCTCAGTACGGCCTGTATTTATATTACTTTACTGGTATTTAGCAGATGCTTTTATCCAGATAAACCTAACCGAAAATGCAAATAAAGGTCAAACATCAGGGTTGAAGTGCAGTTCTTCCCCAGAGGGGGAAGGTATAGTACCAAGGGAGACAGCAAGTGCAAGCACTTCTCAACTACCCTATTTCACATTAAACTAAGTTATACAATCAAGATCAAAACTAACCGAATGAGAATGAACCAAACAAACAGCAGGAAATAATCACAGGCTCTGAATAAGGTGTTAGGACTAGATAAAAGCACTAGACTAACAAGAGGTAAGCACTGTACCATAGAGTCTACTATAGTCTGGAACTCTGCCGGAGGGATATGACACCACTCTTCCATGAGAAAGCTAGTCGATTCACGCTTATTTAATAGAAGCGCGAAACACTGTCATAGGTGTCATTCTGGAATGTCCTAAAAGTGCTCAAATGGGTTCAGATATGCTGACTGAAATCCATGAGATATGGAGGATAACATCAGTATCATGCTCCTCAAACCACTGGGTGACTACTGGTGCTCTTTAGATGGGGGTGGGGGGTTGTTGTCTTGGAAGATACCCTTCCTTGCAGGAAATAAATGCAATAATATGGGGTGAAGACGACCGCACAGCACCTTTAAGTAACGCCAATGCCTTCTAAGGGGGTGCGTGCATCCAAACCATAGCAGGAAAATGTACCCCACACCGTTACCACCAGAACACTTCCCTGTTGGAACATTTATTTCCATGTCTTAGTTCACCGGCAGGAATACGTTGTGTAAGAAATCACCGGGTCTGGCGCGGCGCTGCTGCGCAGGAAGCCTTTGCCGTGCCGTGAGAGAGTTTTCACAGAGCTGCAGCCTCGCGGCGAAATGGCGACGGGGTAGACACTGTGCATAGCGCAAAAAGCGCTGTCACACAACTCCTGGACGACTTACTTCCAGAGTAGGACCCGTTGTGTGCCTGAAATCAGTAAACAACACGTGACTCTTGCTGAGCATTGTTTAAAATCATACTAATTATGACCCTCCCCAAGCAATTGTGTGCCGTGAGCTTTTGTAACTGGGAATGGCTAATTAAACAGCTAAATGAAGAAGCAAAGCTTTGAATGGAGCTCAAGTTCATTGTGTGTGTGTGTGTGTGAGTGTATGTGTGTGTGCTTTTAAAAACCTATTTATATACAGTATGTGGATTTATATATGTGGGGCAGGTTATATACGTGGATTTAACATATGTCGACACACATGTCGTCTTTCAACCTTACTTATAGGACAGCAAAACAGTGTTGAGGTGATATAGGCCTTCTGACATATAAGTCCTGCATGCTCAGTTTCACCATCATGTGTTGGAAACTACAGGGGAAAACTAAAAGGGCTAATCTGGGACTAAATTTGTGTTGTCTGTCTGCATTGAAAAATTCCACAAATCTACCCTGGCGTAAATGTACACGTCTGTGTCTGAAGGTTGCGGAACTACCAAGAGCAGGCCTGCAGTCGAACTCCGATAAGATCTTATTATCTCCAGCAACTGGCAAGCTCTTGTTCTCAAACAGTCCTTTGTTCTCCGTGCAGTTCAAAAACAGAAGAAAAGAACAATGACTTCCGGATGACCGTTGCGCTTCTGGAGCCTGCAGTGTGCTTTCAGAATTGGACAATCGGAGCATTAAACTGGCGCAGTTCCCCCTGCCGCCTTTGATCTGTTTCACGTCGACGTCTGCCTTTCGCTCGCTCGCACATCGGCTCTGCGCTCGTCTTGTCATAGCAGGAAGGTTCTGGAACACTCCGGTGAAAGCTCAGAAACAAACAAACAACAAAAAAAAAACAATAAAACAAAGAAATATAAACCAAAAAGAAAAAAAGCCAATTAGTGTTTCGTAAGCATAGGGTGATTCCACTTCCCCCCTCCGCCACAGATCTGTTTTTGTCTTGCCATCGGCATTCTGACCGCTATCGAAGAGTGCGATCTGTCGCTGAGGAGGGGCGGAGTCGCAGTGGCGTAAAAAGAGGGCGGTTGGTATCAGGGCCTGCCATCAAAGCTCCGCTGTCACAAATGAATAACGTTATTTTGAAATGCTATCGGAGAGTGTGATCTGGCGGTCAGGTCTCTGTCCCGTAAAAAGAAGGCGCTTGGTATCAGTCTGCCATCAAAGCTCTTCAGTCAGAAATAAAAAAAACTGATGACTGGGCATCACTCAGCCGAAGTGTGATACTCATCGGACATTTGTACGAAGGGAAGGAGGGGGGGGGGGGTACACAATAGCAGTAATTACCACCCCCCCCCCCCAAACTCCCCCACCCCTGTTGCCTCTGCTGCTCAGGTTCCCTGTGTAGAGAAAGGCCTTCATGAAAAAAGATCCCATTATAACTGTAGCCTTCGCATGCTGCACACTAGACCTGGGTCAAATTGTTTTTTATTCCGCAGACAATAATTCAAAATGCTCAGATGTAGATGCAGGGAGTTTTCAATAAACCGTGAACCAAAATGTGCAATCATATGAAGTAGGAGACCTATTCTGAATTTTGGTGGAAATAAATAAGTCTTAATTGTCAGTTATCACGCTTTGTGTAAAAGCGTGAGATATTTGAAAGAATTAGTTGTGAAAAGTAAAAAAGAGAAATACTGCGCTCAGACTTGATTGGGTGCGTAATCAATCGTAATAAATCAAATACATAATGTAGGCTCCGCACACCGAAAGATGCCTTATGGATACGACAATTAAATTTGAGGACAGGATCACAAACGTGTCAGCGTTAAACTGAAGAAAGCTTTAACTCTGAAACGTTTGTGATCATGTCCTCAAAGCACATTATCGATAAGGCATCGTTTGGTGTGCGGAGCGTAAATCTTTTCCTCAAAATAATTATTTGTACCCAAATGTGTGGGGCATCTCCTGCAGCTCTGAGGGGGACAGAGAGACTCTTTGTGGCTCTGCTCCACTATAGCGCACCGACTCACTGTCTGAAGGTGGCGCTATTGAGCACGGTTTTTTACATACGACCCGTGTGTCTCAAACATTTTAGGTGCATTATATTCTTACTGGTCTGTGCAAATGAGATATTATATAATCTGACTTCATCTGACCTCAAACAAGTCTCATATGAGATGTCAAAAACCTTCACTGATAATGACGTTACGCCATCCCGGCTGTCATGTTAATGATTATGAGCATGCCACCAATGTGGGGCATAAAAAATCATGGAGCTGTAATCATATCAATATCATATGGGGAGACGGGGTCTTCATGTTGGGACGTCTTCCAGTTGTTATTGATTTGGACCCAGGATGAAGATCTCTTACAGCACAAACCTGTCGTCAGCATTGCCGATACGCCTTCATTCCTTGTAATTTACCCAAATCTGTAATCACTACGTCCTCCGACTGTCTGAGTAGGGGAGTAGGAGAGTCTGCCCAATGGATTTTTTTGTTGGAAAAGTAGATTGCAGACAGAACAGCTACACTGGGCCTTCTCTGGGGAACCCCGCGCAGGAGAGACGAGCTGTCACTGTGAAAGCCCCACGGGAGAAATGAGTTTGAGTGCCATTGGCATGTCCTTATGTTTCCCTACACTTCCTGTGAAACGTCTTCATTCTGGCCCAACTGGCTCCGAGACAGCACAAGACCTCTCCTCATACCAACCCTCCCTCCTGCTGCTAAGAGACCTTCCAGCAGAAACTCTTTGACTTTTGTTTTTGTGTCTGACAGTCAGATGGATGAGGAGAGAGAGAGAGAGAGAGAGTCCATTCAGCCTGTGATATCTCAATTATTGCATTTGTCTCACACACAATTGTAAGCAATTGCACTCACAGGTACGTACTGTATGTAGTAACATATGCAATGTGATAACACACATACACACACACACGCATGCACACACACACACGCATGCACGCGCACACACACACACACACACACACACACACACACACACACACACACACACACACACACACACACACACACACACCATATAATAAGAAGGAAAAGGCATGCTCAGAGGAAAGAGAGAGGCCGTTGTGCAGGGTGACAGGTAAAGTGATAGATCCTATGTATCAATCAAGTGAATTGGTTAATTATATAATCCATCAAACATGTGGTGTCGGAATCACATTTGAGGGCCTTTTGTGACCATACTTACCCTCTCAGTAGGGAGTGTGGCAGTCTCTCTCTCTCTCTATTTCTCTCTCTCACACACAGTCCAGAAAATGTCTCTTTCAAAAACAAAAAGAACAAAGGATTATCTATTTGTAATGGAATTCAGCAAGGAGACAGGATTATAAAGAATTTACAGGAAGTAACTCAAGACGTTGCAGAAACAGACTTAGAATTCTAAATGATTTCCATAGACTTGTTTATTCTAATGAGAAATTTCTTGACAAGGTCCCGAGTCCTGACTGACTTAATAGAACAATAGCTACATCTTTAAACCAGCTGGGATCTGCAGATCTTATTTTCCTATAGTAAAAAATGCCATTTGTATTGCAGTAAATGGGAAGTTCTTCCTTTTTGATTTTTGATTTTGGAAAAGTTAGCGATGCCCTTCCAAAGAACATGCACAAATTTGTGCATTTTCTAACATTTTGTTATCTCAACTTTCCAATTAAGTTTCACTCACACCTACATGTATTACCCTTGGGAAAACATTGGCATTTCAATATCAGAAAAGCTGACATTCATATCTCGGCTGCTTCTGTGGAACTGTATTCTTTCACGGCACCATTCCGGAACCCTTTGTGGACAATGGGACCTCCTCTGTTGGCATGGAGTACAGACACAGATTCTATAGACTAACCAGATTGTTAGGTCCTTCATGCCTTTCATCCCTTCTGCTTCCTAAGGAGGATGTTTCCGGTTGGTAACAGGAAACATTTTCATTGCCGCAATGTTTTAAATTTAAATGTAATTTTCATAAGCCAACAATGTTGGAATGTTTCAGTCAACATAAAGAGGACTTCCAAGGCACTCTTCTTAGAGGAGGCATTAACCATCTTTACCACATGTTTCCTGTGGTAGCAATGTCGGAAAGACCGGGAAAAATCATTTCAAGGTTACCAGATACTGTGACACATACAGGGAAGGCACATGGACAATGTGAAGTCTGAGAACTGGGATATCGTGTGTGTTTGAAGGCTGTCATTATAGCTATAGAATACTTAATGATGGGCGGCAAGGTGGTGCAGTGAATAGCACTGTTGCCTCACAGCAAGAAAGTCCTGTGTTCAAATCTGTGTGGAGTTTGCAAGTTCTCCCGTGTCCACGTGGGTTTCCTCTGGGTACTCCGGTTTCCTCCCACAGTCCAAAGATATGCAGATGAGGCTAATTGGAGACTCTAAATTGCCCATAGGTATGAGTTTGTAAGTGAATTGCATGTGTGCCCTGCGATGGATCGGCGCCCTATCCAGGGTATATTACTCAATGCATGCTGGGATAGGGCTTGTGGGTTTAAATAATCTGTGGCAGAATGTTCAATGTTAACAATGTGGAGTTGAGCATCTTGCTGCTCTACAGCATCTGTGGGAGGACACCCAGGCTGGGAGAGGATTCTGGGTGAGCAGGTGTGTGGGGGGTGGGGGGGGGTAGCTCTGGGGGTGGAGGTCGTGTGCGTGATTTTCTCCCTGGCAGGGGCCCGGGGGGCCCCCAGCTGTCTGTCTTTGTCCTCCCGCCAGCCTGGTCTTTCAATGTTCTAACCCTAACAAACTCAACGTGAAATTACCGCAGTTTGGTCTTCTGAGGTCTGACACTGGACCTGCGATGAAAGCTAATGAGATCATTGCTAATAAGATCATCGAGTCCCTGGTCACGCCCAGACCTCCTGCCTCACCACGCCCACATTACATTGTCACCCTGGGAACCCCGCAGCTGCCAAATGCAAGGCCCCCAGAATCGGGGGGCTCGGTCTCCACTCAGCTGTGTCTCCCAACACCCCAAAGTACTATGCACTGGACATGGGGTGACGGGCATTGCCTTGCGACCCGGTCCACTCCAATGTCTAAACGCTGGCATTTCCCTCCACAAAGGCCATTGTTGAAAAAAGCATGATCTTTTCCCAACATCTGGTATAATTGCTTCCATAGCAATTAATCACCGTGGATGCAATCACATTAGATGTCTGGGAAAACCGAGTTTTTTCTTATTAATCTCATGAAACATTATAAATTAGCGATAAAGGTATTTATGTATATATTACGTGTCTGTCAGGTTCACAGTTTCTCCAGTCTACTATGAAACCACTGAAATATATCAGAAACTTCAGAGTAGCTTCCTGAAGAAAACATTTCCCAACACTTAACCGTGGCGGTTGGCTGTTGGACAAAGATGCAGGCAGATTTCTTTACCCAGTAAGCATGTGGCTAACAATAATGGGTGAGTAAGCCGGCACGGTCTCCCCCCAGACTCCCAAAAGTTTTGTGCTCCTTCGGTGTGACCCAGCCACTCAGGATGCTCTCATTGTTAGAGCGCAGTCCAGTTGGGCGCAGAGACACGGAGACGTTAGAGGCGTGATGGATGTGGCGCTCTTCCTGTTTGCAGTTTCCCAGGAGCTCCACCCCCCCCCCCTTGCAGAGCTGGGAGAGGAACTGGCCGCAGGTTCCGGCCCTTTCTCAAGACATTCTGGGAAAGGAAAAAGGAGAAGAAGGAGCGACGTTTCATCCCAACGCGGGCCGCGGATATCTGTCAATAGTGAGGAGAGGAAGACAATGTCAGTTTGAAAACGAATGTTCTCAGCAGACCTGCCTAGCTGATCAGAGGTTGTTCAAGAATCACAACTGAATCTTCAGAGAATATTTTTTTAATACACGGGCTAGACAGTTCGCCAGTGACGGGAGATATACACGCATGCAGCACAAAGAGCGCACATTTACACGAGAACTCTCTTTTCATTATTGTGCTTCAGTTAAGCAAATAAATGGATATGCTCAAGGGAAGTTAATTACCCACCTCAGTGCTTGTCTTTCTTTCCGTCTCTTTCACAAACCCTCAGATATAAACTGGCTGAAAGAGAGGCCTGCCTCTCCCTATGGAAATGCAAACAGAAAGCGAGGGTGGGATCGGTTTTCGCAAACGATGCTCTGAGACAGCGACCCTGACCTTTGACCTCTCTTTTCAGTCTGTCACAGTCACCTGTCCCTCTGTCCACACTGTGAAAGTCTACCCTCTCGGTTGGCCGCTATGGGCCATGGATCCAACTGACCGTGATCACCCTTCAAAAGCCATTGTTCTAGAGAAGAGAACGCAGTCGTTCCGCTGAAATAGATCAAATCTCCCGTACCTGGAGTCAGGTATCAAACACAGAGGAATATGAGGGAAAGGTTATGAGCTGTCTGTGCAGAACATCACACTCCCTCATTACCTCTCTGTAGGTGGGATCCATAATGAAGACAGGACTACACAATGGATGCCAACAAGTCTTCTGAATCCTGCAAAAACCTTATATGCCCATTTATTGTTCTTTTAACACATACTGAATGCTCTATGTACTGTAAATGTCTCATTTGTTCAAAACACAATGCAACTAAGCTATGTTGGTTAAAATTAAATGATATTTCTCCGTTGTGAATTCTATTCTTTGGAGAGTTGTTTCTGTTATAGAGTGGATTACTGGAAGGCACAAACACTGTCTGAGCCACCATTATCCTGGAGTTGTTCCTTAAATATGATTGCCATGTTCCAGTTTATCTGCAAGCCTGGGAAATATGTTTGATCTGGCAAGCTCTTAGGTTTCCCTGTTGCATCTATGTTACCTTAAGAATTTAGTAACAAGTAAATGATCGTATTGGTTATTAGCACCACTGTTTAGAGATTAAAAGATAGCACACATTATAAAGTAGAGCTGTAAACATCATTGATAGTCACCCATGAGAGTGAAAAGCAAGGTCACAGATACAGTTTCCATGTTCATTACAGTCAAACGCTGTTTATATTGCTCCAGTAAGGACCAGATTTACTCAATTTGAGCACGCTGTCAGAATTGATTTTACGTCTGGCATTTGTATAATTATTTCCACAGTCTTATAAAGGAAAGCAATTGATTGGACACATAGGGCCCATAGCTGACTCCTGTCATATGTACGCATGTGAACTAACAGGAAATGGTAAGCCTACCGGGTGACTTGTGGTAACCATTTGTTGAACCAGAAGAGGCATTTAACAAATGCTTAGTTGAAGTCATAACTGTGGTGATGGTGTCCTCTATATTTTTTATTTCAGCTCAGTATTCTTAAAGGGGGGGGGGGGGGGGTGCTCCTGTAACCATCAGTTTAGAGGGGCATCTGAACTGTTTCACCTTGGTCACTCATGTGTGGCCAGGCCAGTGCCACCAAAGGACCTTAAACAACACACTGCAGGGAATGCCTTGCGGGGCCCTCCCACGACTGACCGTTGACCCTCATCCTCAGCCCCCCTTGCACTCCCCAAAAAAACCTTCTTTCAGGTCCCCGCTCCTTCAATACTTCTTTTACCACAATCCTGAGACATCAACATGACAATGTGACAATGTGCTGCCCTTTTAAAAGAGTCTCTCTGTGTTTTAAACCATTTTACCCCCAAAAGAATACCGGGAACTTTGTCAAAGGACCTGAAAACTGACCGTGAAAAACTATGGTTGGACACTTGAAAAACAAAAACCTTGGATTAGCTTGGATTAAGTGGAAAGACATCCTTCTCAATATGCGTTTATCCAATGATAACAAAATGTTTCTGAATTATAACCATTCGCCATTCATTTTCCATCAATCGTATTCCATTCTTTTGACGACGGCTACATGTATTGATATATATTATTATACCATTAACAAGAAAAAACTTGCCAATATTTGCAATATATGCCTCAGTGTAACACCTTTCAAAATGTGTATCTATAACTGACAGACCCAAACTTAATGCACGTCTACTTTGTAGCAAAGTTAATTAGGTCAATGTGACAGGCAGAGCTCTGAAAAGCAGTCAGAAAGCTGTACATATGTAGCAGGTATTACTCAGGTTCTGCCTCCTTATTACAATCTTCACTGTGATTTTTGTTCATACATTTACATAATTTTTTGCATTTTTTTATTAAGCAGCTTTCACATTATGTAACAACAGTAACAATCATAGAACGGGTATTCCTAACTGCATTGTTCTCTTGTCCTTGGATTCTTCGGTAATTTTGGATGTCAAACCGTGATTTCAGTGATTAAAATGCAGAAAACAATTTCCATTCAAAGCACATTGACACTGTGATTGGACTGTGACCCTTTCTCTTTGTGAAATTTATCTTGGTTGGAAACAAGGTGTGCAGAATGTGGCTTCTAGATCGATTGAGGTCTCTATTTGTCCAAACCTCTGGTGTATTCCCGTAATTTTGAGTACATTTTTTTATCTTTCAAAAAATCTTCCGTACCATTAACAGGACTGTAGACCCTTTTTTCGCATTGGTTCTAACATGCCCACTGTCTTTTTGCATTTAATCCTCTTTTGATGGAAAGCCACAAATCCATCACCAACAGTAAGGAGCACATATTACTTGCCTAGACTGCGCTCTCCACACCAGCTATTTGAGAAGGCATTTCCTCTAGAGAGGGCCAGCGATAGAACGGCTCCCTCAGGCTTCCCCATTAGCCCAGTGAAGTGCAAACGGGGGCCCTGTCTCATACAGTGGCTGCAGTGCGACGGCCCTCAAAAGTAGTTCCCAGCTCAGTGTACTGGGCAGACTCGGGAAGTGCTCACGTTTAATCTGTACATGATCTATGCATTTTCTCACTGAAACTGTCCTTCCACACGTTTGAGCCGTCATCAGGACAATCCGATTCCCGGGTGTCCGATTGGCTGTGGAGTTAGAGTCCAGAAGAGTTCAGCTCATCTCAGGAATAATGCAGAGAAGCATGTAATAGCTTCCTTATCTTCTCCTGTACTACATCTGCCTCCATCATTGATCAAGACACCAAGCAACAAACACACAAATACTTCATCCCTCACATTTTAACACCTCTCTCCAAATGCTTTTTAATAGCTTAACAACAATAACTATATGTATTTTCTAAGTGTTTCCAGCACTAAAATAAAACACACACACACACACATATATATATATATATATACATGTGTGTGTGTGTGTGTGTGTGTGTTTGGTGCTGTGCCAATCTCTTCACTGCAAAGCACACAGTCACGCATCTTTAGAAAAAAACTGCAGAGGAAATAGGAGGTGAAGCTGTGAATGGGACACACGAGAGGCGCGACACTGTTCATTCAAAATGTGCCAGTGTTTACCCCCCCTGTGCACATCACTGAAGCCCATCTCAAACATAAATACAGCACCGCAATTCTTTTTCACATCTGAAAATAACATGGAATTATCCATGACAGGAAACTGAATGGAGATTTCCCTAAATAGCATACATCATAACAGCACTATCACAGAGCACTGCCACTGTGACAGACCTGGGGTAATCCTGTTACTCTAAAATTAGAAGTTGTTTTAGTTTAATCTGGGTCTGCCTCACAAACATAGAGCATGTTTACTGTACTGATATCCTACCCCCTTTTCGGTCAAAGTCATTATGTGTTTAAAATAGCTATAAACCATTTCCAGCACAGTTTATTTTAAGACCAGCAGGTTATTGAACAAAATATGAATTTTTTCCTGAAGTAGAAACGTGGCTATTTTAACATTGTTTTATTGTCAAGCAAGCTTGCAGCGCAGGCAACGCAAACTTGGCGCCAGTAAACAACATAAATAGTAAATTCTCTCAGCCTGATAAAAGGTTCTGTCATTAAAAAAAAACAAAAAAAAAACTAACATTAAGATATGCATAGGCTAACTAAAAAATTGTGCAGTGTGTCTACAAATAGTTTTTAGTTGTAGGCCTATCGCTGTCCTTAAGTTTTGAAGTTTTAAATAAGACAAACTAGTGCCAACAGATGTATTTTGTTTAAATAATTCAACTGAAATAAACTACTGCTACCTGTTCATCTGCGTTACTGCTTTTAATATATATATATATATATCCTTTTATTTTTTTAAACTATCCGTATGAATCTTTATACGCGCATGAAGTAAAAAGCATCCTACTCGGCGGAGTTACGAAGACTGTCGGAAAAGACCGAACGCATAGCATTCTGGGAAAAGGGAAAGATTCGCCATCTTGCTTGTGCGAAGTGGCTAGCTAGTTAGCTAAGCTAGCGGCTTGTAATAATAATCACGTTTGTGTGCACGTATACGTTGTAAACGTAGTTGTCTCGCATCGCATTGTGCCGAGATAGGCGTATTAAGCAGTGCTGCATCTGCAGGTGTTATTTAAAGTTCAAGCATAGCGATTGAATATTACAAAATTAAGGTCGAAAAAAAAAAAGCGGCGATGGGCCGTTCCAGGAGTCGCAGCTCTTCCCGCTCCAAACACTCGAAGAGCAGCAAGCACAATAAGAAACGGAGCCGCTCCCGGTCGCGCTCCAGGGACAAGGAGAGGGCCAAAAAGCGATCCAAGTCTCGGGAAGCAAAGAGGAACCGGCGCCGGGAATCGCGATCGCGCTCCCGCTCCACCACAGCGTCCTCCCGCAGAGAGAGAGAGAGGGAACGGGAGAGAGCCGCGTCGCCCCCTGAAAGGATTGACATCTTCGGTCGGACGCTGAGCAAGAGGAGTGCCCTGGACGAAAAACAGAAGAAGGAAGAAGAGGAGAAAAAGGTGGAATTGGAGAGACAGAGGAAGATGTAAGTTCAACATGCATCATGTAACACTAGATTTAGGTTAACGTTAAGCCAGCTAATATTAAATGACTATCTTGTGTCAACTGTGTAGCGAGTCTGCGCAGATCCATTGATCATTTTGGTGTAAGTTACCTGAACGTTATTGAGCCTCTGAGCCATGCCCATGTTGATCAGTTAACGTTAGTTATCCATCTGTCCTGCCAGCCTTTTATCTCAATAGATTAGCTGAGCATACTAGCTAAATATCAGTGCGTGATCTAGTTGGCTATCAGGAGCATTGCTAATAGCCCTAGCTTGCCCACTACACAAGGCCCAAGCACAGACGACAACAGCTATAAGTTAGTGCCAATGATACGAGCTAACCTTAGCTGGACAACTTACTGGAACAAACGTTAGCTATTTTCGTTAGCTAGGAAGTGTTGACGTACATTACTGGTAGTGCATTATTATTATTCACACGGATCATTGATGTATTGGCTAAATCGTGTTGTGATAAAATGTATTAACTCAGGTAACGTTTACTTGATTAAATGTCATTACAAGTATAACCTTATACCATGTATCTAACTAAGTAGCTAACGTTAGCCAAATTTGCAATGTTAACGTTACATTTTCTTAGCTAAACGATTGTTTTTGTTGGCTAGCCACCCAACTTGAACCTAAGAGCTATAACCGTTACCACACTTGCACGTCCAACTCGTAAGTCATATCAAATTGTCTATTACAAAAAGAAGTAATACAAATGTACCCGTTAGCTAGCTACTGTAAATAAATAATTGCTTCTAACGTTACAGTTAGAGGAGATGGCTGATGGCTTGGGAATGTTTTGGTCTTCTTTGGGTCAAACACAGACACGACAAACGAATCATTTTTATTGATTATGTATTTATTTAATATTCAGCGTTAAACGATAAACAACCTAAATTTGAATACTCTGTAAAAGGAGGGGCAGCAAGGGCACCCCTCACAGCGGCGTGTTTAGCTTAGCAAGCAGGACTCCTCATGTACAGCATTGCTGCAGTGTGTACCGGCAGCGGCAGCCAATCAGATCAGTGCTTTTGGTGTCACCTGGTTGGCTTACTTGGGTGCATAAGTACCGCATGGCATCGTTCTAAAGGTATCCCCTACAGCACAGCAAACAAGTGCTTCCATTTTTGTCTTCTGTTGTCGTTAAATGTACATTTGTCCCTATTGGCCTGTGTAAGCTAAACCAGTTTTTCGAAGGCTTTGCTCACTACGTTGTTGCATTCAACACTTCCTTCTTGAAACGACACCTGTTTGTAGTCTGCTTGAAAGGCTGTGCATAATTTGTAGGTTCAAATCAAACTGTCAGACTCGTATTCTTCGCTTGGAGTGGTTGGAATTGCAGTGCCATTTAAGAAACCTTTATAAAAGGTCCGATATTGTGTAAACCACAGTGCAGAGCATACGTGCTACAGGAAGGGGTTGTAGACTTGGGTTTAAGCTAATGTGTGTAGCTGAGGCACGGCCGGTACCCCCCGATTCTCCTGCTGAAGCGACGCACCCCACAACAGGCCAGAATGGGCCTTTTACAGAGAGGAGAGAGGAGAGTGAGGCCCAATTCCGTTTTGATCAGATGAAACGTCTTCCTCCTCCATCCTGTTCCTCTGTGTGCTGTAGCTCACAGAATGGTATAAATGAGGTGAAATCGCTCTTTAAACTGTTTCCCTGGGCTGAAAATGCTAAGTCCCCTCCCTGTTGTAGATGAGGCAAGCTGAAGTCCCAAACCGCAGTTAACCTGCGACAGCAGCGACCGTCACGTCGCATGCCCTTCCCAGCGCCAGGGCGGCTCCAGAGCAGCCCCAGGAGAGCCCAGTGGGCCCCTGGGCAGGTAACAACCTAAAGACATTGCAGCAGGAATCCGGCCAGGTGTGGAGAATTGCCTTTATTAGTTTGAAAATTGGGCACGTATGTGAACCGGGGTGCATTGGGGACCACTGGTGGAACCGTCTCCTTGGTCTTAACACCGTCCACCAAGGAGGACTTGCCTGGATATTCATAAATGCATCTGAAATGAACACAAATTTCACCACTTGTGACATGAGTTAACACCCTCTTATGTACACAAATCCCAGATGTTTCACATCCACCATAGATTCCTTATACTTTTCCATAAAGTACAATCCTATTTATTATTTTAAAAAATTTCTTCATTCCTGCACGTTTCGTTTAAATCCACAGAAAGCCTGAAGTGTTGCTTCCACTTGCCTCTCGGTTGTGTGTCTTTGTAGATGTTTAGTTCTCTTGCAGCTACATAAACTCGGTGAGGCAGAACTGTTAGCAGCATCTTAACGAATTTGCCGCTTTTATTCTTTGCGTTCACCAAAAGACGAAAGGTCAGTGACATTTTACCACTGGTGTGAATTAAGTCGATTCTCCACAGAAGAAAATGCACCTCTTTCACAGTTGTGTTTGAGTACTTTGAGCGCACAGAGAGAGGGAAAGGGAACGGGAGATGAGAGACGGTGTTCACCTTTGCTTCCGGGCTGATTGACAGCCGGTGCGTTTTCCCTTGTGATGTGGACTTTGCGGCCGTCGGAAGCATGCCGGAGTCATGTTCCACGAGGCATTGTCCGCCACTTCAAACAGATGGCCTAACAAAAGAGGCTCACAGATAACGGATAAAAAAAAAAGAAATAAATAACATGCGGTTTTAGGTTCTCTGTGACTAAGTGGAAATGAAATGAGAGGGCCTGCCTGGTCTTTAGCCCTAAGCGATGTGGTGGGCTTCGGCCGCCACTTATTGACAGCGCAGCTGTAACAGTTTAAACTTGTTTAAGGGTAAACGAGGCGGCCTGCGCTTTTTTGTGTGTTATGGCCCCTGGGGCGTGGGGGCTGATACGACCTCCCTACCTTTACCCCTCCCCCTTTCCTTCTCCCTGGGGGTGAGCCACAGCTGAGCTGCCACTTGCCCTTTGGTCCCAGTCCCTCAGTATCCTCCTCAGCTTGTCCTTCGCTTGGCTTCCCTGGCCAGAAACCCAGCGAGCGCTGTGTCTTCATCCTGTACAAATATAGTCCACTCCACTCGGAGGAGTAATCCACTTGCTAGTGTACACTGCTGCTGCTCTGAGCTGCTCCACTCTCAGGAGTAATCCACCCGCTATTGTAGTGCCGCTGCTGCTGCTCTGAGGAGTAATCCACTCACTTGTGGCAGGTGAGTGTTCACTATAGGCCATGTGAGCGTTCACTTTAAAGCAAGTGAGTGTTCACTTTAGGGCAGGTTAGTGTTCACTTTAGGGCATGTGAGTGTTCACTTTAGGCCATGTGAGTGTTCACTTTAGGCCATGTGAGTGTTCACTTTAGGCCATGTGAGTGTTCACTTTAGGCCATGTGAGTGTTCACTTTAGGCCATGTGAGTGTTCACTTTAGGCCATGTGAGTGTTCACTTTAGGGCAGGTTAGTGTTCACTTTAGGGCAGGTTATTGTTCACTTTAGGGCATGTGAGTGTTCACTTTAGGCCATGTGAGTGTTCACTTTAGGCCATGTGAGTGTTCACTTTAGGCCATGTGAGTGTTCACTTTAGGCCATGTGAGTGTTCACTTTAAAGCAGAGGAACTGAACAGGCTTCCTCTCTCCCCGCAGCCGCCAGCAGGAGATCGAGGAGAAGCTGATCGAGGAGGAGACGGCGCGCCGGGTGGAAGAGCTGGTGGCCAAGCGGGTGGAGGAGGAGCTGGAGAAGCGGAAGGATGAGATAGAGCGGGAGGTGCTGAGGAGGGTGGAGGAGGCCAAGCGCATCATGGAGAGGCAGCTGCTGGAGGAGCTGGAGAAGCAGAGACAGGCTGAGCTGTCCGCTCAGAAAGCCAGAGAGGTAACGCTTGGTCGTTGGGAACGCAGGCACCCCCCACCCCGGGGAGCTCCATGGCAAAACTTTCACAGGGGATTAGGATTGGCTGAAGGGCAGAGTCAAGGGGCGGGACACGGACGGGGGGTGGGTGTGGTCTTGCTTCTTTGTCTGAAACACTCAGAGGGGGAAGCAACAGCGCTCTTAAGCTTAACAAACGTTTAAAAAAAACAAAAAAACTTTTAAGTTTAGTTTCAATGATGTGGCGTGTGTCCTCTGTTTACCCTCTGTTTTTTGGAGCGGACGCTGTTTTTGTGGTCATGGTTTTAATGTACCTGCTGCTGATATATCGAGCATTCTGAAGTTCCCAAACGGGAAAATAAAAGTTATTCTATTCTATTCGTCACTGCTTTGCACCTATATTAAGGCCTTGGGAAATTTCGTGAAACTTTTGCCATGGTGGAATTATTGACATCCTCAGTCGGTGTCTCCACTCCCCGCCCCCTCACCCCCCACTCCCCATCCTTTAATCCTCCCCTCCCTTCTCCTCTCCTCCGATCTCATCTCTCATTTAATGTCCCCGACGAAAAGGCATTTTTGCAACTCGACATTCCATTATTCACTAACACCTTGTCTTCTTTTTTCACAATATTTATCCATTTTATTTTTTTAACACCACAGACACACGGTCCTCACTTAATCCGGCTCTTGCGTTTAAACGCAGCACCTTGCGGCCCAGACACCCGCAGCGCTGTGAGTTTGGCCTGCTGAATGAATCGGGCAGAGCTCAGGTCCTGCTAACCCCGCCCCTGTGTGTGTGATACGCTTTGTATGAGGCGTTTGCTAAGCCCTTATGCCAATGTGTCCTTCAGGGCCGTGCTGGGACATAAAATGCATTATTATTACTCTGGCCGCTGTGCCTTGGTGTCCACGCTGATACCTGACTTAGAAATGACCGTTACTTGAGTGATGTTGGAGCCCCTCCTTGTGTTCCCGAACCTATTCAGCTGTGCCCTCTGCACAAGGCACCGATAATAAACTACCCCCCTAAAAACACACAGTGCCAATGAGTGGTACGCCGTTTGCTTTAACAGCGAGCCTGTTAAATTCATTACCCTTTGCTGTAGTTTTCTGCTACGAAACGTAATTGTCCACCCATCTTAAGTGCACTTGACGGATGTGCTTGTGGATTTAAAATGGGATTTTTTTTCTCTCTGCTATACTGGCTCAAATAGTATTGCTCTTTCTTTCTCGAAATTCTAAAAGTGAATGATCATTCAGCTGGTATATACCAGTCAAACCAAATAATAGTACATACCGGAGCAGAGTTGCCTTTTCAGACTTGCCTAAACTAGGAGGTTTATCCAAAGCGACGGAGCTCTAAATTTGCATTAGCTTTTAGTGTGATATTTTCTCATTGTACATATTTTAATTTCACAATTTAAATGTAATCTCCATGCCCAGTCACCCATACAGTTTTCCAGACTGAATTTGAATCCCTATCTCCATGCGCACACACACATACACACACACAAATACACCCCTGCTCTGCGTCCCGTTGGCTTTTCAGAAAGGTCCTCTAACACTTTCTGAATTAACCTTGTGTGTTAATTTTATTTGTTTTAAGATTATTCCTTTGACCCTTTCCTTTGTGATAACTAACCAGTTTTCCATGCATATCTTTCTTTTTTTTAAATTTCCTGAAATGTTTACCTTAGGACTGGATGCAATTTTTTTCACAACACTTTTGTTCCTTAATGCCATTGCCCTGCTCACTCGCCTGCAGTCCCGGCACTTGGCCTGGCTCGCGCCGGTACCGTTACTGTACTGTACTGCTGTTTCTGTAAAAAAAAAAGAGAAAATAAACGGTCCGTGAGCGAGCGAGCCAAAAGAGTGAGCGAGCGAGCTTGCGCCGGCGCGCGCACGCGGCACAGATCAGTTATAAAGAGGAAGCGGCTACGTTCGTTTGGCCGCCACGGAAGCGCTTCTCTGTCTCTCTGCAGGACGCACGGAACAAGACAGTAAATATGCACCTTTTAATGCTGATGATGATGATTAAAGGAGTTGTAGGTAACACAGTGAAGGAAAATGCGTAGGTATACGTGCATTGGTGAGCCAAACTATTCAATCTTTATTTTTTACCCTTTTCTCTTGCTTATGATGATGTTTTCTAAGACAAAAGTGAGACAAACTGTTTTGTAATGTTTTAATACCCATGTTGATATATATATTCGTAGAACTGTCTATACAGCTGTAGATGCAGTGTTTTTTTGGTTAAATGCTTAAATGTGCAGTGAATATGAAAGGGTGACTGTTGTAAGGCCTGTATGGGATACGGGAGGGATTTTCACTCACCATCAGAGAGGGAGGAAAAAAAAAAAAAAGAAATATTTCCAGGATTCTTTTTTTTTTCTTTTTCTTCCTTTTTTTTTTTTTTTTTTTTTTGAGAAATGTTTGTTGCTTTGAAATAAAATGTTTTAGTTCGTTGTTCGTGTGCGTGCTTGTGCGTTTGCGAAGGAGGGTTGCTCCTACGGCTTCCCTGCATGGGAGAAGAGGTACGCCTGTCTGCGCGTGTGTGTGTGTGTGTGTGTGTGTGTGTGTGCACACGTGTGTGTGTGTGTGTGCGTGTGTGTGTGTGCGTGCGTGTGCGTGTGTGTGTGTGTGTGTGTGTGTGTGTGTGTGTGTGCGCGTGCGTGCGTGGCTGTGTAGGGCCAGCGTGTGGCTGCCTGTGTGCCCGTCTAACACATCATCGTGTCACCCCTCTAGGAGGAAGAAAAATCCAAAAGGGAGGAGCTGGAGAAGATTTTGGAGGAGAATAACCGTAAGATCGCCGACGCTCAGGCCAAACTGGTAAGTGAAAATGGAGTTCCTGTAGATTTGAGCATTCATATCAGTTTTGTGAAAACATTTTCGTCTCACGTAACATTAGGAGCATGTACAAATGCACGGCAATTACTTAAGGTAAAATGGGAGCTATTTAAACGACATCTAAATTGTATCTAATGTCACACAATTAAATTTCATATAAATCACATACTTTTGTGGTGTTGTTGCTCAGAAAACACTGTTGCCCCAACTAATGGCTTTTTCCTGCACACACAATTGTAATTCAGACTTTATATAAAACACTCCTTTAGTTCACATATTAAAATAGTGAATATAAGCGATAGAATAGCAGGCAAACATACAACCACAGGAAAACAAATCACTACACAGGCTACTTTACTGAACATGCAGACTTGCTCGCTCGTTTATATCGACCATTCCGGTGCCCTGTTGATCACTTCTAATACATTTTGCTTTGTGGCCAGTTTTTGCCAAAAGACCTTCCATCAATAAGTTACGTTCTTTTTAGGGGGTCCTGTCACTTTTAGTTTGTTGACGGTTTCTTCTTCATCGGAAAAAACAAAGATGATGCGATTAAAGCCTTTGGGACACTGTTTAGAAGCCCCTTTGAGATCAGAGGTGCCACACGCTCCGCGTTGTGAGAGTACATTCAAGGGAGCGGCCCCGAATGAACAAATAAACACGGTGTACTAAGGCGTCTGCATGAAGCCTCTCAGGAATCGACTCACTCAGCGTGCCCACCACCTATACTGAACCATGGGGCAAGGCTGCATCGTTGGGCCGGAGTTATGCTCTCATATGTATCTGAGATATTCATGTACCCATCAGCCCAATTGTTCTATATATGGACTTTCATGCCATTGTTAATATGAAAATGTTTTTGTTTGGAACAGTTTACATTCTTGTTTGGCTTACTTGTAATGTTTATAGGTTTTGAAATTAAGTTTGGATCAGACTACCGTGGTAAACATAGGTGTAATGACAATGATTATTTTTATCTTATATATATACACTACTCACAAAAAGTTAGGGATATTTGGCTTTCGGGTGAAATTTATGGAAAATGTAAGTTCACGCTACAGTGATATTATACGTATCATGAAAGTAGGGCATTTAAGTAGAAGCATGCAATGATGATTTCCTCATCTCAAACAATTTATTGAAACAAAAGCCAACAACAGTGGTGGGTATACCACAACAAAAATGTCAATGTCTCAATAACTTGTCATGTGCCCTTGAGCATCAATTACAGCTTGACAACGACGTCTCATGCTGTTCACAAGTTGACTTATTGTCTGCTGAGGCATGGCATCCCACTCTTCTTGAAGGGCGGCCCTCAGGTCATTGAGGTTCTGGGGTACAGAGTTACGAGCCTCTACACGGTGAGTCAGCTGATCCCATAGGTTTTCTATGGGATTCAGGTCTGGAGAAAGTGCAGGCCACTCCATTTGAGGTACCCCAGTCTCCAGCAGCCTTTCCCTAATGATGCGACCTCGATGAGCTGGAGCATTGTCGTCCATGAAGATGAAATTAGGCCTGTGTTGTTCATGCAGGGGCACAATGACTGGATTAATGATGTTATTCCGGTAGTATGGGCTTGTCACTGTACCATTCACAAAGTGTAGGGCAGTTCTGTATTGACTAGACACACCTGCCCACACTGTAACACCGCCACCACCAAAGGGTCGTCTGGTGACAACAGTGGCTGATGCATAGCGCTCTCCTTGACGTCTCCAACATCGTTGGCGGCCATCATTTCTGCTCAACGTGAATCGACTTTCATCAGAGAACAGCACTGAGGCCCACTGGTCCCTCTTCTAGCGTAAATACTCCCTGGCCCATGCAAGACGATGACGCCTGTGCCTGGTGGTGTGGTCAGGTACCCTTGCAGGTCGTCTAGCATGCAGACCACGCTGATGTAAACGGTTTCGAATGGTCTGACGTGACACTTGGGTGCCTCTCACCTCCCTTAAATGTGCCTGGAGTTGAGTGGCATTCATCATCCGGTTCCGCAGGGCACTGTTCACAATGAAGCGGTCATCAGTGTGGGATGTGGCCAAAGGACGTCCACTTCTATGCCTTTCTGTGACTCTTCCAGTCTCTCTGTATCTCTGTTGCAACCTGCTGATGACACTCTGTGACACTCTAAGCTCAGTGGCCACTTCCCTCTGAGAACATCCTGTTTGAAGCCTCGCAATGGCGAGGTACTGTTGATCAATTGTTAGGTGTCATCTTGGTCTCATGATGTCAAAATGTGAACAGCATGATGAAGAGGACTGTTTAAATACCAATTCTAATTGAACCAGGAAATTTATTGGTCGATTCATGGATCAAACACCTGTTGTGAATTTTGCCGTTCAGCTCCTTGTTAGAGAACAGCAAGTTGTGCAAAAAGTACTGAAACATTGAATAGTTGGACATGTGCATTCAAAAGTTTAGAGAAGGTCAAATTAATTTCACCTGTAAAGGTTATAGTGCATTTTAGGTTCATCCTGAAATTTCACCCGAAAGCCGAATATCCCTAACTTTTTGTGAGTAGTGTATATATATATATATATATATATGTATATACAGTGAGCATCATAATTCATTGGACAGTGACAAATTTTTTGTTATTTTGGTTTTGCACTTTGAGATTGAAAGGATGCAATGACAATGAGGTCGAAGTGCAGACTGTCTGCTTTAATTTGAGGGTATTTTCATCCATATCGGATGAACCGTTTTGAAATTATAGAACCTTTTGTACATAGTCCCCCCCATTTTCGGGCATCAAAAAATATTGCACAGTTTAACATAATG
Organism: Synaphobranchus kaupii; assembly: GCA_029718625.1. Lineage (NCBI taxonomy): Eukaryota > Metazoa > Chordata > Actinopteri > Anguilliformes > Synaphobranchidae > Synaphobranchus > Synaphobranchus kaupii. The sequence continues at coordinate 66,705,840 of CM056384.1, read as the reverse complement.
TAGAATAAAGTAATCATTTTTAATATTTGGTCACATATCCTTTGCATGCCATGACTTCCTGATGTATGTGACCCATCAACATCAAAAGACTCTTGATATCTTATTTTCTGGTACTCCTACAAGTGATACTATAACCTCTCTGCATTTGAATGGATCTCTATGAGAATTGGGGGGTGGGACTAGATTTAGCGGTAAATTACACTGGAACAGTATGGAACACATGGTTGGCTAAATGGATCTACGTCATCAAGGGTCTGACGTATCCAACAAGCCTTAAACCATCACTCTGCTGCCAGAAATACAGTAGATATGGATGGATAACTTGAAGGGTTTCTTCTGACTTATTTTTCCATGGGGTTCAATAGGAAAATTTGTCAGGAGAAACAACTCTTAAAGTGATCCGTCCATATCCACTGCATATCTGGCAGCAGAGTGATGGTTTGAGGCTCGTTTGATACCTCAGACCCTTGATGACTTACAGCCATTTTACCAACCATGTATTCCATTCTGTTCCAGCATAATTTACAGCTAAATCTAGTCCCACCCCCCAATTCCCTTGTAAGAGTACCAGAAAATAAGACATCAAGAGTCTTTTGATGCTGTTGGGTCACAGACATCAGGAAGTCCTGGCATGCAAAGGATTTGCGACCAAATATAAAAAATGATTACTTTAATTCTATATATAAATGCCAATAATTGTGGCACACGTGGTTTTGTTACAAATAATTATTTACTGATGAGGGATTTAGTTTTTTTCCTCATAATTTACTTCAATTAAAGGTTGGATTTTTCTCATTTTTTCAGTGTGACATTAAGCTAATTCACCAAACGGTGAAATTTTTATAACCCTTTTTACTCATCTTTACCAGGGGTGCCAATAATAGTGGAGGGCACTGTATATGTATGTGTGTGTGTATATATATATATATATATATTAGTATTTGCCCTGGATTTTATTGTTCTTAATTGACCTTTTGTGTGTGTGTTTGTTGCGTTTTCTCTGTCCCAGGCTGAGGAGCAGTTGAAAATAGTGGAGGAGCAGAGAAAGATTCATGAGGAGAGGATGAAATTAGAGCAGGAGAAACAGCGGCAGCAGAAGGAGGAGCAGAAAATAATTCTGGGGAAAGGGAAGTCTCGGCCCAAACTGTCCTTCTCTTTAAAGGCGACCGAGTGAACCTCACCCGCCCCCCGCCCCCCCCGCCCTTCCTCCAGGGACAAAGACCAAACCCGCTCAGCGTATGGTAGCTTCATGTTGAAGTGTTCCTTGAAATGTCTGGCTTGTTATTATTACTCCGGTGGGCTGTGCTCAGAAATCTCTTCTGGGGAAAAGGAGAATGAGAGGAGGTGTACTATTGTAAGCCCTGACTGTCCACCATGCTAACCCTATCACTCTTGTTATTAATTTAGCTTTTTTTTTTTTTGGTTTCATTTTTAACTGTCAGCATAGGAAACTTCCATTCAGACTACACCCAGTCTCTTACTGTGGTTCATAAGAAACCTTTTTTTTAAATGAGCAAATTAAGTTGGGGGGGGGGGGGGGGGGGGGGGGTGAAATGACACAAGACATATTGTAGTAAGATAAGATGAGTAGTAGCACATTTAGTAATGTGAATAAAGGTTCTGAGTTGCTGATTGTGGATTAGCCTGGGTCTGTGGTAACCAGGTAGGCCAGTGCCACGAATGAAAAGAATGCTTCTCTAAAATACAGGGTGACCCATTATCCCACACCTGAGGATCTGACTAAATGACCAGCTGGTTTCTGCATCAGGTTACACTTAAGCTCATTAGCATCTGCTCTGTACTCTCTAAATTATTTAACCATCATTTGTGATGGGGAAAAATTTACAAAAAAATTGTTATTGTGCATTTTTTTTCCCCACGCACATTTTTGGACCCAGGTGAAGTCCTCAAGCAGACATAAAGCTATCATGCGTTCCTCGTTTGAATAGGAAGTCTGAGATGGCTTGTGAGATAAAAGACTCTGTGTGTGTGATGCATAATATTATAGAATCTGTGAACGTGTGCTGTCCGTAAGATGGTTTATGAATCTGTTAACAAAAAACAAAAAAAACTGTTCCTCATACAATTTACTATTATCTCTTTAAAATGTTGATTCTGAAGGCTGACCTGGTACAGGTAAGAATGACTTGCTGCATGTTTGGTGGGAGGGGGTTTAATATGCGTGCGTGTGTGAGAAAGTTGTGTGTGTGCGTGTGTGCGTGCGTGCGTTTGTGTTGGGATTGGGGCGTGGGAGGGGGAGGGCGGGAATAAAAAAAAAAAATTAATTTTGTGGTCGAACCTTTGATATATTTCCTTCATCCTGGAGACTGTACAATTAACCAATAAAAAAGATTGAATGCTCTCTATAGTCTTGACTTGTTTTCTGCTTAATGCGTGTGCAATACTGATAATACCCGTATTTCTCAGTACAGTGCTCTACTTGATTTTTTAAATCTGCTAATCCAGGCCTCCGTTCGGTCAGTGGTCGTCCCGTGCGTAAGTAAGGTGTGGTAGACTACATACATCAAATTGCATTTACACGTAGTCTTGGCAGATGCTGTTATCCAGAGGGAATTGCACGCATACCGAAACAGCTGTATGTAACTGGAAATGACTCAACGCCTCATTACTGTTGGGCAGTTTACACTTGCCTGTAGGCATTTCGTAGTTTAAAGTAGTAATCGAAGTTTCAAAGTCTCAAGTACGTCGTTTCCAGCCGCATTTCATTAGTTGTGTATTTGTATGATTTAAAGCTGTTGCGCACTCTTGGATTGTGTTTTATACACTGCCCAAAGTCACATATACCGACAACGCAGCGTCCCTCCAGGGGGCTGGAGCTGCCACTGACGTGTGTGTGTGCGCGCGGACTGGTTGGACCTGTCTTGCTGGCTCGGTATTTATGAAATAAACAGGATCCTCGACTTGGTTTAAGGAAAGTCAAATCGACACTAATTTTACTGGAAAGTGACTTCACTTGGTCCTGTTTGAGCCGATCTCCACCTTCATGTCTTTGTACTGTTTTTGAAGTGATAGATTCCTGTACAGCGCTGCAAGATGCGTCTTACGTTACAGAAATGGGGCTTTGGGGAACCGGTAGGTTCTTATGAAATTACTTTGTTTCGATAGATTGTTCTTCAATTCTGAGATTATTAATTTTTTTTTAGCTATTTTTACACAGCCATCTTTTCATGTGTAGCCTATTTCCTTGCCCTCGCAAAACTGTTTATTTGGACGCGTCTCATTCGTGTACCAACTTACGTTGAGCGACCAATATTATATAGGCGAATGCTGTGTTAATAGGGTTATGTTCACGCATGTATGCCTAATTTGAATTTGCACACAACTGAGACTAAGGTGTGGGCTGTTGATAGCCTGCCTCCAGCAGGCCCAAATTGTATGCATTCGTTAAGAAGTAGGCCTAGCCTAAGAGTTGAGAATACGTCTGATGTTTACACTATAGGTTTAATGTCATTGAAGATCAGAATATTTGTCTCTCTGCAGGCCGTCTCAACATGAACTATCCCATGTATACCATCAACAATGGTTAGGGTGAATGAAGCCATTGGCTTCGTTCACTGTTTATTCCACAGTTAAATTCCACTGTCAATTCCACAGTTAAAATGCTACTTATGCTTCAATTTAACACGACACGTCAGAGCATAACGCTAAATAAATAAATAAATAAATAATAAAAAGGCCGTGAGTAAAGTTCAGTGCAAACCTAGGCTATTTGGAGTGCAATACGTTTGAAAGACAGGTGTGCAGCTTCTGCATTTCCACGGTTCATAAATCAGTGGTGCATCTGGACTGTAGCCTGTTGGGTCCCAGTGGGACGCTTATTTCCCACCAACAACCAAAAAATGTAGAATCTCACACAACGGAGATCAGGAATGAAACCATGACCAAACAATCGCTAACATCGCTGCTGAGGTATATTACCGTTCGATTTTGATTAGAGGAATGTTCTTGTTTTCGACTTCATTTAACGTAATCACGCTAAAGGTGCATGGGAAAACATGCACGAGAATCATGCCTTAAAAAGTATAAAAACGAATGTCCTCTGTCATTTAAAAGTTATAGAGCTCTGATACCTTTAAGATCACCTTTAAAAAGTATTAAAAAGTGCTTAATTGACCCATTTGAACAATCACGTAGGCTTATAATTAAAGTTCTAATTTACCAGATCAGATTACAGGGATTTATTCTGCAATGACAAATAACTACAATTGTTCCATTTTAATAAAACGTTTACAAACGTTGAACAAACAGCAAAAATGTAAGATAATTGAGGACTTGTAATTGGAGAACTGTGGAATTATGAAAATGTAATGCAAACACATTGAAGTATTACTAGGCTACTGTATTATTATTATTATTATTATTATTATTATTATTATTATTATTATTATCATCATCAGTCGTAGCAGTAGGCTAGTAGTAATAGTAGAAGTATAGTAGTATAATCGACGAATGATCCTAGGCATAACCTACACTACTACACTTGCATAATATACAATGAACTGACTTATATACGACCATTTAACAAAAAGTTTATTCCTTATATTTTGGTATTTACATATACATATATCAGTTATAATTTATTAATATGCAGTTATATAAATGAGTAGACTATTCATAGTGTAACTCTGCTATTATTTGTATCATTTCGTTAAGTACAATATGATAACAAAAATTAGCTATAGTATTGCTATAGTTATCTTCTAGAAAACCATAAGATATTATAGTTTTTTTCGCCCACTATAATAATGCTATAGTATTTGTCACTATAGTACAATAGTATGACTATAGTGTGTACAAAGAAAATACAGTAATACTATAGTATTTGTATAGTATATGTTGTCGACATACTATAGTTTTACTGTAGTTCATTTTCGTTCATTTCACGTAGTTCATTTTGTTACTGCACGTCTTTGGTGCATTTTGTGATAAATTAACGTAGCATAATCTACTTAATGCCTGTCTATGTTGGGTTGACTTTGCTGCATACCGTAGGCTACGGCCCTATGGACTCGCTGAATTGTTGCCAGGGTGGGTCGCACAAGGTAGTCATTAGCGAAAGTTAACGCCTTATTTTGGAAAATAAGAACATATTTTTGAGACGACACGGGAACTGCTGTCTTGTTCTGCTCTCCACGAAGAGAATGTTTCCAGTATTCGTGGCACTTTCCCCCGTAAGTGCTGTGGGTGGAAAAAAGTTTTGAATTTTCAAACCGTTATAGGCCATATGTGGATGACAAAAATAAATAAATAAATAAATGCATAGGCTACATAAAATAAAATAAAATAAACGGCTACTGGAATTGGATTGATGTACACTTATAGAACAAAAACTAATAGTTTAACAGGTGATTCGACAAATCACTATGAGTCAACAGCCCAATCAGGCCTACATTATTTTGTTTATTCGTTTTAGTTTAGTCTATACAGTGAGTGTTACTCTACGCGATGTCTACCTCTGGCCACGGACGGAAGACTAGAATATTTGAGAGTGTTTATTGAAGTGATGAGATTCGGAACTCGCACGCCGTGTATGTCCCATTATCTCTCAAACGTGGAATAACTTTGATTAGTCTAAACTAACAGCGCAATACACAATCGCTCTTAAGTACCTGATTAAATTAGCACGTTAAAACGTGCGACATGTTGACACCAAGTTCTTCCGTGTCACTTTCAAATTTAGCCTAAGTTAGGTAGGCTAGTCTATACTATGGTTTGTTAAGGCGAGAAAAGTTTGCCTGTAAAAATTCCAAAGCACGTCTTCGCATGAAATAGTTTTGCATATTTGTGAAACGATTTAACAAAAAATATTAAAGCGTTAACCACACTTAATATTAGATAAACATGAGCATTCAACACATTCAAAACAAGTATAATTAGCAAATTCATTCAGAGGAACACCAACATCAACAACATGGACAACACTACTAAACTTACTACTGCTGCAAATATAATAGGTAGGCTACTAGTAAGCTTAGCCTACTCGTAATAAAAATAATGAAATTCTGAAACGGGAATGAGAAGGCTATTATTTAAACTTATCCTCTCGGTTAATACAGTCTACTCCTTATGTTTTTAACGGAAAAATAATTTCAAGACAGGCATATTCAAATACAAAATAGGCTATATTATATAATTTAGGCAGCAAATGAACCAAACCTTTGTCTACCATAACATTTTCAGTATTTTTGTATCGGGAAACGGAATGAAAATCAGTCAAATATGTTTTTAGTAGCCTATGTCATTTATTATTTGCGGACTACCATGCACCTCCGCTAGTGAGCGCTGTTGTCTTTCGAGAAAAAAAAAACGTTTGAAGCACAATTTCACATCCAATAAAATTCAATTTATCGATGTATCTATTTAATGGGTCAATTGACATACAGCCTGGTTGTTTATTGGCTTTCAAAACTTCCAGTTATTATCCAAATACAAACTGAGATTAATATAGCGAAATTAGTTAAATAACTTCTGGTTAAAGTATAAGTTTAAAGACTGCAAGCAGCATATTTGTTATTGGTAAATTGCCATTGGCCCAATCAAATAACATGATGTGCTACATGTATTCTGCTTTTGTATTTATATACAAACTCCGATTGTCATCTCTTAGTCAAGCCCAATTAGAAAAGACTGAACCCGAATCTGCCGGTTTTCATCTTGTAGATGGAAATTAGAAAAGATATGAGATAGGCTACGTAACATCTTTATCACTTCATGAGTTTTAGCAGACACTTTTTGGTAGAGTGACGGCGAAACAGACAGTAGCCCGTGATCACACTTGTCATCATTGAAATTTTCTCTTATTTTGTTGGACTTCTTTGGCCCAATCATTTTTCTTTCTCTGTTATCGCCCTGAATGTAGCCTACACAATGCAATATAATTCAGATGCATTCGCATTATATTCTATTTTCCCGTCATTGCTTATTTGCTGTAAAAGTAGTTGCAGACCTGTTTAGAGTGATTGACTGAAGTGTTCCATTGATTTACAGGGATCTAGCCAATGAGGATCGATGTGGGCGGAGTAACTGAAAAGGCACCGCTACCAAATAATCTCTCTCATAGTGGTTCTCAGTTACTCGCAACCTGGGCTCAGTGTAGCAGTTACGTGCCCTGCGATCTCGTAAATCAGTTCCCCGGGAGTCGGAGGATTCTCTCTCAACAGTCCTATTCCTGGAACCGGTCCTGGGATGAGAACTTTAACTTGAATTTGGTTTATTTAATTTTTATTTTTTCAATTATGCATATTATTTGTATTAATTTTACAATCTAATTTGCAGATAATTATTGTTTGCCATGGGAATAAATTAGAATCGCCCTTCTATCTGCCCGCTACTCTTGGAGAACCTATGCAGTTGGATTGATACCCCCTTCCTTGGCGATTCAGGACAAACCGCGGATTATTGTGTGTGTGCTCCGGAAAGGACATCGGCAGCGGTGTGAGTCGCCGCGCTCTACGGAATATAGCCTACCCCCTTCCCATCTGACTACTAAGGGGAATTAACGCTGTCTTGTCTGAATGAAACACTAGTTTTTTCCTTCTTGTATTCGCAAGGAGATCTGGAGCTATCCTTGTGCGTGGGAGCTTTGCGCGCTCGGTAATAGCGGCGGCTTGTCTGCCGTGGTGGGACTGAGCTCGGAACAAGTCTCTCCGTGGGGATTTGATGTATTTTTCTGCATCTGGAACAGGATTACAGAGTCTGGTTGTGTGACAGTTTGTCACAGTCATTCTCTTTGGTGATTTTTATTTTTTCCATTATTATCGTAATCTCAGATTGTGACAAAAACGCGGTGAATGCAATAATGGGGGACCTGATGTGGAGATACTATTTTGGAGTTTTGTTCATTACGTGCAAGGTGTACCTGTCCCGGGCGCTCATTTTAGAGTCTATCTATTGGAACACAACAAATACCAAGTAAGTAAAGCAAGCATCCGCACACTTTTAATTTAGCCTGTATGAAATATATACAACATATATGTATTTAAGACATATGATCACATATTTAAAAATACATAGTTTGCGCTATGCCGAGACAGATTTGCCAAGCATTACTATAAAACATGAAGGAATAAAGAAACAAAAAACATTCTTGAATATTTTAAATTCAGTAGGCTTATGCATAAGTGAGTTTCCAGAAGCTTTGGTAATTTAGTTAATTTAAATATTCGTCTTATTCCGCGAGATGCCGTTTTATTCATTCACAGGCAGCCGTCAAAAGAGAGAGGAATATCCATGACCCCATGGTGTCCGGACATATAGTTTTGCCTGCTATGAGTTTCAATGTTTTTTTGCCCTGTTGTTTAGTTTATTTTGTTCCGTCTGTTGTTTTTAATAGTCCGTTACGGAGTATGTTACTTACGGTTCCAAACGACAGTCTCCATGAGAGGCCAATAGTTTGCATGTCAGTTTTTCTTTCCTTTAACCCAGGATTCTGCTCCACTTCAAAGAGCAAATGTTGTTTTATTTCTCAAAGTTATTAATTAAAACATTGTTGCAGTGGCTTTAGTGGCACCATTATGCAAATAGCCTACACAATTCACGTATTTCTGAAAGCACGAGGCCCAGCAGAAGCACTCGCTTCTAAAGATGAGTATTTTCGCATCAGTTATGAACAATCATAGCTATTAAATGCAAATATAGTACATACTAATACGTAATTTTTAATCAATTATATTAAAATTTTCCGAAGTGAGTTTTAAAGATTTTAGTAGACTAGGCCTATAGTTTTTGTGTTTTGAACGCCACAACGATTCTGTTAATGTGTGAAAAAACAAACTTGTATTTGTAAATTATTATATTGCAAGTGAAAAAACAAGAGCATTTTCAGATTATTTAGTATTTAGCGATTAGCGTGGAAAAGGTGTAGGCTAATATAATGAGACAACTAGGAACGTATTTGTACTTACAAATAAAGACAATATACACTGGGTTTACGCATTGATCTAAGATTTATCTAAGAGTCCTAAATTGGTTAAATGCACGCGCTGCGAAACTTATGCACATTGCTGGAATTGGGAGCCTGATTTGTGTTTCTGATTTGATCAGATCAGCAGTCATCATCCATAATTCATGTTTCGGCTATGTTAATTAAAAGTGACCGCATAACACAATTCACTGGGCTGAATTATACTGTGTATTTAGCAAACGGATTTTAAGGCCTTTACAGGATGTTCAGGATTGCCATTTTCGTATAGATGTCGGCGCGCTCAATAATTCAGGTTGTCTCGAATTCAGAGTAGGCTATCTTTTCTTGGGGGTCCTTCTCCCCCTTCTTGAAAACCCATTAATGCATGAATAAATATCAAGTGACCATTGGGGGCAATGCGGATGCCTAACAGGTGGTCTTTGGTGGCTTTCCGTGGAGACAGTATACCATCGTTAGGCGAGAATATTTCCACCGAAAGTTTCCACTGTTGAATAGGCTAGGCTACTCATAGTCTATATTCACATCAGTTGTATTCACTACATTGGTTATTGGCATGACACCCGTGACTACAAGAAATAGGTTGCTATAAGTAGCTATCTGTGCAGGCTCAGCTGGGGGAAAAAACACTGCGTTCCTGATACCGTACGAAACTTAGAAAACACAATTGGAAAGGATTAGGGGATGCTGTTTTGCATTATGCATCGAGTCGGCTATCCAAGACGCCTTCGGTTCGATGGAGCGCCGATCTCGGTCTAGATTAATAAATACATGGTAATATATTGTAGCCTAGTTGTGACCTGGAAGTATGTCATAACCTGCAATAAAAAGCTGTGTTATTTACTCAGCTACAAAACAGATATAGTTTATTAACCTTTGTAGGCTACGCCTTTCGACGGCACAGATGGCTGGAAAAGATATATATAAGAATATCGGGTTTAAAATTTGAGGAGGTAAACGAGAGGCGGCATAACGGCCTGTGACGTGATGAGATGGTGCTCGAAGTGGTTATTAGATCATTGATCTGTAGGCATTTAGCTACGGGGAGAGAGGCGAGATGGAGCCGATAGTTTTACGGATGAGAGAATATACCGGCAGAATGCGGGTTGACGGGCGTAGTACGGATACAGAGGCTCCGAGAAACGCCTCGTCGCTTCAATTCCTTTTTCATTCAACGAGAAAATGAATTTTATTCCAATTTTACTTTACGACGTGTCAGTTCCTTAGCAGCAGCGAAAAAGAATAAATACAAAAAATAAAAATTAAATAATTACAACATATTAGAACTGTCTGTAAAAGATACTTGACCGACTTTCTTTTTACATAAGTTTTAGCAAATAACCACGAACACAGTTGTTCCTTTTCTTTTAGTAAGCTATATTTACATAGTTTGTGCATTACATAGCCTATTTGTCCATAGCAATTGTAAAATAAAAATACAATTTTTTCATGCAATATATAGATTTTATATAACATGGCCTGTATTTGAATAGATTGAATAGGTAGGTTTTACACAGTCAAAGAGAGTTAAGACATGGTTTATATTATTCTCTTTATGCTGTAGCTATATATTCATCAAAATATATAAACAGTCAGTCCCAATTCAAAGAGTTCTCTGTGGAAAAATCTTTCATATACATTAATTGCATTAAATGTCTTAATTGTGTACACACTTACTGTGCTTTCTTATGACCCTGAGTTGTACAATAGAGTTTCAATCTAGCATGTTTTAGATCTGGCCTTTTTTCTGGTAGATTAAATCTGATGTTTATATCGGCCCGTATGTTCAACATAAGGCCTCTATCTCGTTTTTGCTTGGTGGGGACAAATTTAGCAAAAATAGCCCACCCTGCCCCACTAACCATCATTGTTTACCCCGCTGAGCCGAAAAAGACTACAAAACCTCGCGTGCTTTTGTGAGCCTGGAATAAAATGCAAAACCGAGGGGCCAGGCCTGTCAGTTTTAAAGCTCGCTGTTGTTTGCACTGTGCTTGAAGCAGTGTGTGAGCTTCATAAAGATTTCCCCTCCTGGTAATCCATTTTGTAGTTCACCCCGAGAAACAAAAGTGGGGGCCTGCTTTACATGGTTTATTCCAGGGGAATCAGCCTGGGCTGCAGTGGGGTTCATTAGGAGATTACGCTGCATGCTGGCCCTTTGCAGCCATAATGGGGAATAGAGATGCACGTCCAACGTGAAGGAATGACAGGGAGGCTAGCTATGTCCCTGGAGAAAACGCTGAAAGTAAGCTTATTGGCTGCATCCAGAACAATAATTATAATTATAATAAAAATAAAAAAAACAGCCCCCCCCATTTCACCGGGTTCACAAGGAGGGTGGCAGGATTTAACAAAGAAAAGAACGAGGGATTTGCAGGGGAAAAGTTAAATCCTTCCAATTTATACAATGTACAGAAAAGGGAGTGCCGAAGAGAGAGAGAGAGAGAGGGGGGGGGGGGGGGGGGGGGGGGGGGGGGGTGTTCCCATGACAACATGTAGTATAAAAGTTTTGGATCAAGCCTGCATATGAAAGAGAGATAGAGAGCATGAAAGATAGAAAGAAAGAGAGATAGAGAGAGAAGTTGGGCCCTAGGGGCCTTGTTATGGGTTGTTATGCAGTGACAGAGCAGGCCTGACAGGCCTGGATTACAGGATGAGAGTCAGTCTGGCTGAGGGGTTTAGGGGACGGGATAGGGTGACAGAGGTATAAAGGGCTCTCAGATCACCCCCTCGCCCGCCGTCGGGCGAGAAGGCAAGGCGACACGGGCGGATTTCCCCCGCTCCGCCCGCTTGTCCTTCATTGTGCTCCTGGTCTCTTAACTCCCGTGTGCTGAATGGACAAATCTCCATATCGGAGGGAGGGATGACTGAAAGTCAAACAGTTTTTCTCCTTCTTTGTCCTCCCCTTTTCCCTCGAAAACCCCTTTTCTCCTACTGCGTCCTTTCTGGAACTCCTGGAGGAAGCGCGGAGTGGCGGGATTAACGCGGAGAGCGCCATCGTGCTTCTGTATGTTTAGTTGGGGCTACACGCGCAGCAGAGATAAACACAAACAGAGAGGAGTGAGCCGTGCAGTGTGAAAGCGCAGCGCTGGAGGAGTGGACGTATTTACAGAAGCCCGTCCTGTAGCGTTCAGCCGCGTGTAGAACTCGCGTGTGTTAAAGTAAGCGGCGCCACCAAACTTGACCAGAGGCCCGTCCTGCTGCGACAGCATCCTCCGCTAATTAGGCAGAGCGCAGACTAGCTCGCCTGCCCTCCTAAACTCATGCTGCCGGCCTGCGCAGTCCACCAGCACAGCTGGCGCAGACAGACCGCAGTCTCCTAACTGACCAGAGGAGTCGCTGGTGCACAGCGAAGCAGAGGGCGGGGCTCTGACTGAATCCCTCCTCCCTGGGCTGTGGCCAAGTGCACTTCAACGTGCGGGGCTCGCTGCCGTGGTCGGCACCAGCACGGTCTGGACTCTGTCGGGTGTGTCACCGCGCCACAGACTAGCGCTTTAGCTAGACACTATCCTAGAGGCCCTAGGGAAAAACACCCTTTAAATGAACGACAAAACAGATGTCAGCCAGGGGATTACTTTCAATTCCTTTTTCACTCTTCCTCCTCACACACCTGTGTACTCCGGATTGCTTTTTTATCAGATATCAGAGGAAAGAAAACATTGCAGCAATACCCATGCACCTGAGCCTTATCCCGGCGGGCGAGGTCAGCCGCTGGCCCGCACGTCGTGTTGACGGGAGAGATTCCTGTCAGCTTCTTTTCAAATTTTGGCGAGCGCAGCCTCGCGGAGTTAAAACCGGAGGACTCCGGGCGTGTTACCCTGTCTCTCCCGTTAAAAGAACATATAGACGCGCCGCATGTTTTTCTCAAATATTAAAGTCCTGTTTACCATTGTCGCCTTCAATCTGTTGTCTGCTCCACAGCAAGGCTCAGAAGGGATGAGGTTCAGAAGAAGAAAGGCCATCGTATCAAATTCAAAATCTATTTTAAACTGAAATATTCTTCCTTAACATGACCACAAAGAGGCATGGCGTTGCCAGAACAATCGTTTACATTTTAAATCAACAGAAAACAACAGTGTAAACCACACATTACGGACACTTACACTTCTCTTTTTAAAGAATTTGTTCAGATTATGTAACGTCTGGACTTTATTGTCCGTATAATATTGATTAAACTTAAGTTGACTATTATTTTAGAGGATATTTGTCTTTGGCCCCACCAGCAGGACTTGTAATCAATACATAAATAACAAAACATAATTCAGGAGAACACAGCATGCCAGATCCCCCAGGCGAGACTGTACAGGACCCAGTGTCCCGTCTGGTTGCTCACATGGGCACTCTGTCCGCCCCGTGCTCTGTACAGTAATGAAGCCTAATGGCTTGTTCGGGCCGGCGTTCGCTCGTTAACACGGAGCACGATGGCGATAAACGTCCGTTCTCTGCCTCGGCCCTGGGGCATATTTACGACTCTGGCTGGCGGGACAGTGACGGGCAACACAAAGGGCTGAGAGTGAAGGGGCGGGGCCGAGCGTGGAAGGAGGAGGGGTTAAAGCTGTTTCCCCAGGTCTTGCCGTTTACAACAAGACCCCGGCTTTTATTGGCATCCCCCGCCCCCACTGTCGCCCCGTTGGCTGATGGGATATGGAGGTGTTTGGACGCCGATGTCATGTTCCTGCGAAGGAGAGTGGTTGTAATGATGGTGTGTGTCTGCGAGGTGTGCAGGTAGCCGTGGCTACGTGCCATTTATTTTAATCGTGCCAAAAATGGATGGCTTTTGTTGTGCAGTCTGGTCTGATTGTGCTCACCACCTGAGAGAGATGCAAATGGCCGTGGGAGGTTTTCAATAATGTAATCTGACAATGGTTTTTTCTTTTTTAGTATTGATTCAGCTCCTTAGATCAGTCTGGAGGAAAATGACTGTGAGTCAGGGAGGGAAAGAGAGAGATAGAGAGGGGACTGGGAATCAGGTCTTGGGAAGAGCTCTATTTCTATCTCTCTTTTCCTCCCAGACCCTCTCTGTTTCTCTTGAACAATGAAGGGTAGCCCCAGCATTGCAGTAAGGTTGTCCTGGTAAAAGGCTTCAGGAAAATTATTTTACTGTTGGATTATCAAATCTGAAGACCTGGGTGTGTGTCTGTGCACGCGCACGAGTGCACACGTGTATGTATGAAACATATTTCATACATTTCGGTATGAATACCGAATATGAGTATTTCGGTTTGCTGAGAGAGACAAATGTTTGGCTATCTCAGATACATATTCTGCTAATTATGAGGAATCCAGAGGCATATTTACTCCAAAGCGGTTGTTAAATACGCTGGGAGGGACCGCAACACAGAATGCTCTCGCACTTGTTCTGAGACAGGGATTTTTAAAATACGTTTCTGTTTATCATTTTTTCAGCATCCTCCAAGGCTTGATTCAGCTTCTTGTCTTTCCCTGGAGGTCAGAGTTCAAATACTGGGCCCTGTGCCAGAACTCTCCTGCAGCAGAGTGGGCGAGCGAGCAAACGAACAATATAAAACAGTTATTTATATTTCATACATTTATGTAGTGATATTTCTGTGTGTATGGTTTCTCGTGGGGGGGGGGGGGGGGGCAGTAGTGAAAAGGGCCTGGGGGGAGGGGGGGGGGGGGGGCTTGACGTGTAGGCTAGGCGATAGCATGTTTAGCATGTTTTTCGTGCAGGAGCACACCAGCAGGTTTAAGGGAACGAGGGGGCGATGCGAACTGAACGTGTCTGCAACAAACATGGTAAACAACAGAGGATTGT
>CM056384.1:66566610-66690626 GCA_029718625.1 Synaphobranchus kaupii | reverse complement strand
GAAAATTATATGTACTTTATAACTGGAGTGAAATAAGTGAAAAATAATTAGTTTTAAGACATTTATGATGAAAAATGTATTTTTGGGGAAAAATGAAAAAACATGAAAAATGAAAAAACATAAGACTATATAGGCTTATGTCCAAAAGGCCCAAAATGGTCAAAATAATTAAAATGCCATTTTTTCATTCAGATGAATAGAAAATTATATGTAGTTAATAACTGCGACAAAATAAGTGAAAAATAATTCGTTTTGAGACATTTATGATGAAAAATGTGTTTTGGGGAAAATGAAAAAACATAAGACTATATGTCCAAAAAGGGTCAAAATGGTCAACAAAATTTAAATGCCATTTTTTGATTCAGATCAATAGAAAATTATATGTACTTAAAAACTGCGGTGAAATAAGTGAAGAATAATGAGTTTTAAGACATTTATGATGAAAATTGTGTTTTGGGGGAAAATGAAAAAACATAAGTCTATAGTCTTATGTCCAAAAAGGCCCAAAATGGTCAAAATAATTACAATGCCATTTTTTGATTCAGATGAATAGAAAATTATATGTACTTTATAACTGGAGTGAAATAAGTGAAAAATAATTAGTTTTAAGACATTTATGATGAAAATTGTGTTTTGGGGAAAATGAAAAAACATAAGTCTATAGTCGTATGTCCAAAAAGGGCCAAAATGGTCAAAATAATTAAAATGCCATTTTTTGATTCAGATGAATAGAAAATTATATGTAGTTAATAACTGCGACGAAATAAGTGAGAAATAATGAGTTTTAAGACATTTATGATGAAAATTGTGTTTTGGGAAAAATGAAAAAACATAAGACTATATATAGTCTTATGTCCAAAAAGAGCCAAAATGGTCAACAAAATTTAAATGCCATTTTTTGATTCAGATCAATAGAAATTATATGTAGTTAATAACTGCGATGAAATAAGTGAAAAATAATTAGTTCTAAGACATTTATGATGAAAAATGTGTTTTGGGGAAAATGAAAAAACTTAAGACTATAGTCCAAAAAGGCCCAACTGGTCAAAATAATTAAAATGGCCATTTTTTGATTCAGATCAATAGAAAATTATATGTACTTAATAACTGCAGTGAAATAAGTGAAAAATAATTAGTTTTAAGACATTTATGATGAAAGATCTGTTTTTGGGAAAAATGAAAAAACATAAGACTATAGTCTTATGTCCAAAAAGGGCCAAAATGGTCAATAAAATTGAAATGTCGTTTTTTGATTCAGATGAATAGAAAATTATATGTAGTTAATAACTGCGGTGAAATAAGTGAAGAATAATGAGTTTTAAGACATTTATGATGAAAATTGTGTTTTGGGGAAAATGAAAAAACATAAGACTATAGTCCTATGTCAAAAAAGGGCCAAAATGGTCAACAATATTTAAATGGCATTTTTTGATTCAGATCAATAGAAAATTATATGTACTTAATAACTGCGGTGAAATAAGTGAAAAATTATTAGTTTTAAGACATTTATGATGAAAAGATGTGTTTTGGGGAAAATGAAAAAACTATAGTCTTATGTCCAAAAAGGGCCAAACTGGTCAAAAAAATTCAAATGCCATTTTTTTATTCCGGATCTATAGAAAATGATATGTACTGAATAACTGCGGTGAAATGAATGAAGAATAATGAGTTTTAAGACATTTATGATGAAAATTGTGTTTTGGGGAAAATAAAATAACATAAGTCTATAGTCTTATGTCCAAAAAGGGCCAAACTGGTCAAAAAAAATTCAAATGCCATTTTGTTATTCCGATCTATAGAAAATGATATGTACTTAAAAACTGCGGTGAAATAAGTGAAGAATAATGAGTTTTAAGACATTTATGATGAAAGATCTGTTTTTGGGAAAAATGAAAAAACATAAGACTATAGTCTTATGTCCAAAAAGGGCCAAAATGGTCAACAATGTTTAAATGGCATTTTTTGATTCAGATCAATAGAAAATTATATGTACTTAATAACTGCGGTGAAATAAGTGAAAAATTATTAGTTTTAAGACATTTATGATGAAAAATGTGTTTTGGGGGAAAATGAAAAAACATAAGACTATATGTCCAAAAAGGGTCAAAATGGTCAACAAAATTTAAATGCCATTTTTTGATTCAGATCAATAGAAAATTATATGTACTTAAAAACTGCGGTGAAATAAGTGAAGAATAATGAGTTTTAAGACATTTATGATGAAAATTGTGTTTTGGGGAAAATGAAAAAACATAAGTCTATAGTCTTATGTCCAAAAAGGCCCAAAATGGTCAAAATAATTACAATGCCATTTTTTGATTCAGATGAATAGAAAATTATATGTACTTTATAACTGGAGTGAAATAAGTGAAAAATAATTAGTTTTAAGACATTTATGATGAAAATTGTGTTTTGGGGAAAATGAAAAAACATAAGTCTATAGTCGTATGTCCAAAAAGGGCCAAAATGGTCAAAATAATTAAAATGCCATTTTTTGATTCAGATGAATAGAAAATTATATGTAGTTAATAACTGCGACGAAATAAGTGAGCAATAATGAGTTTTAAGACATTTATGATGAAAATTGTGTTTTGGGAAAAATGAAAAAACATAAGACTATATATAGTCTTATGTCCAAAAAGAGCCAAAATGGTCAACAAAATTTAAATGCCATTTTTTGATTCAGATCAATAGAAAATTATATGTAGTTAATAACTGCGATGAAATAAGTGAAAAATAATGAGTTCTAAGACATTTATGATGAAAAATGTGTTTTGGGGAAATAAAAAAACTTAAGACTATAGTCCAAAAAGGGCCAAAATGGTCAATAAAATTGAAATGTCGTTTTTTGATTCAGATGAATAGAAAATTATATGTAGTTAATAACTGCGGTGAAATAAGTGAAGAATAATGAGTTTTAAGACATTTATGATGAAAGATCTGTTTTTGGGAAAAATTAAAAAACATAAGACTATAGTCTTATGTCCAAAAAGGGCCAAAATGGTCAACAAAATTTAAATCCCATTTTTTGATTCAGATCTATAGAAAATTATATGTAGTTAATAACTGCGGTGAAATAAGTGAAAAATAATGAGTTTTAAGACATTTATGATGAAAAATGTGTTTTGGGGAAAATTAAAAAACATAAGACTATAGGCTTATGTCCAAAAAGGGCCAAAATGGTCAAAATAATTAAAATGCCATTTTTTGATTCAGATGAATAGAAAATTATATGTAATTTATAACTGGAGTGAAATAAGTGAAAAAGAATTAGTTTTAAGACATTTATGATGAAAAATGTATTGTGGGGAAAATGAAAAAACTATAGTCTTGTGTCCAAAAAGGGCCAAACTGGTCAAAAAATTCAAATGCAATTTTTTTATTCCGATCTATAGAAAATTATATGTAGTTAATAACTGCGACAAAATAAGTGAAAAATAATTCGTTTTGAGACATTTATGATGAAAAATGTGTTTTGGGGAAAATGAAAAAACATAAGACTATATGTCCAAAAAGGGTCAAAATGGTCAACAAAATTTAAATGCCATTTTTTGATTCAGATCAATAGAAAATTATATGTATTTAATATCTGCGGTGAAATAAGTGAAAAATAATGGGTTCTAAGACATTTATTATGATAAAATGTGTTTTGGGGAAAATTAAAAAACATAAGACTAGTCTTATGTCCAAAAAGGCCCAAAATGGTCAAAATAATTAAAATGCCATTTTTTGATTCAGATGAATAGAAAATTATATGTAGTTAATAACTGCGATGAAATAAGTGAGAAATAATGAGTTTTAAGACATTTATGATGAAACATCTGTTTTGGGAAAAATGAAAAAACATGTCTATAGTCTTATGTCCAAAAAGGGCCAAACTGGTCAAAAAAATTCAAATGCCATTTTGTTATTCCGATCTATAGAAAATGATATGTACTTAATAACTGCGGTGAAATAAGTGAAGAATAATTAGTTTTAAGACATTTATGATGAAAATTGTGTTTTGGGGAAAATGAAAAAACATAAGACTATGGGTCTTATTTCCAAAAAGGGCCCAAAATGGTCAAAAAAAATTAAAATGCCATTTTTTGATTCAGATCAATAGAAAATGATATGTACTTAATAACTGCAACGAAATAAGTGAAAAATAATGAGTTTTAAGACATTCATGATGAAAAATGTGTTTTGGGGAAAATTAAAAACATAAGACTATAGTCCAAAAAGGCCCAAAATGGTCAAAATAATTAAAATGCCATTTTTTGATTCAGATCAATAGAAAATGTATATGTACTTAATAACTGCGGTGAAATAAGTGAAGAATAATGAGTTTTAAGACATTTATGATGAAAATTGTGTTTTGGGGAAAATGAAAAAACTATAGTCTTATGTCCAAAAAGGGCCAAAATGGTCAACAAAATTTAAATCCCATTTTTTGATTCAGATCAATAGAACATTTTATGTACTTAATAACTGCGGTGAAATAAGTGAATAATAATGAGTTCTAAGACATTTATGATGAAAAATGTGTTTTGGGGAAAATGAAAAAACATAAGACTATAGTCTTATTTCCAAAAAGGGCCAAACTGGTCAAAAAAATTCAAATGCCATTTTTTTATTCCGATCTATAGAAAATATGTACTTAATAACTGCGGTGGAAATAAATGAAGAATAATGAGTTTTAAGACATTTATGATGAAAATTGTGTTTTGGGGAAAATGAAAAAAACATAAGACTATAGACTTATGTCCAAAAAGGGCCAAAATGGTCAATAAAATTGAAATGTCGTTTTTTGATACAGATGAATAGAAAATTATATGCAGTTAATAACTGCAACGAAATAAGTGAAAAATAATGAGTTTTAAGACATTTATGATGAAAATTGTGTTTTGGGGAAAATGAAAAAACATATAGGGCTCTATTTTCAAACCAGCGCAAGGGGACGGTATAGTCAAACGCAAGCTTGTTGACAGCATCAACGTCTTAAAACTGGCGCTATGGCGTTTCTCAGCAATACCGCTAGGATCAACAAATTCTCCAACATAACATCCTTTCGCTTGCGCTGCAGTGGGATGGGTGGCGCTGTCTGGGGCGTGTTCTAAAATACTTTCGGCTCAGTGACAATTTGAACCAACGAAAACCCATTGCGTTATGATCAGCTGGAACCACCTCTTAGCGGGAACGCAATAGACTCTGGCAATTTGGCAACTTATTCGTCATGTAGTTCTATGTAGTGTCTATAGGTGATGCCAACATTACACTTCCATTTAATGAACAAATAGCCTATAATTATTATTAATTAATTAATTTTAATTTAAACTACTAGAATAAAACAGGACAGCTTACAAGAAACTTGCGATCATGTAGGCCAATAGCCTATAATATATAAATTACACATTGACACAGTTGAATCATAAGCCTACCATCTGAATCATAATTATGCCTACATCACCTAATGTAGGCTAATTAATGCATTCGCCACCTCCTCCCGTGCCTTCCGAACTTCTGGGAGACGAGGTGGTGTGGATTGTGATCCATAAATTACTACAGTCTTAGCCTGTACTTCTGTTGCAAGTATGTCTGATTCCTGTGCGGAAAATCGCTCTTGTCGTTGACGGTCCAGTGCGTTGGGTTGCTCATTATGAAATTGCATGGAGCGATTGCATTCCAACTGGCTTTTTTTTAAAGCATGAGAACAACAATTTGATTGGCTACCATAGAGACACACCTTGGACATTTAAACCCAGCCTTTTAGCAATACCGCCATAAGGTGCGCCAAGATTGCCGTCATGAAATTACCAATTTCTCGCCGACACGCCCTCAGAGCGATACCGCCAAGCGATTACTCTTGCGTTCACCATTGCGTTTGGTTTATTAAAATAGAGCCCAAAGTCTTATGTCCAAAAAGGCCCAAAATGGTCAGCCAAATTAAAATGCTATTTTTTGATTCCGATGTATAGGAAATTATATGCACTTAATAACTGCGGTGAAATAAGTGAAGAACGATGAGTTTTAAGACATTTATGATGAAAATTGTGTTTTGGGGAAAATGAAAAAACATAAGACTATATAGTCTTATGTCCAAAAAGGGCCAAAATGGTCAACAAAATTTAAATGGCATTTTTTGATTCAGATCAATAGAAAATTATATGTACTTAATAACTGCGGTGAAATAAGTGAAAAATAATTAGTTTTAAGACATTTATGATGAAAAATGTGTTTTGGGGAAAATGAAAAAACTATAGTCTTATGTCCAAAAAGGGCCAAACTGGTCAAAAAAATTCAAATGCCATTTTTTTATTCCGATCTATAGAAAATGATATGTACTTAATAACTGCGGTGAAATAAATGAAGAATAATGAGTTTTAAGACATTTATGATGAAAATTGTGTTTTGGGGAAAATTAAAAAACATAAGATTATAGGGCTTATGTCCAAAAAGGCCCAAAATGGTCAACAAAATTTAAATGCCATTTTTCATTCTGATGTATAGGAAATTATATGTACTTAATAACTGCGGTGAAATAAGTGAAAAATAATTAGTTTTAAGATATTTATGATGAATAATATATTTTGGGGAAAATGAAAAAACATAAGACTATAGTCTTATGTCCAAAAAGGCCCAAAATGGTCAAAAAAATTTAAATGCTACTTTTTTGATTCAGAAGAATAGAAAATTATATGTACGTAATAACTGCGGTGAAATAAGTGAAAAATGATGAGTTTTAGCTCATTTTATGTGAAATATATTTTTCATCATAACTGCTTGAGAAATATTTCTATTTGATTACTTTCTTCATACTGTCAAAACGTACATAATTTCGTATCCATCTGACTGGAAAAATCTGCACTTCCAAATTTTCACTTTTTACAGATTTTGGAAGAAAGACTATATATAGTCTTACGTTTTTCGCTCATTTTCTGTGAAATACATTTTTCATCATAACTGCTTGAAAAATATTTCTATTTGATTAATTTCTTCAAATTCATGAAGCATACACAATTTTGTATCCACCCAACTGTAAAAAACTACTTAAAAATTTTCACTTTTTACAGATTTCGGAAAAAAGACTATAGTCTTACGTTTTTCACTCATTTTATGTGAAATATATTTTTCATCATAACTGCTTGAAAAATATTTCTATTTGATTAATTTCTTCATACTCATGAAATATACATCATTTTGTATACACCTGACTGGAAAAAACTGCACTTCAAAATTTTCACTTTTTAGATTTTGGAAGAAAGCCTATAATCCTATGTTTTCCGCTCATTTTCTGTGAAAATCTTTTTTCATCATTACTGCTCATTTTTTCAAAATATATTTATTTGATTCATTTCTTCATACTAATGAAACTCATTTCATTTATTTAATTAGAATTTTATTGAATTTCTTCCTCCATATTCATAGTAAAATACATGCTTTTTAAAACATTGTAACGTTACGCTAAATGGCGACTAGAAATCGCCCGTAGTTATGAGCGTATGAGTGAATGGTTTGTGTGTCCTGTGATGGATTGGCGTCTTGTCCAGGGTGTATTCCTGCCTCTCGCCCAATGCATGCTGGAATTGCCCCTGCCCCTCCTTTTTTTTCCAAAGAAACATGAATGAGATTTTTTTTATTTGCAGGGATAGCACGTCATGTTTATTTAACAACCATGGTGAGAAAATGAATGGAAACACCTTTTTAGAAATATATTATGAAAAATGTGTCTCAGTGGAAAAACAGCAAAATACATAAATCTGTATGTCCAAAAAGTGAAGAGAGAAAATGCTAAATGTGTAATATTTGGGTATGGGAAATCATGTGTATTCACCAAGGTAAAATAACAATAAAGTGCTTGAGGAATGAGGACATTAATGATGAAAGTCGGTTTCAGTTGAAAAACAGCAAAATATGTCCTGTGTCCAAATAGTGTAAAAAAATAATAAAAGCCACGGTGATATAAATGAATGAAAATGTGTTTGAAGGTTAATTCCACTATTAAACATTTTAAGTTATTCAGCCATTCCCCCAATGTCACAAAAAAATTATATCCATACAAAATCCAGGTATTCAAAAGCACATAGTGAGTTACTCTTTGGAATTGGGTGGAAAAACAAGCTTTGGCAGGTTCTTCATTTGTAAAAATATTGTAGGACTTGGACCTCCAAATGATGTCAAGGCACTCTAAAAGCGTTTATTCAAAGTGGCTACAAAATTAACAAAGGTGACGTGTGCAGACCACCTGGTCTTCTTCATGGTCATACAAAAAGGATAGCTCCTAAAGCCTGGGTATATATACACCAAGTTCCCTTCACTATATTATCATGTGGGGAATTGGATAATTAGTGGAAGGGCCTGCTTGAGTCTATACACCACAGCAAAATAAATACACCTTGAAACATACGATAACAGCCATCAGTTGGTCAAACTAGGGTTGAGGGGCCAAGCCAATTCTGGGAAGGTGCAATAGATTTACAGGGGAGTTGTGAATTAAACATGAAAATCAGCATGACATTAAAACAGGCTATTTCGTCATGGTAAACATAAGCAATAATGAACAACGTAACATGCTTCTGTAAAAAAATCATCTTTATTTAACTCTTAAGAAAGAGCATACCGGTTTGAATATTTAGTACATTAATATTTTAAGTGAAATTAAAAATCGTGCCCAGCCCAAATCCTACTAGGACGCATTACGTAAATGAGCATTCTAGCAAAATTTACTTAGTGATCATTTCCTTTACCGGAATTTAAAAAGAACGGAAGACATTGTAGCAAACATTGATCAAATAACACTGATCTTCACACGTTTAAGACAGTGTAGAGGTTCAAAAACTAAATCTCACAGCGTGTATAGTGCTTCAGGATTTTTTTCAGTATAAATCAGCTTTTACATTTTTAAGCTACACCCTGTAAATATCTCAAATACATGCACTCAGTACTTGGAATTGAGTCACATTCCAGATGTATCAGCATTTGTTAAAAGGTACAAAGAAGGAAAACAGTCTTCATATATACAGAGTAGCTATGACCCAGCTTTGGGCACACAAAGGTTTTCCATACAGCTTGTAGCTTGGTAGAACTGATGATAGTTTACCAAAAATATTGTATTAAAAAAACAACAAAAAAGAAATAAACCTCACAGAAATAACAGGCCCAGCCTCATGGATTTCAACAGCAAGAGGTCGTCATGCAAGACAGGACAGACGTGCAGTAACAAGGTGGCCCATATTCATACTGTAAAAATAACAATAGAACATCAGGCAATTTAGTGTGATTGCCTGTGCACTTGCTTTTAAAAATGTGCAATAAGGCAGGTAAATTAATTATTTGCAACTTTACAGTGAACCGTGAGAGGATTTCTGAAAATGCTGTGAAAGACCAAAAACAAAAACAAAAATAATATGGTGTGGCTGTAACTTAAAATGTATTTCCTCATCTGTTTCTGTCAATATTTCTCCACATCAAATCAAGGGATTGTGCAAGGGATTTTAGAGACAGAAAAACTCTTAGTCAAGAAAATCACAATGAATAATTTAAAATCCCTATTTTTTTTTACCTCATTTTGCTGGTTGGGGGCTATGGCCTGGTTTTTTTTGCTCAATTTTCCTTCTGTCTCCCTGTGCAGCGTCTTTGTGACAGTTCTCTGTAAAAAGCGCTATACAAATAAAATTGAATTGAATTGAATTGAATTTTTTGTTTGACCTGACAAAGATCAACATTGGATCAAAATGTTGTCGCTAAATGGTGTAAACGGCAGCATAATGTGTGGGTTTTTAACTTATTCACGGGTCTCCCTCATCCAAGCACCTAGCATTGGATGTGTGTATGCTTTCTTGTTTTTGATACAAGAAAACCACTATGCCAATGCTAGTAAGAAAAAGTGTGACACGGTGAAATCTTTATGATACTGAAATCTCTGCAACACCAGAAAATAAAAAACAAAAAATAAGGCCATTTCTATTAATGTCAATGGCAGTGGACGCCATTGTAGTGAACTTGAGCTGATATTAAAGCCTATTCAAACAGTCTTGTTATATTGGAGCCTCTTAAACCAGGCCATAATAATACATAATATTGAAAACTCTGAAGAAATACTCCAGTCTATTGCGTGGATTAAAAAAATTCAAGACAGGGAAATACTTCTCAATAGTCAATATCTAAATATTTATCAATTAAAGTTTATTGAGAACCATTTCTCAATAAAATTGAAAATAGTTCTCAATTTTATAACCATTTTATCCACAAATACAGTGCATAAAATACTCAAATTGGTCTTGAGAAATGTGTCTAGAGAAAACCGGGGAAAACCAGCTGATCTCGAGGGGTAAACAGTTCAACAGCTAAACGCTAACTGTGATTCATGCTACAGACGCCACTTTGTCACAGTCGCTCGCGTACTGGATTTCAGGCCTGGAGTTCTCTCTCTTCCTCCTTTCCCAGCAAGGCAGAGCGGAGAGGAAGAGTAGGACACCCCCCAGGACCACACAGCTCCCGCTGAAGTAGAACGCCACGTCATAGGATTGAGTACAGTCATAGAACCAGCCTGGAAACAGAACAAGGAGAAACACAAGGAAAATAAGTAAATAAAAATAGGTTTTTTTCCTCCAGATTTTTCCCTTTTTCTCCCAATTTGGTAGCCAATTGGACCCTATGCAATTCAATTCCCCCCGTGTAGCAACCGCTAGAGAATCGCCGCTACAACCCCTTTGTCCGGTAGCAGGATAGAGGGCGCCACGTCCTCTTCAGGGCGCGACTCCTCGATGCTCCTAACCGTGAGTCCAGCTCCCTCAGGGCTTTGTTTTGTGCAACGATTCCCTCCGAGTCCCTCCCCCCTCCCCGGGAGCAGCCGCCAATTGCCACTCCCTCAAGGCACCGGCCATACTTGGATCTGGCAGGACCGGGGATCGAACCCCCGATCCTCGGGGCGCAACCGCCCAGACACAAAGTCTGCGCCTTTGTCCGCTGCAACACCGCGGTGCTATAAAAATATGTATTGATTTAAATGGTTTAAAACCTATGTAATCTAAGGTATTTAACATGCAATAAAATGGTAGATTTTATTTGCTAACACAGTAAGGAATTCCTCACCTACGACTGGTGGTCCGAGGATGGTTCCGAACCCTCCAAAGAACATCAGTACTCCATAGGCCTCTGTCAGCTGCTCGATGCCCACGATCTTGGTGGTGACGTAGGGCGTGATGGACCAGTTCCCCGAGAAGAAGCCCACCAACCCCGAGAGGACCTGGAGGGCGGCGTAGCTCTCGGACACGGGAATGAGCAGAAGAGTCGTTCCCGTGCCCACCATGGTGAAGGCGTAGAGGTGCGTGCTGTCGATCCACCGCAGGTCCATGACGGCGCCCAGCGCCAGCTTCCCCAGGCCCGTGGTGAGGGCCACGATGGACACCAGTGGGATGACGCTGACCCCGTCGATCAGGCCCTCGCTCTGGGCCACGTCCTCCATGAAGAGCACGGGCGGGAAGGCGCCCAGGGTGAAGAGGAAGAGCGAGACGCAGAGGGCGGTGAAGACGCGGTCCTCCAGGAACCGGCCCGTGGAGCGCATGTACTTGCAGTAGGCCCGCTGCCTCTTCCTGACGGCCAGCACCAGCGGCGAACCACCCAAGAGGCTCCTCTCGCCGTCCACCGGCGTGTCCTTAGCTTCCACGGTGATCAGCGGATCTTTGGCCACACCGTTGCTGGCGGCGGTGGGCTGGAGGGGCTCCTCGGAGGCCCCTGGCTTCTCGGGCTGGGAGAACACCTGCTCCTCCGTGCGCTCGTAGGCCGCCTTCTGCTTGAGGTAGTAGCCCGGCGGGTGAAGGGGCCTCATCGGCCCGGCGCAGGCCATGAGGTTGAGGGAGAAGGCCCCGATGATCAGCAGACACCCTTCCAGGCCGAAGAGCTCGATGAGTTTGTTCTGAGTGGTGGCGTACAGGAAGCCGCCCACGCTCGTTCCTGGGAAACGGGAGAAAAGGAACGATTGACATCATTTTGGGCCCTCTGAATATAAGCCGTAAATGACATTGGTTTGAGGAAGCGGGTACGGTTCACATCCCACCCTGAGACTCATAAAATAGGCGCTACCTGTCGTTACAATGCCGAGGGCAAGTCCGCGCCTCTTGTCAAAATACTGGCAGGTGATGGTCACGGTCGCTGCATAGACCAGCCCGCAGCCAAGTCCTGTGCCACAAAAACAATACTTTATTGACAAAATTTGACGTGCTATAATTACTTTTGCTAGTCACATACACTTTTAACATGTATGAACTGTAACATTCATTAAAAGAACAAACTTTTGATTTAAAATTAACATTTCAATAATAACAGAACTACTCTGCTTGGGGCCTGGATTACCACATTGTTTACAAGGATTAATTCCAGCAGGACGCAATCACTGCTTTGATTCAATTAGATGCCCCACCCCTCCACTCAGTGTTCAGAGTATTATTGGTTAAAGAAGTAAAAACAAAACAAACTGCTCTCTAGGACTGGAGTGGACTGCTGTAAAGATAATATCTTTTCTTTAGATATGTATGCACCAGGCAAGGCTGAGTGCACTGTCAATACTGTTCATCTTTCCGAACCACCACCCTGTGGTGTTAGATAAAAGGTTTTGATGTTATCTGGTGTACTGGCTAGGTTCTCACACACCGGACTCTGGACGTTGTGAGCACACCCCTCTCACACAGACACACAGACACACACACACACATTACCAGCGGTATCCTAGGGCTTGAAAACTGCATATCTAGTGGCATCCTCCATGACTTCAGACTTGCACGATTTCTGCACAAAACATGGTTCCTTCTTTCCACTGCTCGTATCCATGGCAACTCTTCCCTATTTTTTTCACAAATAAAAACTTTTTTTTTTTTTCCCCCCCCTTGCTGTTCATTTTATACTACCCATCATCAACTACAGGACTTGCAACTACAGGATCACTTGTGTGGTCCAGCGCAGTCATAAGTAAGACTATACAATATCTCCTGTGGAATTTTGGGCGTTCTCCCCTCATGGTAGCGAGGCCGACTCTACGTCAGCAGCGAGAGCTACTGTGTATTTCCAGAGCGCCTCACGTACCGACGACCACTCCGTAGGAGAAGATCAGAAACGGGACGTTGGGCGCGAAGGCGCTGAGTATCAAACCGCCCGCCACCATGATGCCGCTAAAGACAGTAACGGGCCTGGCACCGAAGTTAATCACACAGGCACTGCATATGGGACCTAGGGGCAGAGGAAAGCACCATTAGATATGAAAGGTAGGTAAGGGGAGTCATCACACAGGCACTGCTGGGACCTAGGGACAGAATAAAGAATTCCAAGCCAACTTCTGCTCTTAATTACTTAATTTGCCCAAATATTTATGATTAATGTACCCGCAGCGGCCCTTTCTAGATAAGATTTGGACACCCCTACACTCAACAGATCCTTGTCCATAAATTTGATGGATTTTTGATTACATTGGCTGTCCTTACATGAATCTACCACCTTGCCATACTCAATTCTGCGGATGTATAAAAAGACATTTTCCTATTTGGGACAGCATATGGCAGTAAGAGCAAGTGAGTCATGTTTGTGAGACCTCTGTCCACACGTGTGTACAATGCAAATCCAGGACCTAACAATGGCATATTGAATAGAGGCTGGGTAAACTGCTACCAGATACTAAGATGTACAGCATCACCCTTCTGTGTGGCCATATTTAATTGCGTTACTGAAACCTATAGTGCCCATCACACAATAACAGGAAAATATAGCAAAATCAAAACATGCTAATCGCACAGAAGGGTATTTAGCATTTTCAAACGTTTTAGCAGAGGATTATATAAGGGCATACTTCCAACCCCTCTATGGAGTACAGTCAAGTGAAGACCACTTTAGCCTTTAGTATTAGACAATGACATGCACAACTTAAATTAGCACCATTACATTTATTTAGCAGACGCACTTACCCAGAGATTATAGGAGAAAATTAAGTGCATTCCCCTGATTAACAGGAACAACAGTGTGTTCCCAGACAGGCAAGTAAAGATGCAGAGTCACTAATGCACTAGTAACCATGGTAACTATGGTAACCCAAAACCAGCCAATCACAGCTTGGGGTGCTATTCAGTGTGCAGCTGAAAAGTTCTAAATGCCTGGGAGCAGCCCTGCATGCCTGTTTATCAAAACCCAACATATATAAAGATCTTTGCTTTTCATCAAATAATCATATTCAAGCAACCTTATTAAACAATTAAACTGCATCATTTCAATGGATATTTTCACAAAACAAGATCCATTGGGGAAAAAAACAAAAAAAAAACATGGAAAAAAGGTGCAAAACTGTGTCTCTCAATAATAAATATGAACGAGTTGGTGAGTCACAACTTTGAACCAACTATTCAAAGAAATATGACAAGATTAAGCCCTCTTGTGCACATGCAGGCTATAGAGTACTGTAGCCCAAAGCATTACAAGCTGGTTGAGACAGCGTGAAGGGAACGCCTCAAGTAAACACCACAGGAACTGAAACAGCTTTTCTTAATGTAGTCATTAATGGCATGCCACAAATGATTAATCATCAAACCTAGTGCTGAAGGAAAAACACCTATTATTATTATTATTAATTATTATTATTATTTGGAGAGAAAACAAGTGCAATAACTGACATGTAATCTAAAAATATCAACTTGTTTTTGTCTGAATGTTAGACTGAATGTTAATAACTCAGGTTAAATGGACTTTATGTGGCCCCTGTAGATAAACTGATTCAATCTTCTGTTCTCAATTATTTATTTATATATCAGCATTATTACCCTTACTGACAGAGAAGGTGGAGTTTTTTTGTGTGCCATTTTTTATATTTTATGTTTATATTCACTGACATTTCTCTCCAATATGATAAGAGTGAATACCATCATGTTAATGATAAATATGTTAATGATATTCTGAAATTGTGGTGGGTAATGACACTTATCTTCTTTGTATCAATGCTGCAGAGGTCAAAGTTGTGATATATTTACAGGGTGTTGTTTTTTCCTTTGCATAATTCTTTCAAGTCTCTTTTTAAAACTTTATTTTATAGGGAAGCGTTTATTAACATTTAATACGTGGCTGGCTTTATCTCTTTTATATCTCTGACATATATATTTTAACTTATTTTTACTGTTTGAACCACTGTTGTTTTACTGTGTTATTGTGGGTTTTGATTGTAATTGCTGTTTTATTTTTTGTTAAGCATTTTGTAACCTTGTTAAGAAAGGTGCTATATAAATAAAGTTATTATTATTATTATTATTATTATAATGACCCAGACTGTTTGCATAATGGAAACCACGGGGCAGGGAAAAACACATTTGATTGGGTTTGACTCTGGGTTATCCTGACTACAACCTCCACCCCAATTAATCAGATTTCATTTGATTCATACATCATTAAAGCAGATAGGTACTGCATTCCTAGGGAACTTCAGCTTTTATATGCAGTCACAAAACTAATGCAAAAAGAAAATCCTCTTATGTAAAATCGAATGCAAATGCAAACACCAGAAGTACTGTTTTTACATTTTATATGTACACATGCACCTGAAGCGCTGTCTTTTTTTTTTCTTTTTTCCCCCTGTAAATATTTTTTTTATTTCATATGTTTATTTGTATTATATGGGCCCCATTTCAGTTTTATGCTCCACAACTTAATAACAATATAAAAAGCTCATCTTTCAGGATCGGCACATATACA
Organism: Synaphobranchus kaupii; assembly: GCA_029718625.1. Taxonomy (NCBI): domain Eukaryota; kingdom Metazoa; phylum Chordata; class Actinopteri; order Anguilliformes; family Synaphobranchidae; genus Synaphobranchus; species Synaphobranchus kaupii. Next base: position 66,674,927 of record CM056384.1, on the reverse strand, counting down.
AGTTCAGGAAAAAACAAAACAAAAAGAAAACATGAAAACCCATTGGTTAGTTAATTTTATAGTTAACCCCCAACCCATAAAAGGATTTAGCATAAAAATACTAGTTGATATCAATGTGTCTATCTGACTAAAGTGCTGCTTGAGTCCTTTGCATGGAATGAACTCACTTGCGATCAGCCCAGCCCCATATACGACGGACCCGACCCAGGCAGTTAGACCCTTCCCCTCCTGGAAGGCATCGAGCCACTCTGGGTAGAGCACCCCGACAGACTGGGGCGAGCCGTAGGCTAGGAACTGGCCCGCGAAAGACGCCACCACAATGACCCAACCCCATCCGCCGTCTGGGGCTTTATCCAAAGTCTGTGGGCTCATCCTCTGGCTCTGCAGTCCCAACCGGAACTTTCTGGCTAATTCAAGAAGGAAGGAGGGAGAGGTAGAGGGAGAGGGAGAGGGAGAGAGAGAGCACACGCAGACACATAACATAATTTATTGGAATTCTTGTTATAGGCATTTTTACTATTATTTTATTTTTTAATCTATCATACTGTATATAGTTTTAGTATGTAACCCCTGCTTTGGCAACACAAGTGCCTGTATTTGTCATGCCAATAAAGCACTTTGAAATTGATAGTGAGCGAGAGCGAGAGAGAGAGAGAGACTCTCACTTCATGTTTTGGAAAAGACAAAACTCGCAACCGTGGAACACATGGAAAGGTTTCACCCATTACAAGAATGACAGCCCCACGAAATACACACTGGGTTGAAATTCACATGAAATGCATAGTGGGTTCAATGAAGACTATTTGAATCTCGAGCCTCTCGACTACGTTTTATACCGTCTGTTAGCTTTGAACAAGGCTGATGCACAAACACACAATGCACTGCACTTAGGTAGGTCTAAGCTTAGAAATGACATAACGCAGCAAACAGTGGACGTCCCCTTTTAGTCCCCTCAAAGTTATGATGTGACGTTTCCTAGGGATGTCCTAAAAACATTACTAGAACGTTATTAAAGTCCTAGGAAGGTCACTGTTTGGTTACAATATGACATTTCATTTGAATTTTTCGGGGGCGTTCAGGCAACGTCCCTATGCAGTTATGATATGACGTTGTGCTCATAACATTCATGGGACATTCAGGGACGTTCCTGCAACGTCTGTTACTTGTTACAATATAACGTCATGTACTTAATGTCTGGGGGACGTTACTAGAACGTCCAGGGAACGTTATGTGACGTCCACGTAACGTCTAGAAAACCCTACAAAAATACGACAAGGCGACGTCCTGGTGACATTTCGAGACGTTCAGGGGACGTCCCGGAGACAAAATTTTGTTAGTTGGGAAGTAGACAGAAAACTCAATGTTCAAATGGACTTCCAACTATAGTCATGATAATATCAATGGACCATTCGGAGAGCAAACATATTTTCACATAGGACACAAAATGCATAAAGTAAACTTACATCGCACTGATGTCCAAGGGAGGACTTCACTTCTCATGTCTGTCTCTTAAGCAACTCACCAGCTTTCCCGACAGTTTTTGGCTATGAGTTTGCATTTAGTCCGTTCAGACATCACACCTCCCAAAAGCGAGATTTTAATAACTCCGTAGAATGCAGTTGAACGTTTTTTTCCGTTAACTGCTGCAGTCATTCAATTCAAACAAATGACAGAATCCACAATCATTCTTAAGATTGGAAAAAAAGATGACAAGTTTAATATTTAACTTTTCACACTTAAAAATGCGCTTCAGCTTGACAGCAAGGCTGGCAACATGCATGGAGCAAACCAAAGAAAAGGATGAAACACACCAATGAGAGAAATGCCACTAGTATATATGCTCCCCTGGTAATCAGGCACAGGTGTCTTCAATTGCCAATCACTACCCAGGTGAGCCGAATGAAACGAGTTAGACATTTTAAAGGGCCACACTCGCAAAGCAGCATTGGAACGTAACACAGCCCCACGAAATACACACTGGGTTGAAATTCACATGAAATGCATAGTGGGTTCAATGAAGACTATTTGAATCTCGAGCCTCTCGACTACGTTTTATACCGTCTGTTAGCTTTGAACAAGGCTGATGCACAAACACACAATGCACTGCACTTAGGTAGGTCAAAGCTTAGAAATGACATAACGCAGCAAACAGTGGACGTCCCCTTTTAGTCCCCTCAAAGATATGATGTGACGTTTCCTAGGGATGTCCTAAAAAACATTACTAGAACGTTATTAAAGTCCTAGGAAGGTCACTGTTTGGTTACAATATGACATTTAATTTTAATTTTTCGGGGGCGTTCAGGCAACGTCCCTATGCAGTTATGATATGACGTTGTGCTCATAACATTCATGGGACATTCAGGGACGTTCCTGCAACGTCTGTTACAATATAACGTCATGTACTTAATGTCTGGGGGACGTTACTAGAACGTCCAGGGAACGTTATCTGTGACGTCCACGTAACGTCTAGAAAACCCTACAAAAATACGACAAGGCGACGTCCTGGTGACATTTCGAGACGTTCAGGGGACGTCCCGGAGACAAAATTTTGTTAGTTGGGAAGTAGACAGAAAACTCAATGTTCAAATGGACTTCCAACTATAGTCATGATAATATCAATGGACCATTCGGAGAGCAAACATATTTTCACATAGGACACAAAATGCATAAAGTAAACTTACATCGCACTGATGTCCAAGGGAGGACTTCACTTCTCATGTCTGTCTCTTAAGCAACTCACCAGCTTTCCCGACAGTTTTTGGCTATGAGTTTGCATTTAGTCCGTTCAGACATCACACCTCCCAAAAGCGAGATTTTAATAACTCCGTAGAATGCAGTTGAACGTTTTTTTTCCGTTAACTGCTGCAGTCATGCTGCAGTGGACAGGTATCAGTTGCATGTGAGATCATGTGCCCAACCCACTGATGCTGTAGCCTATCGAATTTGCCCCACATTCTCAAACTATACTGTGTACACCCAAATCTCACAGGTATCCGTCCCCACCTGCACAATTCTACATATAGCGAATTATATCAGAATCAACAGAAACTGAGCAGGCTGTTTTCATATCGCACGAAAAGCCCATTGCCTTTGTAGCCTATTTGCCTAATGAAAGTAGACTACCCATCATGGACCTCATAAATGGAGATGCCAAACATCGATAGCCCAATAGGCTGTTCGTTGTTGTTTTTTTATTAACACTAAACAAATTACATCAACGCTAAGACACCTGATAACCAATGCAGTAGGTAAGCTAACGGGCAAATGTTCTCATTCAAACCTCCTCGTCATAATGCTTCGCTTGTCATGGCATCAAAACAATGACTATGAATAAACGCATCAGGCTCTCATCAGATGACACTTTGCGTGTTTATGTTAGTTTTAACGTCCTTGTTCAGATTTTCAGCCCATTTCAGCTCAGCAACAGCAACCATCGACTACAGTTAGCGCAGCTTGGCCTGGAAGCAGAACCGGTTTGAAGCTGTTCTTTCTGGTCCGTTAATACTGCGACGCGAAAAGGTCTGTTTCTTATTTCCCAGATATGGCTATTACAGCAGATCCCAAGAGTAGCCCATTGCTACCTAACGCTAACCCCCGCTCAACTTGCAGAGGAATTATACTCTCAATAACAGTCTGTCATGCATAATCCCCATTTGTTTGTTCAACCCGACATTTCACATTTATAAAAAACAAACAAAAAAACAAAACAAACAAACAAAGAAAATAGCACATGCTCGACATGTTTACCTTATCAGACAGACCGTTATCCCACTAAAAAGGCTGTCGGGTTGCTGTCAGAAAAGCACCTCCTTGAGATTTTCTGTTATCTTGTTTTTATCATGTCCTTTGAAATTATGAATTCCAATAGTTATTTCTTTTCACTGTACAAGTAATTACTGAAGCAAAGGCGTTATGGTTTTGCAATATACGCATCGTAATTAAAGCCGCTTCACCCAAGTTCAAGACGACGGCAAAGTTGTCAATGAAGTTGAGATACAGACGGATGGCATTAAGCCTGTAAATGGGTATTGTTGATATTCCTGCCGGTCCAGTCAAAACCGGTTATATGATGGCAATAATAACAGCCGATATAAGCACGTGCTTGCACAGGGCGTTGCGTGAAGACAGCAAATGAACTGAAAGGTTTGCCACTGCATTAAATCCTTCCGTGGAGATATACGCAATTACGCATCACACGTGCCTTATATTCGCCATTGCTTAAATCGAAGGGCTGTATTACTGTTATTGATCATGCTGATGTGTGGATATAATTACAGAATGTTTCAAATATAAGATATTTTATGATCAGATGCATTTTGTTTGCGAAATGTTCCATTACTAGACTAATCCGTTTGAATCAAAATTAGCCTAGTTATAGTTCATAATTCAACCAACTTGAAATCGTTCACTCGCCAAATATCAACAACCTGGTCGCTCCCCCGCTGTAACTGAATTCCCCTTGCATTGTGCCACAATGCTATTCATTTACCAATTTTTTTTATAGCCAAACGTCTGGTGCTGCAAATCTAACAAGAAATTGAATTGCATACATTCATTACCTGGCCAGGAATTCGTTGTACGTTATATGCTGAAGTTCACATAAAAGAAAAACAAATAACATATCACCCATTTGTAATATTAAACACTGAACATTTGCAGGTCAAACAGTGTGAAGCAATGCTATTTTCAGAGCACAACGCTACTGGTTATCAATACCAAGTTAGAGATGTATAGTTACTAGTTGACCAAGGTCTGTTGCGCGTAGCGCTGAGTGGATCATTAGTGTGAACTAATAGCTGACAGAAGCACAGATGTTTATTTTCCGGCACACAGACTCTGAAGTGAAAAACAGGAGAGGAAAAACTATGTCCAAACACAAATAATAACTAAATGTACAGTTCCCATCATATCTCAAATAAATACGATATCTATGAACCACAGAGAGCCTAAAACTGTACGGTGAGGCAGAATCTCTTCCATCTGGAATGCTGGTTTGGCCTCTGGGTGCAGAGTGGACATTACTGGCTTCTTGCAAGATTAAGTGTTGAGCATCATTGTGAAATTTAGTAACTGCATTATTTTTTGTACTGCCTCTTTGATGGAACATAGTCACATGTCATATTTTACATAATCTGACACTCTACACATGAAATGGAACATTTGGCAGTTCTTCCCCCGACAAATTGTATTTAACGGTTAACCCTCCTGTTATGTTCGGTCAGAATTAGCCCGTTTCAGACTTTAACGTCATTGAAACACCCACAAACTTTACATTTTTTCAGCATCAAACTTGATGACACCCTTAATATAACAGTGTGGGAATGAACATGTAAAATTGATGATGACCAATTAGATTTTTTTTATCGTCGGTAAACCAATTGGATACAAAGATAACGTTCTGGGTCAAATTTGACCCGGCGGTACAGAGTGGTAATTCAGCATGTAAGAATGAGAGTGCAAGAACACTGTACAGATCAAGTTTATCACTGGAGCAAGTGGGAAGCAAGCGGAAGAGGGGCCACGCTTGCCGATCCAAGTAAGACAGCAAAACTCAGAACGTACTACAAATGCAAAAAGCACATTGCAGGATATGATATTGCCTATTGCGCTATATGGGTGCGAGGTATGGGGTCCACACAGTGAACCAAGGGCTTGATTTACTAAGACCGTTGGCATGTGCAAAACCTTTTATCACATGCAAAACTAGTAACACAACCAATGATTGGTGCAAAACAAATACCATGACCAATCCATTGGTCGCTTTATTCGTTTTGCATGTGCCAAAATGTTTTGCACACGCTAAAGGTCTTAGCAAATCAAGCTGTAAATGGGATAAACAACCAAGAGAGCCTGCATGCTGAATTCTGTATTGAAATTTTAAAAACATTCAAAGGAACGCCCCAACAAATGCAAGCAGGGCAGAATTAGGCTGATTTCCACTAATTGTACCAGTCTAAAAGACAAACTTTACAAAATAACTATTATCAATGATCTGAATTGTGTCAGGGCTTTCGAGCAGAGCAGTTCCAAAAGGTGTTTTAAACCTTAAAGACATTAAAACAGAAATATTTCCCATTACAGAATTGACCCAGGACCAACAGCTAGTGCCCCCCCCCTCAGCTGGTTAAACATGTGACTGCAAGTCTCCTGAGGACAACCAATAAATATGACCATATCCCACCCATTCTTGCCATTGCTAATTTATAAAGCTTTACGTGAGTTTGGACATGCATATTCCAATGACCTCATTTCTGCATATCACGCAGATATAATTGGAAAATGCAGGCTCTCTCCATGCCCAGACTGCCAGGGATTTCCAAATGTAAAACCAGCAGCTGGGCTTTTAGGTTCAGGACTTCAGGACTATAGAACGAGCTTCGCCAGACGGTGCGGGGAGCTGAAAATGCGTTGGTCATTCGATCGACTCGGTTACCCGTTCAGCGAGTCGTCTATAATTCTAATTCATACCCAACCCGAGTTGTGTACAACCTGAAGACTACTTTGGGTTACCAGGCCCAACTGCGAAGAGCAACACAATTTAGTCGCAGACAAGGCTATACAAAAATAAAAATGGATTAACTGACTGGTTGATAGACTGTGTTCAGTGGAAGGTGCCTTTGCACAAACCGATGAGCGAACCATACTTTACAACAGATAGGATCCACTCAAGGTATTGTGAAGGTTTTTCTGTAACCGAACACGGAAGAAATCGTTAGGATTCTGTTGCCCTTCCGCGGAATCAAATGCAGGACGATGAAGAACACACTGACGACTTCTCTTCAGAGAATTTAGGTTAATTTACAATGTGCAAGGGAGAGACAAACTCATACATACGGGCTGCCTGTGCTGAGAATATCTCTGAAGAACTGAAGTGTGTGTGTGGTTTAAATACAGTACCTAGCATTACAATTCAAAGGGTTGATAGTGAATACACATGAATGGCTGGAGACAACCAGAAATGTGCCATTAGCAGAGGCATGCTACAGACACTATAGAAATGTAAACGGTTGGTTGATTGTTGGCGCTGGCTAGGGCCAAGGTGGGGAGACATACAGACATGCAATGTGCAAAATAGTATTGCCAGTTACAGGTAACACAGCACAATGTACCTTGGTGGTAATAATGAAAACCTGGGAACCTATCACTATGGACAAGCACAAAGGATTTACTGACGAAAAAACAAAACAGGGGAGCACTAATAGACCTAGGTCAAATGCACACGTTACTAAACAAAATAGACAACCACAGTTAAGAAGAACTTTGTTCTTAACATTGGTGAAAATTATATTTAAGTTGTCAGTACACTGCAGAGATCATCTCAGGGGTCTTGAGGGTAAAAGCACCCAGGACTGCTTTATGCACATTACCTGCCCAGGAGGTGCGTCACCATGGCGACCCATCATGGACAGCCAGGAGCAGAGAGGTCTGAAGGCTGGTTTCCCATCTTTCAACAGTTCATCTTTGTTCACAAGTCTGGACCCTTGTCTAGGAATGTAGATGGGAGTGTAAACCTAAGGCAAGTCTAAGGCTTTCAAGTACTGGGACGGACCCTAAGACATCCTCCTGTGACAGGAAGTGATTATGACGGTACTTCCCGGTGGCATTTCTCCTTCCGGTAACACTGGAAAGTACCGTTTCCATCTCCAGCACACTTAAAATTCACAGGAGGGACATGCTCCAGGAACATGCCTACCCCCTACAAGGAAAATAAACCCATCTATTTTGCTGTCCTTTAGCTAGATAAAATAAAAAAAACTAGATGGATCACAGCTTTAATTTATCTGAATTCTTGCTTGGATTAGTTCAAAATGCTGCTCAACACCAACCAACTAGTTAGTATAAAAACACTGCATAATGGGGGAAAGAAAAAAATCTGGAGGTCCTTCTAATACCATCCAAAACAAATAAGGGTGCAAAAGAGGGCAAGTGTCTTTGCAGCATTATCTACAGCTTGCATGGCATAGACGTGTCAGTCATCGCATGGCCTCAAACACACCGCACACCTATGAACATAACACTCCACAGGCCTCCCTCATCTGAGCGACTGCAGCAGGCCCGTTCTTGTTCGAGACCTCAGCTTATACACCATTAATGATCAGGAGGAGTCTTGCCAGTTAATTCAAGAACCAGATAAAACCAGTGCAGATGAGCTCGATTTGGCTTTGAAAATCTCCCACCCTGATTCCAGGAGAGCCGTTTCTACTGAGAAAGATTCAAAAGTTAGATTTATAGCAGATTAGAAGAATGCTAGGTAGGGGAAAAAAACAAACACCCAATAACAAACTTTTCAGACAACTTGTAGTTCCCATCAAATATTTTAATAGATTTCCTTTGTGTACTTGGAATATGATTTAAATTAACCTTACATACTGTTACTTTAGTTTGTCCCAGGGTAATTCAGAGGTCAGTTAACTGACAAAAAAAACAAAACAAAAATAAACAAAAACACATAAAAAAAACCTCTCATACCTTGAAAGAAAAGTGCTAGCAGAATGCCATATTTAGTGCTGGTGTAATATCCATGCATGAAAGGTGGGTGTTGGCACAATATTTCAAGGACTTTGTCGAACCCATTATATTGCTAAAATAAACAACCAGAATCTTCTTTCACAAGCCACAGTTCATCCCTAGCATTAACCTCTTGTCTAGATAGAAAGGAAGGTGTGACTCTGTAGTACCAAAACAGAATAGTTATCTTGAGAACTGAGCGACGGTACTCTACGAGGCTTTCGACAAGTGAAGACAAGAGGGGAATCCTGCTGACCACACCGTCTTTGCAAAAGTGTGTAGAGTGACAGTTCAACCCCAGAGCTTATTTCAATTCTAATTTGAGAAAGGTAAAGAGAAAGGTCGCCTTTACAACCAGTCTCCTCTGAACACAGATTAAGGCTTTCATTATTTGATGGGGATGGGGGGGGGGGGGGGGGGGGAGATAAAGTTTACATGTAGCCATACCACAGCGAGTTAAGGCTTGAAGGTGATCGTTCCGTTAATGATAGCAGTAAAACATGAGCACACTATACATTCATTTGTCAACACACAACTCCCAAAAATCATAAACCCAAAAAAAAAAAAACGTTTCTTGCAAATGGGCTTGGTAAAATGCTGAAATGTAGGTCAACACCACAGATTGTCCCCCCCCCCCCCCCTGTGTGTTTTTGCAAATGAGAAAATATTTTCTTTTTTGAAACTGTGCACACTTACAACTTAGAAGCACAAGGGAAAAAAACAACTTAAAACAAACCTGGAGTGACACGGGTTGCCATGGGAACACAAATACAACTCATTCTGCACAGAAATCATTATTTTAGTGACATTCTCTCAAATTCTTGCTCGGCCACACAAATGAACCAAATCATCATAAGTAGCCTCAATATTACACAGTTGCGTGTTATGCCCCCTCCGAGTAGAACAAACAGCAAATATATGGTTAAATAAAGGTTAAATATCTGCGCATATCTCGCCCGTATCCGTTTTTGCACTGGATGTCGGCAAAGCCGGTTGATTATTTCCACCTGAAATATTGTGAAGTACAGATTGAAGAAAATGCAAGTGCTTAACATCACCCTGTTGATTTTCTTTGTTGTCAGTTGTCAGCTGACGGCACCATTAGTGCAAAATGCTCAGTAGCCTGGCTTGGACCAACAAGGGAGACGAGATTTGAGACCATTTTAGAATTTTACCATTTTAAAATGACTTCGGTTTTTATACCAAGCTTAAAATATACATTTGCTCTAATGCCATACTGGTACGTTCTCTAGTGCGATTATTGCAAGGGGCAAGCGGATAACTAGCAGTATTTAACGTTACCTTTGTGGAGGGGGGGTTTTTATAACATATTTTGTTAAAGTCACAGTGGTAGCCATAAGAAATACTTGAAATTCCTTGAAAGTCAATGCAAGAGCCACTAAAGAAGAGTGCCGCTCAATGCTCAATACTCAAAAACTGCCGTTATCCTTTTAAAAATCACTCAAAACGTTTGCTTTGAGCTCTTCGGTACGTATGTGTTGAGGTTCGCCATGGGTAAATGTTCTCAGATACTACGGTAAACGCCACCGGCAAACGACTCCGGCTAAATCCTCTCCTCCCTAGTCCAGTCACATAATTGTTCCTTAAATGGGTTGAAGGATGTTTTACAAAAGAGCTTCTTGGACAGGAACTGAGCTAACCTGTGTCGAATTCGACCAAGAGTATGGCATCTCACTGACATTTGAGGCCGCTCCCAAAGAAACGACCCCCGATTCCCACCCCGCGCAGGCCGTTCGGACCGTATGGTTTTGTACGGCCACGTATGGACCAACAGTTGCCGAACCAACAGCATTTGCCCTTAGATCTTCAGAAGCAATAACGACATTGTAACTACGCAAAGCCATTGAGAGTGCGCTAACCATTAAGCTGAGAATACTGAGAATTTAAGATCGACTACATGCAGTTCTCAGAAGCTGAAATGAAGTGTCAAAATAATTTCCCCTACCCCCATCATCAAGATTGAACTACATACACTTCCTTTTGTTCAGCAGTACCATTTGAGAGTTAAATCCATTTATTAACCAAAGAAAGGCTGCAATGACACTGTAGGTCATTAAAAAAAACAAAAAAAACAAAAGCAAGCTTGGTGGGAGAATATGGTACTTTTGAATTGTTCAAACTGGCATTGGTAGTTCTCTATGGCTTCAGTGCCAGCGTTCATCCAATCATGTGCGTACAAAATGTGTTGCCAGGTCAAAAGCGCTCGAAAGATCCATGCTCGCATCGGGCGTTCCGCTCACCCGACCGGTTACGATTCGCGCCACACTGGAAAAAGGTGGAACCAAGTTCTCCTTTTTCAAAAATCAAAACCTCGAAGTCTTCGAAAAACCGAGCGTGACATCATTAGACAATACAATTTCATTAACATACAAATCTTTGTAATATAATTTTTGTTTTGGTGGCAAATGCTTCAAACCAATAAAAGAAAAAACAAACAAAAAAAAACAAAACAAAGATTCAACACGCACAGTTCCAGTAAGCACTGATGAGAAAATGGCGTTAATGTTTTTTTTCTTTTTTTCTTTTTAAAGTGTCATAGGGCCACAACACTGGCTGCATTCTAAACAAACATCTACAACACAGTTAACAGTTAAGCCTACAGAAGCTCAGTGCGAGTAAAGTCAACACCAGACAGGTTGGGGGTGGGGGAAGCCTTTGGCTTTTCGGTAACTTGCCTAGTTGAATCCGCTAGTTGGCGATGCTGCCGAGAGCATGCACTATGGCTCTGAAGATTGGAGAGGGGACGTATCCTGGGAGGACAGTACCATCGGCTGCGCGGGCGGGGGTGGCGGGGGATGGGGCTGAACCACAGACTGCGTGTTCGGGGAGGGTGGAGGCGTCGGACGCTTGAATTTATCGGGGCTGTTGCTTCTTCTCGGCGAGGGCCTCTGTTGAAACGGAGCGAAAAGGAGGCAAAGGTAATCGTCTCAGTCAAAAACAAAAAACGGCATTTAAATGAAGTTAGGGGTGAGCTCCTCGACGTCACCAGCTTCAAAGACCAGGGGCCTGTATCACAAAGCAGCATCATTGAGTTAGCTGGATAACTGCACTGAATGGAACAGCTCTTTTTACTTCAGTCCATGTTCCACATTTGGGAGGGTTCCGGGTTTTACTCAGTGCAGCTATCCAGCTAACTCATTTATCCTGCTTTGTGATACAGGTCATTTCACAAAACACACTACAAAATATAAACAATTAATCTAGTCTTTTCAATTGAGCGGAAGGCTATTCATTAAAATCCACTAATTTATGTGTCTGTTATTCATTGAATAAATAAATTATATTTTCAGGCATTCTTGAGAAATTCTCCTACACTACCTTATTTAACTTTAGCTTTTACAGATGTGAGCTTTACAAGAGATGAGGCAAACTAAACCAAATCTCCCTTTTAAACAAATACACATCCCTTGAATTTTAAAACAGCTTCTCCATACGGAATCTTTCATTCAGTCTACAATCATTTCACATAGAAAACCAGCCATTAAAGGCGGTTAAATATTTAAAACTCCAAAGGGCTGGAGGACAAACAAGACAACTACCTCTGCTTTTATGACTGAATGGCAGCAGGAGTATTACCAGGCTGACAGAGACCATGAGAAAAACAGGTTATAGTCTATTAATGTAACACGGGAAACATGACCACAGACACTAAAACTATCATCTGGAGTCAACATTTTCCCTTTGTTGTTAATATATGCAAAAGTTTATTTCCACCCAAAAACACAGATTCACAAGTTCAGCAACAACCAAAACAATAATACTTTCAATTATTTTGAGATCAAATTTAATCCAGGCCTACAAATATACATCATCAATGATGCGCTGACCATTGGTGAAATAGGCGAACATACAACGTTCGGCTTCCAAAGGTAAGTGACTGTGTGTTCACAAACTCTCAAAAAGAACATATTTGTTCCTAGTTGCTTGGAGACCCTGAGAAACCTTGTTTTGGAAGATGGCAGGAGTCCACAACGAGAGCTAATCTCCTTTTAAGGAAAGCTATCCGCTTTTATTGATGACAACATGAGAGGGACTTCTCATGGACCCAGCTGGTAGGTTAACAAGCAAGTCTGAATGACCTTGGTCCTGAGGCCTGCTCACAAAGCGCTTGGCTTCTCGCTGCAGCACAAACAAAATGGCAGTTATTCAGCTTACTCACCGGCCTGCCCTCAAAATCTCACACAAGTAAAAATTAGGTGCCGATTTATTTTTTTTATTTTTTTGCTGCCTCGCCATTTTGTTATCAAGTAAAACACATCCACCTCCATTTTGTTATCCAACAATAGAGAAACCAAACCCTGACATTTTTTTACAGAACACTCAAAATATTGATAACATTACTACATCATATTTACTAACCATTAACCTGGACAGTAACCATACCACAAAAAGCATCGTTGGGAAGCAACAAGTCATCGCAACATTAGCAACAATCTCATTAAACATTAATGCTCCACATTGTTGACTCAGGAGGCTAGGCCGAGCGTGCGTGTTTGCTCTGAGGGTGTTGTAATACCCGCCGTCGGAAGGCGGCAGGACTCACCGCGATGCCGTGGGAGGCTCCTCCGTGCACGTGAAGGCCGGGCGTGTTGTAGTAAGACATACCGGCTCTGGTCAGGGTCGCCGGGGGAGTGAACCCCACCGTGTGACTCGCGTACGACAGGCCTGGAGGAGGGAGGAGACACAAACCAATCAGACTGTACCTGTTGAATCAAAAACCCAATCAGAATGTCCCCGGTGAATCCAAAACCCAATCAGAATGTCCCCGTTGAATCCAAAATCCAATCAGACGGTCCCCGTTGAATCAAAAACCCAATCAGACGGTCCCCGTTGAATCAAAAACCCAATCAGATGGTCACTGTTAAATCCAAAACCCAATCATACTCCTCCCGTTGTATCCAAAACCCAATCATACTCCTCCCGTTGTATCCAAAACAAAATCACACAGTAACCGTTTTATCAAAAACGCAGTCAGATTGTCCCTGTTTTATCCACAACACAATCAGATTATCCCTATAAATCCTCCTAAATATTCCTTTTTATAATTGTGAGTAATCTGCAATCTGGAGGGGCAATGTCATTCATTTGAAACCTAGTATTGTTCCTACATGAACTATAACGCTGCACAGAGAACCACAGAGTAATCAGGAATAAAACTTCACTTCGCTGCTGAACACTAACCAACGATTATTGTGCACTTACGGCTCAGGGCCACAAAACGCTGCTGCATTATGTTTGGTTTAATACTGGCCATAATGAAATTAAAGCCATGATTATTATTTTTTTTTTTAACCTTTTTTGACATCCCCTTAAATAAGAACGTAATTTCTTGAGGATATCCAGAAAAGATGCATCTACTCAAATTTAATGTATTAAGGAAATCTGAACTATCATATGCCTTCCAATTTCAGTAATGGAAGAACAGAAAATCTCTATGGTAGATTTGCAGTTAAATCAAATTTTAGTTGTATAAGGCTTTTTACAGAGAAACAGTAATGAATAAAAAAAAAGATGCATTACAAGAAAATAGGAAAAAAATTTTTTTTTTGCAAAAATCCAGCAAGTGGGAAGACAAGGCTATAGAGCACAAGCACACCCTCCACTGACCAGGCATCAGTAGTTAGGCTAAATCCTCACAGGGAGGTAATGAGGGATCTTCCAGTGGCTGTTCCTTCTAGCACCTCTCTGTACCTCCTGCTCTGACCGTAGTGGGCAAAAAAAATAAATCATTCATAATGGGAGAAGCTTTACAATGCCAAGCCTTAAGATTACACTACAATGACCCCATTCGTATATCATCATAAAATATGTAGACTTTATGGGAGTCACATGACCATATCCGGGAGGAGACAGTCATTGGGCCACATCTGTCCAGATCTCAAACTATTAAAGGTCATTTGAATGAAGTGGACAAAAGACCAGTCTGATACTTCTACAAAATTTCCTGACTTCACAGTGAAGCATTCAATATATATTAAAGTGGCAACAGCTCCAAGTAGAAAAATGTATTAAAACAATTGTGAATTTGAAGTATACATAAGCATTTGTTGAGAAATACATAGTATGGTGGCATTGGCATTGCAAGTGACGGAAGAGCATCTCACACAGAGACAGAGAGAGTACGTCGCTCTAGATAAGAGCGTCTGCAAAATGTACCTAATGCGAAGTGAGGGACGCCAGCAGTACCTCTTACCCGGGCTCAGAAAGTCCTGACTTCATACAAGTATGAATCATCACTGTTTTGTGCCTAGATAGGCTTTGCGCTTGATAAAGTCGGAACGAAAGGCCTCTTTCGTGTATTTCACAGAAGCGCGTCTCTCTTTTCGGTTGAAAAGATGAACCCAGTACTCAAAATTCATGCAGCTGTTCAGGTTTGCAGTTCCAGACATGCCTCTGTTTAGAGTCCCGAGGACCATGCCAAGAAAAGAAAAATTACGGAAATAACACGACTGACAAAATGCAGTTCAGAAATTTAAAAAAAGGTTCAGTTGCAGCAAAACATTATCTGGCTATACTATCATCAACAGAGTTGATAGTAAAACTGAAAGGGTAGCAGCGAGGCGTACAACACAGTACGCAGTGTGGCTGACTCCTGAGCCATACACGAATCTCCTCATGACACAGTCATTTATAACATTTCCTGCTTTGAGACGCTTATCATTCTAAAGATACGATTTGTATTCAGCCAGCCTTGTTTTCAAAACACACAACATGGTTCCAATAGGCCTCCCTCTCAACACTAATGACGCAAAGGGAAGGCCATGTTATTTGTTTCTTCAGAGCCTTTAATGAAGCCTTATCTGGGTCCAGAATAATGACAGTGGGCGGGGTTTAATCCCCACAACAGCAGCTTCTGAGCCCCCATTCCTTCTCTGATCCTCTTTGCTTTCTCTCTCTCTGAATAAAACCAAAAATGACAAAATGGAGGGTGGGCCTGTACACTGTACACAATGCAGCTCCAGGTTCACCGTGTGACACCACCTTTTCTCCGTTACCCTTGCCCTTCCCTTCCCTTCCCAGCATGCCACACACGGCCACGTCACGCATCATTTCAAACGGGTTTCTACGGCAACACAACTTGGCGATTGTTTTCCTCTAGCAGTTTGGAATCACCTCAGAAAATGACATTAAGATGGGATTGCTGGACGGCTCATTCGGTTAAGGCACCATACGGGACCGGGGGGGGGGGGGGGGGATGCATGGATGAGCCTCACAGCCTCAGATCAAATCCGGACTGGACCAGTGCCAACTGCGGCCGGTAGCTCCATAGGGCGACGCACAATTAGCTATTACGTCGCCCAGGGAACGGGAGGGTTCAGTCGAATAGGGTTCCGTGTGCATTCCGTGGCAGTCAGTCAAAGCCGCCCATGAAAGGTCCCTCCTCCAACCCTGCACTATGCGAGCGTAGCTGCAGTTTGCAATGTGAAAAGAAGGAGCTGGCCACACTATGTGTTTTGGAGAAGAACCGTGGATGTCTACACTCTTGAATTCACAGTGGGGTTCGCACAAAAAAAAAATAAAATAAAATAAAATAAAAGGAAATGACATACGGTACCTGCAATCGTCCTAAAACTAGTACAAAGACAACCTTGGCATGCCGACTGTTAAGGGCAGACCTGGGTTCAAATAGCATTTGTATTGGATTCAAATACATTTCTGCATTGACTAAGCTTGCCTGGTGAATTTGAACAAATGAAATAATCCCAAAAGTGTAAACCCTGCCCATAATCTCCTCCTAGCAGGCTCACATTCTCCAGGCAAGATCAACTGAGCACAGAAAAGTATTTGAATCCAAAAAAAATACTACTTTAACCCAGGTCTGGTTGAGGGAAGACTAATGCGTTTGGTGATTACGGTTTAAGTCCATCCTCATGCCATTAAGCGTTCGGTACATTTTAGAAGACCAGAAACAAGGTAGCTACCTGTCGCTCATACGTACCAGGTGATATTGGCCTGCTGGAACTTGGTGATGGCGTATACGGTATGGGGCTGGACACGGTCCGAGGGCGGAGTCCTTGTGCAGACATTTCATTAAAATACCTGTTCAACAAAAGGACAACTGGATTTAAATTAACAATCTTATATTAAAAAACAAAATACTTTGACATTTTTACATACACTTATTTGATCTAAATTTTTTATTTTAATTTTTAAATGGATGGGTGTCATTTTGCATAAAATCTGGCTCCATCCTGAATCTAATCGTCATGCTTGGATCAAGACCTACCTCTTGTCCAGATTAAATGAAGGCTCAATCAATAAAATACTGATAACAACACAATTTACATGCACTTCATTGAGTCTGCCTCCTTAAGGGAAAGCTAGGCAGTGTGAGACCAGGGTTGTATTTAAGGGAAAGCTAGGCAGTGTGAGAGCAGGGTTGTATTTAAGGGAAAGCTAGGCAGTGTGAGAGCAGGGTTGTATTTAAGGGAAAGCTAGGCAGTGTGAGAGCAGAGAGCAGGGTGGTATTTAAGGGAAAGCTATGCAGTGTGAGGGCAGGGTTGTATTTAAGGGAAAGCTAGGCAGTGTGAGAGCAGGGTTGTATTTAAGGGAAAGCTAGGCAGTGTGAGAGAAGAGAGCAGGGTGGTATTTAAGGGAAAGCTAGGCAGTGTGAGAGCAGAGAGCAGGGTGGTATTTAAGGGAAAGCTATGCAGTGTGAGGGCAGGGTTGTATTTAAGGGAAAGCTAGGCAGTGTGAGAGCAGGGTTGTATTTAAGGGAAAGCTAGGCAGTGTGAGAGAAGAGAGCAGGGTGGTATTTAAGGGAAAGCTAGGCAGTGTGAGAGCAGAGAGCAGGGTGGTATTTAAGGGAAAGCTATGCAGTGTGAGGGCAGGGTTGTATTTAAGGGAAAGCTAGGCAGTGTGAGAGCAGGGTTGTATTTAAGGGAAAGCTAGGCAGTGTGAGAGCAGGGTTGTATTTAAGGGAAAGCTAGGCAGTGTGAGAGAAGAGAGCAGGGTGGTATTTAAGGGAAAGCTAGGCAGTGTGAGAGAAGAGAGCAGGGTGGTATTTAAGGGAAAGCTAGGCAGTGTGAGAGCAGAGAGCAGGGTGGTATTTCAGGGAAAGCTAGGCAGTGTGAGAGCAGAGAGCAGGGTGGTATTTAAGGGAAAGCTAGGCAGTGTGAGAGCAGGGTTGTATTTAAGGGAAAGCTAGGCAGTGTGAGAGCAGGGTTGTATTTAAGGGAAAGCTAGGCAGTGTTAGAGAAGAGAGCAGGATTGTATTTAAGGGAAAGCTAGGCAGTGTGAGAGCAGGGTTGTATTTAAGGGAAAGCTAGGCAGTGTGAGAGAAGAGAGCAGGGTGGTATTTAAGGGAAAGCTAGGCAGTGTGAGAGAAGAGAGCAGGGTGGTATTTAAGGGAAAGCTAGGCAGTGTGAGAGCAGAGAGCAGGGTTGTATTTAAGGGAAAGCTAAGCAGTGTGAGAGCAGGGTTGTATTTAAGGGAAAGCTAGGCAGTGTGAGAGCAGGGTTGTATTTAAGGGAAAGCTAGGCAGTGTGAGAGCAGAGAGCAGGATTGTATTTAAGGGAAAGCTAGGCAGTGTGAGAGAAGAGAGCAGGATTGCATTTAAGGGAAAGCTAGGCAGTGTGAGGGCAGGGTTGTATTTAAGGGAAAGCTAGGCAGTGTGAGAGCAGAGAGCAGGGTGGTATTTAAGGGAAAGCTAGGCAGTGTGAGAGCAGGGTTGTATTTAAGGGAAAGCTAGGCAGTGTGAGAGCAGGGTTGTATTTAAGGGAAAGCTAGGCAGTGTGAGAGCAGAGAGCAGGGTTGTATTTAAGGGAAAGCTAAGCAGTGTGAGAGCAGGGTTGTATTTAAGGGAAAGCTAGGCAGTGTGAGAGCAGAGAGCAGGGTGGTATTTAAGGGAAAGCTAGGCAGTGTGAGAGCAGGGTTGTATTTAAGGGAAAGCTAGGCAGTGTGAGAGCAGAGAGCAGGGTGGTATTTAAGGGAAAGCTAGGCAGTGTGAGAGCAGGGTTGTATTTAAGGGAAAGCTAGGCAGTGTGAGAGCAGAGAGCAGGGTTGTATTTAAGGGAAAGCTAAGCAGTGTGAGAGCAGGGTTGTATTTAAGGGAAAGCTAGGCAGTGTGAGAGCAGAGAGCAGGGTGGTATTTAAGGGAAAGCTAGGCAGTGTGAGAGCAGGGTTGTATTTAAGGGAAAGCTAGGCAGTGTGAGAGCAGAGAGCAGGGTGGTATTTAAGGGAAAGCTAGGCAGTGTGAGAGCAGGGTTGTATTTAAGGGAAAGCTAGGCAGTGTGAGAGAAGAGAGCAGGGTGGTATTTAAGGGAAAGCTTTAGCAGCAGTCAGCTTTAGCAGCGGTCTGTATGGCGGCTCTACCTCTCGTCGTCCATCTCCAGGCTGGACTCGCTCTCGGAGAGCTGCCGGCACAGCGCCTCCCTGCGCTCCATCTCCCTCTGCAGCTTTCTCTGCAGCCGAACGTTCTCCTCCCTCATGTGCCGCTCTTCCTCGATGTATTGCGCCCGCTTCTCTGTGTCTGAGGGGAGAACACACACACGCGGCGTGGGCATTAGCATAGCATAACATAGCAGAGCATAACATAGCAGTGCATAGCATAGCATAGCATAACATAACATAACATAACATAACATAACATAACATAACATAACATAGCATAGCATAGCATACCATACTATAGCATAGCATAGCATTACATAACTTAATGACGAGAACAGACCAATCAGCCTAACAATGCTCGCCATCTTCCTACCACTACAGGGTACCTAGCGCCCCCCTACAAACTAGATAGCATCCAGCACCATATCAAGCCTGGTCTTGAAAACACCCAGAGTTTCTGCCCTACATTTACACAGTTTACATTTACGCACTGTCCATTTAGAGAACACGCACATTGTGTGGGCATTACATTTGCACAGTTTACAGTCATACAGCTGGATATTTACTGAAGCGATTTTTGTTAAGTACCTTGCTCAAGGGTACAATAACAGTACCAGTTCCTGGGAATTGAACCCACCCTCTTGGAGTTGGAAGCCCAGCTGCCTAACCATTATACTACACTGCTGCCCCAGGAATCTTGCAATGAGGACCTGCAGGCCTGTGGGTAACATGCAATACGGGGACCTGCAGGCCTGTGGGTAACATGCAATACGGGGATCTGCAGGCCTGTGGGTAACATGCTATACAGTAATATTGCCCTCTAGTGGCTATATAAATTTCAGCCAAAATTTCCCAAAAGCATAATGATAATAATGATCTGTCCTTATCGAATTTAAGTTTGAGATGGTTTCTTACACCTTGGACAAAAACGTTCTTAAAACACCAATGTCAAGGCAGTGACAGAGGTAGACGGTTGTACTGGCAGTTGAGGAAATACAGGTGTACTGAGACAGGGCAACAAGTAACAGCCGTAGCTCAACAAATCAAAAGAAATACTGTTACAAATCTATAATTTTCTGATTATCTTTTTTTTTTTTTTTTTTGCATATAGGAGTCAATACACAAACTATGTGGGGACCTGGAATCCTGACCAATCAAGCTCTTATTTTGACATCAGCATTGATACGGTGCAATGCGGGGACCTGGTAGCCTGACCAATCAAGCTCTTATTTTGACATCAGCATTGATAATGTGCAATGTGGGGACCTGGTAGCCTGACCAATCAAGCTCTTATTTTGACATCAGCATTGATAATGTGCAATGTGGGAACCTGGTAGCCTGACCAATCAAGCTCATATTTTGACATCAGCATTGATAATGTGCAATGTAGGGATCTGGTAGCCTAACCAATCAAGCTCTTATTTTGACATCAGCATTGATAATGAGCAATGAGGGAACCTGGTAGCCTGACCAATCAAGCTCTTATTTTGACATCAGCATTGATAAGGTGCAATGTGGGGACCTGGTAGCCTGACCAATCAAGCTCTTTGACATCAGCATTGATAATGTGCAATGTGGGGACCTGGTAGCCTGACCAATCAAGCTCTTATATTGACATCAGCATTGATAATATGCAATGTGTGGACCTGGAGGCCCTACTAATCCAGCTCTTATGGGGACTCCAATAGGGATGTGGTATTATTTTGCAGCAAACGGGACCGCCAGTGCCACTGGAGCTCACGTACAGTACCCAGCCTTGGCGGGGCTGCCCCGAGTGGGTGGAGAAGGTTTTTGGGAAGGGGCAGTTGACACTCACGCTGCAGCTCGGTGATCCTCAGGTTCTTCTTCAGCCTCTCCACCTCGTTCTTCAGGAAGCGGATGTGTCGCATCATGTTCTCCGGGGAGTCGATCTCCATGGAGATATCCCTTGGAGACGGAGGGGCCGACAGGGGCTGGTCCAGCTTCTCCTGTAGAATTCTGCAGTTTAACAGGAGACACATGTTAGTTTCTCAATATACAATATAATAAAAATTAATTTTTTAAAAACAAAAAAAAACAAAAAACACATGGGTTAAACTGTCCAGGCAAGTTAAGTTGCTTTGGAAAGGTTAATCTGAAAATGCCTTTGCATTTTATATACGTTTATGCAAGGATAATTTGTGGACACAGAAACATGCTGGTATAGATTCATGGAACAGGCTAAACACTGAAAATCTGTTCTGGTCATGAATAGAACATGAATGTAACTGAATTGAAAGTGAAAATCCTAAAAATTACTGTCCTGGGAATCTTAAAAAAATAAAATAAAATTGTGCCACAATTTTTTTGGATGCCATTTTCTTCAACTAATCCATCCATTTTTTCCTGTGTCATAAGAGCACAAATATGGACGTACTGTGAAAGAACTGCACGCGCATAAAATGGACTTTGCCAGGCTGTCAAACTCGATTAGATTTAAATGCGGGTGTTGGGTAATCCAGCAGGTCACTTAGGCGGGAGGCCCGTTTTTCTGCATTCTTAAAAACTAACCTTTTCTCTGCTTCCAGCTTGTCCATCCTCTTCCATAGTCGATTCACTAGGGCTTCCTGTTCTTGTTCCAATGTGTTTTCAAGGTCAATCTTCTCACGCCGTAGCTAGAAAAAGACAACAAGTCATTCACAAAACAGAAAGTCAAACAAAACTGGCAATCTCCTGAGCCTCCGGCTATAGGTGGCATGCACTGCGCTGTGCATCCATCTCTGGCACACCACCGCTTGTACACCCCAAATCCCAGACAGACGTCATGTGACCCTGCCTGCTCCATGATCACATGACCACCTGTACGGTCATGTGACCCTACCTGGTCGGAGTCATGTGATCACCGGCATAGCCCGCCCACCTGCCAGACCGAGACCACGTGACTACCTGGTCGGAGTCACGTGATCACTGGCACAGCCCGCCCGCCTGCCCGCCCACCCGACTGAGGTCAGATGACCCTACCTGCTCCAGGGTGAGCTGCCCGGCCGCCAGACTGAGGTCAGGTGACCCTACCTGCTCCAGGGTGAGCTGCCCGGCCGCCAGACTGAGGTCAGGTGACCCTACCTGCTCCAGGGTGAGCTGCCCGCCCGCCAGACTGAGGTCAGGTGACCCTACCTGCTCCAGGGTGAGCTGCTCGCCCGCCAGACTGAGGTCAGGTGACCCTACCTGCTCCAGGGTGAGCTGCCCGCCCGCCAGACTGAGGTCAGGTGACCCTACCTGCTCCAGGGTGAGCTGCTCGCCCGCCAGACTGAGGTCAGGTGACCCTACCTGCTCCAGGGTGAGCTGCCCGCCCGCCAGACTGAGGTCAGGTGACCCTACCTGCTCCAGGGTGAGCTGCTCGCCCGCCAGACTGAGGTCAGGTGACCCTACCTGCTCCAGGGTGAGCTGCCCGCCCGCCAGACTGAGGTCAGGTGACCCTACCTGCTCCAGGGTGAGCTGCCCGCCCGCCAGACTGAGGTCAGGTGGCCCTACCTGCTCCAGGGTGAGCTGCTCGCCCGCCAGACTGAGGTCAGGTGACCCTACCTGCTCCAGGGTGAGCTGCTCGCCCGCCAGACTGAGGTCAGGTGACCCTACCTGTTCCAGGGTGAGCTGCTCACCCGCCAGACCGAGGTCAGGTGACCCTACCTGCTCCAGGGTGAGCTGCCCGCCCGCCAGACTGAGGTCAGGTGACCCTACCTGCTCCAGGGTGAGCTGCTTGCCTGCCAGACTGAGGTCAGGTGACCCTACCTGCTCCAGGGTGAGCTGCTCGCCCGCCAGACTGAGGTCAGGTGACCCTACCTGCTCCAGGGTGAGCTGCTCGCCCGCCAGACTGAGGTCAGGTGACCCTACCTGCTCCAGGGTGAGCTGCTCGCCCGCCAGACTGAGGTCAGGTGACCCTACCTGCTCCAGGGTGAGCTGCTCGCCCGCCAGACTGAGGTCAGGTGACCCTACCTGCACCAGGGTGAGCTGCTCGCCCGCCAGACTGAGGTCAGGTGACCCTACCTGCTCCAGGGTGAGCTGCTCGCCTGCCAGACTGAGGTCAGGTGACCCTACCTGCTCCAGGGTGAGCTGCCCGCCCGCCAGACTGAGGTCAGGTGACCCTACCTGCTCCAGGGTGAGCTGCTCGCCCGCCAGACTGAGGTCAGGTGACCCTACCTGCTCCAGGGTGAGCTGCTCGCCCGCCAGACTGAGGTCAGGTGACCCTACCTGTTCCAGGGTGAGCTGCTCACCCGCCAGACCGAGGTCAGGTGACCCTACCTGCTCCAGGGTGAGCTGCCCGCCCGCCAGACTGAGGTCAGGTGACCCTACCTGCTCCAGGGTGAGCTGCTCGCCCGCCAGACTGAGGTCAGGTGACCCTACCTGCTCCAGGGTGAGCTGCTCGCCCGCCAGACTGAGGTCAGGTGACCCTACCTGCTCCAGGGTGAGCTGCTCGCCCGCCAGACTGAGGTCAGGTGACCCTACCTGCTCCAGGGTGAGCTGCTCGCCCGCCAGACTGAGGTCAGGTGACCCTACCTGCTCCAGGGTGAGCTGCTCGCCCGCCAGACTGAGGTCAGGTGACCCTACCTGCACCAGGGTGAGCTGCTCGCCCGCCAGACTGAGGTCAGGTGACCCTACCTGCTCCAGGGTGAGCTGCTTGGAGATGGTGTCGTTCTCCAGCTTCTTAATCTTCTTCATCAGCTTGTTCACTTGGAACTCCTGCTCCTGCTCCAAGTGCTGCTCCAGCTCCGACTTTTCATGCTGTAGCTGGGGGTGGGGGGTGACGTCAGACGCACAGACACACACAGTTAATAACGGCACACTCAAAGACATTAGCCGCAGGCTAAGGGTACATCTCACTGGCAACATTTAGCAGACGCTCGATATTTTCACCATTATATCAGGAAAGACATTATTAGACCAAACTGGATTGGATTGAGCCCTTCCTTCAGGGAAAGTAGTATTTGTAATCAGTCAAGAGGACAGCGCACAGAGAACACACCGCACAGGTCTTTAAATAACAGTAAAAACACATGAGCGCCCAACAGTCAGTGCTGTCCTGTAGGCACCAAGATTGAGAGACGGCCATAGAGCCACTGGCTGCAAGTTCCTCGCAGTGTTCACAACTAGAATTGGCTCCAGGGTCAAACTGAACATGTTTACCACAAAATGCAGTGAGGGGGAGAATTTTTTTAAAAAGCCTCCAAGCTCAAACCTGAATTCAGCCCTTTTGGTCAAATCGATTCACTTGCTTGGGTAATTTGAGTATGAACTTTAAACATGGTGGAGGAAAGCGTACATGCAAACACTCTTATTTCACATGGGCGTGGTCAGTAAAAAACTAAACAAATGCAATATGGTCTTCCACTTTTGCTTTACATAAGAGGTGCGGTGGGGCTTATGGAAATGTATGGGAGGAGGAGTGTGGGTCAATTTGTCTCAATGGCTCAACTGACTCCAATCAAACAACGCTTTATGCTCGATTAAACACAAGACATGATTATTACATTACACAAATCTTCATGCATGCACTCATATGTGGTATATATTTCCAACTCAGCTTCTACAACATACTAACAATGTCAGAAATGAACACAAATACTCATCAAGCATTTGGCTATATCACTCATATCTTCCTGCATGTTGAACATGTACTAGTAGGAATGGTCGTTTTGGGAGATTTCAATATTTATTTTACTTCATAACCAATCTTAATAATCTCCAAGATAAATTATTCCTTCAGCGTTTTCCATATGGCCGGACACATGTAAATTCTCCTGTGTGCCATGTGAGCTCAAACTAATTTTCATTAGCAAATCATGTTCAGGAAGAGATCAGTCACATCACAAGATATGACCCGTTTCGAAGGGCTCGACAACCTTGGGCAAATTTCAAGTTAATAATCGACTGAAGGCATATTGATATTTCATGGAGGCTGTCATTCACTGATAAAAGCCTCTCATCCAAGCGCAGCGGGGACAATATAGATTGATCCTTGATTGATTCCACCTGGAACACAAACAGTTCACTTGCACGTCAGTCCTACTCCCCACCTTACCCCAATACTCAGTGTAAAAAAAAAGAAAAAAGAAAACACATCACCGGGTGACACTTACTTGCATAAGTTTTCGCGACAGTTCATTGGTGAGGAATTCCTCTTCTTTTTCATAGTTGACGGCGAGGGTCTCCTTCTCTTTCTGCAGAGCCTGGATCTTCTTGAACAGCGTATTGCTGATGAATTCCTCCTCTTGCTCTGCCCTGGCTTGCTGCAAATCAAAGAGGAAATGTCAGAGCGGCACGGAATGCCAACGGCCTCCATTACACCGTTACGTCGTTCCCTCAGGGCGTTACATCATCAAAATGTAGCTCTGTCTGCTCACACCAATCAGCTTTCCCGTGTTACGCAAGGAAGCCTGTCGTTAATTACATTTATCGCTCGCATTTCATGTAATCACGGCATTAGCTTCTGTCTTAAGATATTGTCGTTTTCCCTAATCATTGAGTCTGATCGGGTTACGATTTGAATTTGTTTCTCACGCACGCTAATTGCAGGCGTCTTGGCCAATTGAGTTCAAGGCTGAATCCAAAAGCGTATTTTTATAGACTGTGTTTCGTAAAGGCTGTGTGCAATCACTTTTTCCCTTGCATGATCAGTGGTAATTAATTAGACCACAAGATAAAGTTGTGTGCTTTCTTATATCGTATTTTTTTTTTTAAAAAAAAGGAAAATAACATCAATAAACAGTATGACATTTCTGCACATGAGGCGTGTAAAAACTAAGGCACATTCACTTCTGCTTTATTTCTGAATTTGGCAGCCCACAGAATGATTGCACCACAGATCTGTTAAAATGTAAATGCCAAGTTAACTACGCAATAAACATGGTATCCAAATGGGCAGTACAGAAACTCTGTTGCTGTCAGGATGAAAAAAACAACTTACTAGCTGAAGACATACGCTTAATATCATAATATTGCTTTCTGTATGCGTAATATGACCATTTAATTTAAGTCAAGTCAGCCTCAACAGTTTTACTTTAATGGACATGGATGGACAGGTCTTGTGCCAACACATTGGTTGTCACGAACATGACACATAAAACTAAAAGCTTTACTTTTTATAGTGAAATAACTGACCTATCAGCACTTGCATATTCATCACACAACCGGGCTGGAAAGTAAGTATAGACAACGAACAACGTAACAAAAACTCACTTTGTTGCATATGCAACTGTGAGCCATATGACGCATACAAATATGGAAGCTTCCTTTAAGGTCAAAGGCTAATTCAATTTCTGTGCTAGATACTTGGCAAGCACAGAAAAGTATTGGCTCCCAAATACTTTGTGCTGTAAGCAGGGCAAAGGTCGTGCCATGAAGAACGTCCATAGGTCTCCCCATGCTGTACAGACTCTTCAGCATACTGGACACTTCTTTAATGCAGTTTCCCGTGCTCAGAGAAGACCAGTATCACAATGTGAATGAGGGCTCACATTCCAAGTACATTTTGCAAATAGTTCAGTTTGATAATGACAGCACAATCCAATCACCATTTTTGTTCACCAATGACAATTCACACTGCACAACCAATGACCGGCCGATCACATGGACTGCAATAAACCAGCAGGGGCAGAACTAAAGCTGCCTCTAAATAGGTGTCTTGGCACAGGCAGGGTCGGGGGATGAACTATATTATCTGAAATGATCTACTGATATTAAACTGCACCAGAAAGGCAAGTCTTTGGATAATTTTTTGGGAAAAGCTTTTTTTTTTTTTTCTCCCTAACTGACACGTTATAAGAGAGACAATTGTTTCGTAAAAAAGTGTTAAGTACTTTTAGAATATTGGATATCTAACACTGGTCTATATCAAACCGCAGTAATTTGTGGTTTAAAAAAAGCCTGCAGGCAAGCACATCCTCAGTCAGCAAAATCACTCCACAAAAACAGCAGTGTGTGTATGTATGGCAACAGTGAATTACGATCAGCTGACCGAGTAAAAGATCAAACAGAGAATGCGGGGGTACAAACTCACTTGACTAAGATCGTACACGTCAGTATTTTCTCAACTAAAAATTCACTGCCACATGCTGAAAAATTACTACGAAATTGAATTATCAAAAAGGTTCTGATAATCTAGCCTAAGTTATTGGAAAGCATCCAAGACCAACACTCCCAAAAACCTGCACAACATTTCAACAGTTCCTTCAGCTTGTCCTCTAGTATCAGGTCCGGTTGGCAGAACTTGGCACACGAAAGATATGGGCATTTCTGCGTCATTGCCTGCGTCAGAGCAATGGTGTTCCTGAGCACACAGTAATATCATATCTGAACAAAAATGTTTTCAACGTAAAAAAAAAAAAAGCCAAGCTACTGACACATACCCTACAGAGCGCTGTCTATAAGTCCTTAATTCCAAATTGCAAAAACTAGGCCTGCCTTTAAAAGTATTGATATCAAAATGTGGCCAAGTTACAACTAACAATATTGCCTACCGTAGCTCACACTAAATAAACTAGCTCTATTCCAAAGCAATGCTATCCAAACTTTCCTAAATTATTTAATGCAACTTGGCCCTGTGTTTCTGCATCTTAGCATGTGAAGAGATTGTGCCTCATGGAACAACATATGATTTCAATGAATGTTTTTAACAGTTGATGAATAATTACACTCCAGAAAGGATATGGTTATACTTTGTTGGCAAGTTCACTTTACTACAATAGAGAAAGGGGGATGAATAAATAAATGCAGATAAAAATGAGTAATATTTGTACCTAGAAAATAGCGTACATATAGCATTTTTACAAACGTATCTAGACATGTTTGTGGGTCAGATGATGGCAAATAAGTAATAGTACTAATTTTCTTAACATAATAATAGTTATGATATTTGCGAACAGAATTTTGTGAACACAAGGATGTCTATGCTCTGTAGGACCACACAGGTTTCGATAAAATTCCAAATAATCAATAAATACATAATAATAATAATAATAATAATACATTTTATTCATTCTGTGCTTTTCATAGACCAAAGCAGAGGATGCAGACAATTGTTCAAACATGCCCTATAGTGTAGTAATTTTTCTGTTTAATATCTAAGTGCAACACATTTGAATCAGAGTATTTCCACTATAAATTATTCTCATTTCGCAGTTTGATGTGATATATAGTTTCATTTACCACATTCTCTTGAGATGGTAAGATGAAGAAACACAGGGCCAAGTTGCATTAAATAATTTAGGAAAGTTTGGATAGCATTGCTTTGGAATAGAGCTAGTTTATTTAGTGTGAGCTACGGTAGGCAATATTGTTAGTTGTAACTTGGCCACATATTTGATCAATACTTTTAAAGGCAGGCCTAGTTTTTGCAAGTTGGAATTAAGGACTTACAGAGAGCGCTCTGTAGGCTATGTGTGAGTAACTTGGTTTTTTTACGTTGGAGACGTTTTTGTTCAGATTTCACTTATTTTTGGTAGCTAACTAATATAATGCATGAAGATAATGACATTGAGAGAGACATGCATACAGAATACATGCATTCCAAATAAATGCATGCAGACATTGTACCTGCTTCCTGACTAGCAGCTGACTGACGTTTCTCTGGCAAAACTAACATTGACTAACAAGCTTAATTGGACAATGCATATTTCCCAGGAATCTTAGCCAGAAAAAAGACAATAGCTAGGCCTACTACTAAGAAAGTAGCCTACCAGAGATTATTATTCTGATTATTATTATAATTAAAAGTGTTTGCAGTAAGCTACATTGTCTGCAGAGAAGCGTAGACCAGAGCCATGTTCGGAGGCTATTGTAATTTTTTTAAAGTGACTAACCATGAAACAGATATGTTTGGGGAATTGACGGTTTATAAATCCGATCTCTTAAGGGATTGCAGCTTATAGTAGGCTATCATCAATTCTTAATGTATTATCGTAAATTCTTAATTTTCCAAGTAGGCCTACATAATTTTTATGGTCATATTGTGTTATGTGGTAAAAGCATAAAGGGAACAGAGCTGAAGTGCATGTTTTTTTGTTTTTTGTCGTCACAAATGAATACAGAAATGACAACATCGGTAGGCCTACGCTACACATGGATGTTTTTCCCGGTAGCCTACTGTAAGTGTATGTGCAGTGGTAGCGATAGCCTACCGAACTATGTTGGCTTTTCCGTAATGACCGTCTTTAAAACAAACGTTTGTGAAAACATGTAGCCTGTCGCAGTTATTTATATATTATTTTACATTAATGCAACAACGCAATCTTAACCAGATGATATTCTGCATTAAAACTTTTTTCTTTGCTTGACAAATGGCCATGGGCCACCTGTTCCCATAACGTTAGCTACATAACTGCCGTGGTGTCCAGTGACTGAATTGTTTAAGTAACAGGCTACAAGTGAACAGTTAATGTTGTAAACATGTCTTTGCCTTTGCAATAAAAAAACATGCTTGTATGAGAAAACCAGAACATGTGCACTGTTTTAGTCCAAAATGAAATTACACTTTAGTATCAGACGGGGATCGAACCCAGGTCTCTCGCATAGTAAGGCTTGATGCTAACCACAAGTCCAAAGGGGTACAGTCACGTGATGTAGGCTATAGGCCATTTGTCAGTGTCTACGGCAAATGGAACATTTGTTTACATACTGCGTAACGTTACGTGAAGTGGTGTCATCTGACTTTCATCATTTCGCTGTAGTACAAATGAAACATAGAACACTTAATTTTGGAAACGTCTTTGCCTTTGCAATAAAAATATGTTTGTTAATGTGAAAATAAGTCTAATAAATGAAAAACATAACAGTTGCACATTTTTTTTTGTCAAAAATAAACGTGCGCCCTGTTGGGCTCAAACCCCCAATCCTCTGTGTGAGAGGCAGCAACACCAACTAGTAGGCCACAATAGCTTCATGGAAAACACAAAGCCATATAGCGGTTTTGTCTGTGATTCTGTGATGTGTCCATATTAGTTAGAAACGTTTTTATTGGGCGATAAGCTTGGGAGAGCAGGTATGCGATGTTGTTATCCAATGGGGAGAATTATTATTTGAGGGTACGGAGGCAGGCAGGTAGTGAGGGTCTCTGGGTAGGCAGGAAGAAGAAGAAAAAGAAGAAGAAGAACCCAAGTTTGGAGCTTTATTGTGTGGATGTGCGAAGTTGTATCTGAATGCTGTGTGGTTACATGAGGTCAGAACATACAGAAATGAATGTTTTTAAGGGATGAGAGTCCATGGTCATTGTGGTTACTTCTGTAAGAAACCCTGAAAAGTGGCAAACTCTCTGTGCTGTATAGGTATGGGGCATGCCCCGCCAGGCCGTAACTTGGCGGATGGCATACCTGCCATCCCAATACAACCTTTCATACCCAAATCTGAGCCAAGCATGCTTGCTGGCTAATATTACTTGAAACATTACACCTAGTTAGCAAGCAATCTACATCTCTACACGTATTATCCAGCTTATTCCAAATTGTGGGGGAATCGCTAGTCTTGGATGTATTGCAATAAATGCAGTTTATTAAACAACATAGCCATAGACTCATTGGCTCTATTGTATGCCACCCAAGATATCCATCCAACATCCAATCCTTAGGCTTAGACAGCTAAATTAGCTAACGGTCAGTAAGTTAGTAGCAAGACAGGAGAGAGTAGCTGAAGTGTTTCTCCGTCGGTATCTAGGTCAATGCAGATCATTAAAATGTTGGCAATCATTGTAGATCAACTCATAAGTACACTACCGTCAGGAAACAAAATGGCAAAACAAATCATCTTAATCTCAATTTCCCTTTATGCAGAATTGTACTGCTAGCTTCACGCTAACTAACAGTCAACACGCATTAACACGAAACAAAGCCATTGTCACGGTGCCCAGCTATGGGCCAAAAAGATGTCAAGGTGTCTGACAGTTCTGAGAAAATCTGGAATGACATGAAAGCTGGCAAGCCAGTTAGTACTAGTTAACATTAACGTTAGCTAACGTTACTATTTAGGGCGTGCTAGCCCGTTAGCTAACGTTACTATACAGGACGTGCTAGCCCGTTAGCTAAACTAACGTGTTTTTGCCATAACGTTAACATTAGTGAGTCTAAGTTTGGACCACCATGCTTCGCCGAGCTGGCAGAACTTAGCAAGCTGCTAGCATGCTTTGCATAGACAAGGCCCATCTAACGTTAGCTAACTATCGTTAGTTAAGCTATCTAACTTGAATTTCAACCATAACAACGACCATTGGATAGCTAGCCTTTTACAACATTTAGCTCAGTCCATTTGCTTTGACTGGTCTTCTAAACTACTGAATAAGGAAACAAGCCAACTAACGTTAGCAGTGCTACGACCACCCGAAAGACATTTAGCTGGCATGATAACGTTAGCTAGGTACCGTATCTATTTTGAAAAATATATTTTGCTTTGGTAGCTAGCAAGTAAGTCAATCAGCTGGTTGCACAATGAACATAATATTTATATATCAATGTCATCGATGGAAACTAGTAATGTTAGGCAAGTGTTTGTGGACCCACATGACACAGCCTATCAATGCTAACGTTAGTATGCTAACGCTAACGTTACTCACCATGGTGACGCTCGCTTTACGCAGATCCTGGTTCTCCTCCTGCAGCGCTTTGCACTTCAGTTTGAACGTTTCTAGCTCAATTTTCAGCACTTTGTTCTCTTGCTGCAGGGAGGCTAGTCGGTTCGTTAGCTCCTCCAGTCGGAACGGGGAGATGACTATGCTCGGCTTGCTAGAAGTTGAAGGCGGCGTAGTGGACTGCGGGTCTGCCGTGGTGCTCCCCGCTCCATCAGTATCACTTTCACTCGCGCTGTCCGCCATCACCGAACACTTCTGGGCCACAGGGCCAGCTATGATGGGATGTGGTGAGAGAAACGTGGGGTGCGTCCCAATACTGGAAAAATGCACCCTCCTTTGCTCCACTACCACCTCCTCTCCTCCTTGCCCCGGAAACGGATCTTTGTGTTTTAATCTAATGTTGCTGATTACATTTTAATTACGTATTAATGGTTAAATATTAATTAATGTCTCTACGCAAACCGCAATGTCAGGTACATTGTATACTGTACATGCAAATACTTGTACTCAAAACGTTCAGGCAGTTTTGCATACTTCCGGGTAGGAGAGGAGTGGTAGTGGTGGGTGGTGGTGGTGGTGGAGTGGAGGAAAGGAGGTGGGGAGTGAAGTGGAATGCCACACGGAGCGACCCACAGTGGAACGACCCCTCTAGCTCATCATTTGAAGCAACGCTCCCACTAAAGAAGCAGCGCCACCACGTGACGGAAAAGGGAAATGCATTTCGCACTACGAAAGCATACACACAGTAGACTGACTAGGCTCCTGGAAGAGCCATGTAAATAAAACTCAGAAATGTTGGAAAGTTTTAAGAGATATGCAGCTAACGGAAGAACTACAAATGTTATAAACACATGTACGAATACTATATACACTGTAAACTACAGTACATGTGCTGTTACTTGCCTGTCTCAGATTGTGTGAATCGAAGATGCCATGTGTGAAACCGATCAAATGGACGCCGAGCAATGCATTGTTAGAAACGGCATATTGTGCATACAAATGTATTTAGATTTTGTAGCTGTCTTGCTTTGTTATGAGTACAACAATTTGCTTGTGCGTAACCTAAAGCAATGATTAGACAATATTGAGCTTATTAGTGATTACATTTTAACATACATATTCCTAGTGCACCAACTACAGATATTTATTTGAAACCGCATAATAGCCTACATTCTTATTGAGCTATAACTCCATTGGATGAAAGACTGCTGTTAAAAGTTGGTCATATCAAAAGAGGGTTGTGTATAAAAATAGCAATACATTTATGTTAGAGGAATTAGCAATGTTTAAGTGTCTCCATTATTATGCTTCTTTTTGGACCTTGTACAATAAATTAATATAAGAGATACATATTACGTTGAAACATTGTACCAACAAGGGCATAACTTTCTCTTGGGAGTTTCCTCTGTTGTCCTGGGCAAAATTATGCAAATGATTTATTTGTTATTAATGTATATGGAGGAAGCTGGCTGAAAAACATGCGTAATACATCTATGCAGCGTGGGCTTCTACATATAAATGTGCGCGTGATGTTGTAACCAATAGCCAGGTTGTAACCAGGCTGAAACTGACAGTGCGCCATCACTTAAGTAATGGTACACTATGGGTGCCTCCCAATAGTCGAAAAATGCACCCTCCCTCCCTCCACTACCACCTCCTCAACTCCGTGCCCCAGAAAAGGATGTTTGTGTTTTAATCTAATGTCGCTGATTACACCTTAATTACGTATTAATGGTTACATATGAATTAATGTCTCGACGGAAACCGCAATGTCAGGTAGGCCTACATTGTATACTGTACATGCAAATACTTGTACTCGAAACGTTCAGACAGTTTTGCATACTTCTGTGTAGGAGGAGTGAAGGAAGGGAGGTTGGGAGTGAAGAATATTTGGACCCAGCCTTGGCTGTTGTTTTACACAAAATCAATGGCGCATTGAGGACATTTTGTATCAAAGACTTCTTTCTGCTGGGCACTCAAGTTATAGTCTGCTTTTCTAAAAAAAAAAGGGACGTTTCACTGCCTGTAGTGGCTGAAACATTTCTATTGAATTGAACATGCGTGCAAACTAATATGGACACAACATAACAAGAGGGTATATTGTGCAGCAGGTTGCAGGTGGAAAAGTAGTTTCATACTTACTATTTGAGCAGAGCAGACCAAAGATATCATAAAAAAATCAGACAGAAATCAGACATTACATATGTGGGTTTTCGATATTATTCAAGGTCTATAGGAATGGTCTGAGATCTAAGGAGCAGAACTGGTTCCTCTACTTGTCAAATATGCTGTGTTTTCAGCAGCAATTACGGAACATCATGACATCAGATGAAGCTTACCCAAGTCTAAAACAGTGCAAAATAAAGTTACCTTTAGACACATATTTCTTTTACTTGAACGAAGTCTCATGCTATTCATGGCACTGGCTGTTCTTTAGGCCAGTGTCTTGCATATCAACTTTACCAGAAGTGCGTGGGAAAAAGAAACTTTTTTTTGATTCATTTATGAAATTTATTTAGGATTTCATTCATTCAAAAAATGTGATTTGTATCACATCAGAACCAATAAGTAATACAACTTTATTATGCTGTTGTGGAGATTATGGCAAATACAAAAATAGGGGTAATTACAATGGATGCCAAGGGTGATGTTTTACAGCACAACGTGCTACATTGTATAATGCAACTCAAGATACAGTAGAAATAATATGAGGAATTGTGTTGGGAGTACTTTAAAATCTTTTTGGCATTATAATTCATGTAAGATCAACATATGTGACACAACCACTTCATAAATCAAAAGTACAATTCCCATGGAAGTCTCAGTTTTATTATGATTCACACAATTTCATACTTGAAGGTTAGTGGTTTATTTTTTGAAAGCTGAAGGAAATAACAAAAATAGGATTGAAACCTTTGAAAACAAAACAAATAGAAACCAGGTTTGCAAAAGCAATGCTCTTTAATATTTTATTCAATTTAAGCAAGCTACTAGCTTTTTTTTTCCAGAAAATGTAGCAAATAGCTTCCAATGATTTGGGTGCTAAAGCTTTCTCATTTAAATGGCTCCACTCTGTAAGAATTGTACATCATAAATTCGCTTGAATAACACAGATTAAGCAAAACTGTTAAATTACATGGTTTCACCATTCTAAAGACTCCTTCAATTACTACTTTACATGTTTAGAGGATGTACCATGGCATCCTACAAGAACTTCACTTACTCTATAAATGAAGTAATCCACAACTTCATTTCTACTGCAATATCAGTGCACTTAATCTGCTCTAACATTACGGTTTGATCATTCTTTTAAAATTAAGTATTGAGGAGAAACCTAACGCAATGAGCCACAGTTTCGTGAACTATTAACAAGCTATCAAAAGAGTGCTAGATACTGCATATAAAGATCAAGTCTAAAAAGAAC
Organism: Synaphobranchus kaupii; assembly: GCA_029718625.1. NCBI lineage: Eukaryota > Metazoa > Chordata > Actinopteri > Anguilliformes > Synaphobranchidae > Synaphobranchus > Synaphobranchus kaupii. Next base: position 66,640,080 of record CM056384.1, on the reverse strand, counting down.
ACACAATCTGAGTTTAAACACAATTTATTTTATGCTTAAATAATCATTTTGATCATCCAGTGTCTGTCGTTTTCTCATACATATGTTATTAGAACTATCAGTGAATGTGTTTGGTTGTTCTCGTATGAACGGATTCAACTAAAGAAAGAGTTTCACGAAAAACCAAATAAAATGGCCCTTTTTTAATACACTGCTAGATAAATTACAAATGATTGGCTTACAGGTACCTCTACATCTTATGGCCAATACACAATACAGTTATAATTGTACAGCGCGCCCATCTTCTAGCATATACATTCAGATTGCTTCTCCTTTACTCTTCATGCCTGTGTTTGCAGAAGTTGCCCTTCAGTTCAATATTGGCAAGCGGTAAACCACTAAGTATACCCACTCTGTTCCCCCTTTAAGGAAGATATTTTAAAGACAGTGTCTTCAAATAACTGTCAAGTGTTATTTTATCTGGGCTATGTGTAGTACACAGGGGAAGAGTCTTGTTTTTAATACAATGTTTGCAAACTTACAAAATCTGTAATTAAAATATGGCGAACTGCATGCTTCAAAATATTAGTGCTCTGAATGAATGTTTTCACAGAACTAGAGATGCTCCCCTTTTTGACAATTACTGAAAGTAGATTTTAAAGAAACTTGCTCTGTTAAAATCAAGCTAGCTTTTTTTCAAATTTACAAATGTGTTACCTGCTAATCATTATACAAGGACAGGTAAGGTTTCACTCAATCCTCCCTGTAAAGTGGAACAATTTCAGTAACATTGTTTAAGTTTGGTGCACCTCACAGTGCCTTAATATTCGTAAGCTACGTATTTTAGAATTTATACAATGTCTTTTTATATACAGCAAAATCACTCATCATTTCATTAAAAAGAAACAGCATTTTACACCCTGACATTGTGGGTCCAAGAGAAATGGTAAGGCGGGTACAGATGGTGATTTAAAAGTAGTACCGTCTTCCCCATTCAGATGAGCTGTTGTGCCGTCTTTGGTCACAAGAAATGTATTCTCCGTCTCTGTTGTTGCTGAGTCTTTGTGTATTTCCTGTTGATCCACAGCTGAAAAAGTTGCTGTTGACACCATGGCATGTCACGGTCATTTGTTGTAATTCTCCTCGTCATTGACAAACGTGACTATTCATGCTCATGCTAAATCATAAAGTATTTTCTTTACGGGGGGGGAAAAAAAAAAACACCATGCGTTAAAATGGAAGCTTCAGACTGGCACTTCAGTCGGGTGATGTCCTCTTTTCCAGTCATCTTGGCCTTGGAAGCTGAATATAAAAACAGAAATAGCATGCCAGAATAACTAGAGCGTCACGACCTGAAAGCCAACTTCAATTTCTAAATGTGGACTATTTTGGCCTAGAATTACATTACATTACAGGCATTTAGCAAACGCTCTTATCCAGAGCGACTTACACAACTTCTTAGCATTTAAAATTTTTTTTTTTTTTTTTTTACATTTATACAGCTGGATATATACTGAAGCAATTCAGGTTAGGTACCTTGCTCAAGGGTACAACGACAGTGTCCTACCTGGGAATCGAACCTGCAGCCTCTCGGTTACAAGGGCAGTTCCTTAACCATTATACTACACTGCCGCCCTTTAGAATGATTCTAAAGACCCTGCATGAACACAATTATATTTCAATAGTTATTTAAATAGTAATATTTTAGCACACATAAAAAAACAAAAAAGAAAACACATTCTATGACATTAAGCCTGTGTTGTAACAATTGAGATTTATACTGAAAACAAAAAAAAAAGTTCTTATACTCCCCTCTACAGAAGGATTTGGTGATCACTGCATAATTAACACAACGTTTTATCTTTTAACCAATCAGCAGTGCGACCGTTTAGTTGGCTGCCAATCAGAGTTTTAGACCTCTGCTACTCATGCTTCAACATCATAAGGAAATATTATTTTCCACATATTATTTCCTTTGGTCTTGAAGAAAGTATATAATATACAATGTGGCTTAATTAATACTTGAAGTGCAAAAAAAAGTGACTGCACAGGGTCTTCTGCACAAAGCTCTGCAACACCCCCAGTATGAAGGCTGCTGCCTTGATAACACCATACAGTATATCATGTCTGCAGTATATCATGAGATCAAATAAAGTGTTTCAGTGGTACAGTATGTGGTAAAAAATACCACACATCTATGCCTTTCTGTCTTGGATAAGATTAATAATAATAATAATAATAATAATAATAATAATAATAATAATAATAATAATAAAAATCATTGTGCTGCATCAACCCTCAGTCTTTTTATTTATCCTTTATTTATCCTGATAAAACCCAGCCAGAGAAAACTCCTGTTGTCAAGGGAGACCTGGGGGGGTATTTCACAAAGCTGGGGGGGTATTTCACAAAGCTGGGGGGTATTTTCGCAAAGTATTTTAACTCAGCGCAGTTATCCAGCTAACTCAGTAATCCTGCTTTGTGAAATACCCCCCTGGTCATAAACACACAGTATTTATAAATCTATCTCACCACTCCAAATAGGGCCTCACAGGTCAGCCAATGAGAGTGAGAGCTCCGGGTAATGCTATACGGTCACCAAAGCGTTGGCTGAGCTGCTCGGTAAGGGATTACAGGCAGAAAGAGAGCTCAGCTCATCTTCCTTTGGCATGTTGTCTACAGTAGCGACTGCATGTTATCTGTGGAGGCGTCTGTCAAACCCACGATGCTTAAACCCACGATAAGGTGCACTCTCTTTGGTGGGTCACCCAGAGGCGGAGACGCACACCCAAAAACTAGCTCTGTATGTAATTTATTTGCGTTCTGGAGTAAGAAAAAAACAACGTTTCGGCGCACAGTGCCTTCAGAAGCATATAGTGTGGGACTTTCTTTTTTCCCAATTTATTGGATTCATGGAATTTTACTCAGAGTGAACAAGGGGCTCTGCAGTCAGAATTGAAGATACATTTCTCTGTGTGTGGGTGTACTGCAGTTAAAGCTGTGTGCACACCCCCTGAAGTCAACACTGGGCTAGTCTTGACCAAAAACACTATCTCTAGAGCACCTGGAAAGGGTAGTTCAGTTTGTAAGACTGGTTTCTGCTAAAGAAAAATCCTGGAATTTGATTGGCGTTAAAATGTATAGGTTATATACGGTTCTCTAATGGGTGAAAATTAAACACATTGGACTGACTATACTATGCTAAAGTAGGCATAGCATGTTATCAATGGTCGATTTGGCTTGAACCCCACCTCAAAATTGGAACTCCACCTACACAAGACCATGACCTATCAGAAGTAACTGACCTTTTGTGTATTAGCTCACATTGGTGTGTCACCCTGACCTGGTAAGGCTCATAAGACCATAAGGTTATGAGACTGAAAGGCTGAGGCTAAAGGCTAATGCTAAGCTAATCTGTTCATGGTTGCCATGGTTTCATCCTGTGTACATACCAGGGGAAAGGCAGTAACTGTTATGAGTGGCTCTTCTTGTCCACATGCCTCCCTTCCCTCTTTTTCTGATGGGATCCCTCTCCATGCTGCAACAAAGAGAAAGATGGACAACCAATCAGAGACAACACTAGCTGTAGCCCCAGGTCTGTGCACAGCCAATCAGAGACTGCACTAGCTGTAGCCCCAGGTCTGTGCACAGCCAATCAGAGACTGCACTGGCTGGAGCCTCAGGTCTGCGCACAGCCAACCAGAGACTGCACTGGCTGTAGCCCCAGGTCAGTGCACAGCCAATCAGAGACTGCACTGGCTGTAGCCCCAGGTCATTGCACAGCCAATCAGAGACTGCACTGGCTGGAGCCCCAGGTCTGTGCACAGCCAACCAGTGACTGCACTGGCTGTAGTCCCAGGTCTGTGCACAGCCAATCAGAGACTGCACTGGCTGTAGTCCCAGGTCTGTGCACAGCCAATCAGAGACTGCACTGGCTGTAGCCCCAGGTCTGTGCAAAGCCAATCAGAGACTCCCCGGGGAGTAACCCAAGGTCTGTGCAGCATACACTGAACAGCAGCCACTCACGGAAATCAACGACAACCTGGAAAACGTTTAACACAACCAAACAAACAAAAAAAATATTAGAGACGGCTGTCTTCATTAGTCTTTTTAGTCACACACAACACCAGTGAAGGTCAGAGATCCCGAGCACAATGCTTAAATCACACAGAGGGCAGACTGTTATATATTATTAAATACATACTCAGTGCTTTAACTTCCAACAAAAAAAAACCCTGTGCCTTTAGAGCATTTCATTATGGCAGCGTTACTTACTCTTGTCTCTGGAGAGCCGCAGGGTGAGTAGGTTTTTGGTATTACTCAGCACTGAATCGATCAATTAAAGCAGTTGATTACACGGTTAATTCATCACACCTGTTTTTTTTTTTGTTTTTTTTGCGTCTGAACCGGTTGCTGACTTTAAGGTTAAATCAGAAACTAGCGACACTGCAGTTCTCCAAGGGCACGGGATGGATACTGCAGTACATGCAGCGGCCGTGAAAGAGCTTAGGATGGTGCAACGTCTTGAACGGATCAAAGCAAGATCTTGCGCAACACATATTTTCTTGCTAACACACTGGTGAGGCTGACCACAGCAAACGCGGCACGTATTAGTTTCTGATCCGGGTTTGAGGCCTGTGACTCAGTGCAGTCGTCAAGGCGCCCAAGCCACCGTCTCTCTCTCTCTCTAAGCCAACCTCGGCCTTCGCCTTGAGAGGTCCAGAGCCCTTGGCGTGGTTGCCCGCCTCAGTCGCCTGTCTCCGCTTGCACTCTCCCGATCTTTTCCCGCCGTTTTTGTCTCGTTCGTCCGTGGGAATCACCCGGCGGATCACTTTCCGAACGACCTGCGTGAGGGGGGGGCACACGACCGTGTCATGATGCCCTGCTCTCATACGCGCTACAGGACGGTGTGAAAAAACACCTATAGGAGCGGCCGTTACTTTTCGGTTGACGATGTTTCCGTCGTCGTCGATGAACCGCTCTTCTGTGACGGAGTCTCCGGGGGCATTTCTTGCTTCCTCTCCCTAAGGAGTGGGGGTGAGACGGGGGTGAGACAGGGGTGAGACTGTGGTGAGACGGGGGTGAGACGGGGTGAGACGGGTGTGAGACGGGGGTGAGACGGGGTGAGACGGGGGTGAGACGGGGGTGAGACGGGGTAATGTTCACCCGCTGGAGACCAGGCTAACCCACCCTTCCGTGCATTTCACACTCCCCACGCCACACACACACTTACACCCTCTCCAAACTGGACCCCTGCAAGCGTCAGTCTGCTTTGCGTCAAAAAAATAGTATACCTACACCAGCCACATTCAGTAATCGCGCAAAAGAAAAGTACCAATAGTTAACATTGGGGGCGGTTCAAATAGAAATGCAGGGTGAAGCTCAACATGAGGCGACGCACAGGGCTGGTGTAGGTTTTACGATTGATTATAATAGACGTGTTAATCATTTGGCAGTGACACAGAACAACACCAATGTTCGCACGCGTCCAGTCTGGAGAGGGTGCTACGATCAGAAGCTGCCTGTTATGCAAGTCACGCCCCCTCCTTCCACGTTTTCATGTGGACAGCAACCTCAATGAACAGACCTCACAGTGCAAGAGGGTGGATCGTTCCCTCATTCTCCAGCTGTTGATGCTACCTGGTCACCTGCTGACCATATTCGGTGCCAAAACGCTCCTTTCAGGACTCACAGTTATACAAAGGGCCAATCGGATGGAGCCACAGAAAAGACTGATCTTGCGAGTTAAAGGATATCATGGACAAAACTGGTACTGTGTCGTCCCAGTAATTCAAATATACATTATAATATGTAGCATGAAGAAATGTTTTAATAATGATTAACAAAAAGACAATACAATATCCATATTTGTGGCATTCATATAATGACACCAATCTTAGGGATTCAAGTCAATTTACTGTTTCAGGGCGGAATTTCAACAATGAAAAAATGGCATCAGTAAACCAGACCGGAGAAATTCAAATCCACAAGTGGAAAAGCGGAACTGTATGAATAAATCCAGGCCTAAATTAAAATAATACACCACATTCAGCACAGTCTCAACAAAGGCTTAGCTTCAGTGAAAGTCACCATTTACATTTAATGCTTGAATAATCCTGCACAAAACATATATACATTTTTGCAGTCCCATTGAAGGCTTTAGTTAAGCAGTAGATCTTAAAATATTTCTAGCTGCCATGCAACCCTTCAAGGTCACGTGAATGTCATCCGTACTGCATGTGTACAGCTTTCTGAAGTCTGTTTTTCCAAAAGCCTTCAAGCAGTACAAGAGTATTATTTGAGGGGGGAAAACAGAGTTTGGACAGTTTGCCTGTTCACAAGGTTATGTAAGAATAGCAGCGTAAAAACAATGTACTTTCAACCTTGGGGGTGAGTTTCCCCCTCGCCGTGAATCGCTCTGAGATCATGAGATGAAAAGTGCTTTATAAATGCAAACCAAATACGATCAATGAAACTATGCCTCAGGTGTCAAACCGCATATCAAAGGTAGCTCTGTCACAGCAACACTGCACACCAAGCTCAAACCAGCGCACGGTCGCAGTGTACCTTAAGAATGAGCCGTCTGCGGAACACCCTGGTGGTGACGGTCCGTTCATCGTCTGAGCTGGAGTTACTAACTTTACGCTGCTGATGAATGCATTTCGGCACATTGCGTTAACAAATGAACACTGTAGCTAGGCACAGCGAGGACCGTGTATGTGTGTGTGTGTGTGTGTATATGAATGTGTGAGCATGTGTGTGCGTGTGTATGTGTATATATGAATGTGTGTGTGTGTATCTGTGTGTGTATTTATGAATATGTGTGTGTTTATATGTGTGTGTATGAATGTGCGTAGCTAAGTGTAACTGAGTGTGTGGGTATATGAAAGTGCATGTACGTGAATGCGTGGACTGTATCCATAAGCAATACAAAATATAGATCTGGCAGGACATGCATTATCACTGCATCACATGTAGACCCAGATTCACAAGCAGGATGTACATTCGTTCAAGGACACACAAGCTCCAGTTAAGAAAGAACTCCAACTGAATCATTGTAACAAGTCACATAACTGTAACAAGTCACATAGAATATAAAATATTTGCCTCATCAAGTTCATTCTGAATGTTCACATTGATGCATGATTCATGCTGATTTTATGCACTGAAATTAAAAACATTTTGAACAACAAAATAATAACAGCAAAATATTATCAATATGCAATCAAGAGGAAGTTGACTCATCTGACTTGTAGTCAAGAGGAACAAGACAGTGCCAAACCGTTAAAGGTACCGTTTTGTGGAAATATATTTTTCTGAAATATGGAAGACTAATACAGTGAGCCGTTTCTATTTTTAAATTTGTACATTATGAAACAATTTTCATATCCACATTTTCCAGAGCAGATGCTGTTATGTGGAAAATAAGCATGTTTGCCCCCCTAAAGAATTATTATGAAATGAGAAAACACACAAGTACACCACATAACCTTTATGGTAACGTGACTGAAAGGAAATTCCCCCGGATTAAAAAATAAATAAAACCTCTGATTGTATTTAAACACCTTTGGCAGGAGAATATTTGTTAGGGTTGGTAGTAATCATTCCTGAGAGGCCAGTCCCAGGTGCTGTTATGAAAAACGAAACATGATCATTCCCCCTCGCAGAGGAACAAGAGCAGTGCGCGTATATTCAATCCCTGTTTTTGTGTAGCACCATTTACACTACGTTGTGTCAACACAAGGCGTCGCTTCGGCTACAGCAGCTTGGAAAAGAGCAGAATGCAGCTCATGCTCCAAGTGTGGGGACAGGCCTTTAAATTAACCTTTTCACCCACTGGCCAGAGCGGCTTGTGGCTTCTAGAAATCACCAGCCATTTTCAACATTTTACCAGCCACATTACCTTTTACAATATAACACAATCTGGTTGGTTACCTGACAAAATGGCTGCTCGAGTAGAAAATCTTCCGCAAAATTTGACCAGCATTTGGCCGGCGGCGGGTGTTCATTTCACACCTTGTGGAGGTAAAGCGCATTACCTGAGGCCTATGCTCTGACGAGGTGATGTCATCGCTCCGGCCCGGCCCCGTCTGGTCGTCCTGGACCTTCGGCGCGCTGGGCGGGGTACGTGGCGTCGCGGCCTGGGGCGAGGGGGTGCGCGTGCTCGCCGTTGTGTTTGGGCTTGCCTGCTCTTTCCTTGGAGGACAGCGTAATGGACTCGCTGGATGGCTCCTGGCTAAAATGTCCAATTACATTGGGTCTTTAGTAGACACTCTCGTCTGGACCGATCCATTGATGATACCGAGTTATCGCTGTCACAACTGTAGTAGTAATCATTGTGCAAACCTAGAATAAGTAACATTAAGGGCCTTATTTACTAAGACCTTTAGCGTGTGAAAAACCTTTTAGCACACGCAAAACAAATAACATGATCAATGATTGGTCATGACATTTGTTTTGCACCAATCATCGGTTGTGTTATTAGTGTTACATGTGCTAGAAGGTTTTACACATCCTAAAGGTCTTAGTAAATCAGGCCATAAGTGTGTTATATTATTTGACACAAGCCCTACCCTCAACCCCCCCCCCCCCCAAAGTTAGTACCTGTTTTCCTGCTGGTTGTTGAGGTCAGTGTTCAAGCTGCGACCCTGGGATTGCGTCTCCACGGTAACGTTGGGTGCATCGTTGCCCCAGCCTGGAATTGAAGACAAGTCTCTTTGTGCCTGTTCTGAGTGACCGAGCATCGCCGCCTCCCTCTCCCCTCCCTCCGAGCTCTCCTCCCAGAGGGAGTTTAACTGCTCGCACGCCACGTCCTCCTCCTCCTCTTCCTCATCAGAGCCAGACTCTGCGCCTTCCCCCAAGGCCAACGCCCAGGCCTTCAGCGGGGAGAAGCCAGCGCCCCCCTCCTCCTGCAGTGCCTCCTCTCCTGCTCCCCGACGCTCCCGTAACGACCCGCTCTCTTTCACCGCGCTCCCGGAGCCACGACGCTCCGAGGGGGCGCCGACCCCGTGGGAAACGCCCGTTTCCTCTTCCTCATGGCCCTCCTCTCTGCCTCCAGCCCTGGGGCCGTCTGGAGAAGAGGGGCCCGGGTCCTCAGACAGGACCAGCCGGCAGGGCCTGCAGGGACCTTTACCGGAAGCCTCTACCCTAGACTCTTCCTCCTCCTCCTCCTCCCTAAAGACATCGTCTTTCCAGAGCAGCTCGGGGGAATCGAGGCCCAGCTCTGGGGGGGAACCCAGTTCCATTTGGAGATTGTGGTAACCTGAACGAGACAACACAGTGGGACTGACAGGAAGTACGTCACAGGAAGCCACTCACACCATGAATGGACCTGACGAGGGGTCACACAAGGTTCCGTCTCTCACACACACACACACACACACACACACACACACACACATAACACAACACATTATACAACGCACACACACACACACACACACACACACAACACAACACATTATACAACGCACACACACACATAACACAACACATTATACAACGCACACACACACACACACACACACGCACACACGCACACATAACACAACACATTATACAACGCACACACACACACACACACACATAACACAACACATTATACAACGCACACACACACGCACACACGCACACACACACACATAACACAACACATTATACAACGCACACACACACACACACACACACACACAACACAACACATTATACAACGCACACACACACACACACACACACACACACATAACACAACACATTATACAACGCACACACACACACACACACACACACACACACGCACACACACACACATAACACAACACATTATACAACGCACACACACACACACACACACACACACGCGCACACACACATAACACAACACATTATACAACGCACACACACACACACACACACACATAACACAACACATTATACAATGCACACACACACACACACACACACACACACACACACATAACACAACACATTATACAATGCACGCACACACACATACACACACACATAACACAACACATTATACAACGCACACACACACACACACACACACACACACACACACACACACACACACACACACACATAACACAACACATTATACAATGCACACACACACACACACACACACACACACACACACACACACACAGCAGGCCTGAGAGGCAAACTGACAACAAACCTTACAAAATGGATGGCTGGAAACAAATTTCCATGAATCTGAATCAAGCTTAAAAACTAAAATAAAAACTAAACAATGTTCACTTGTGTTATAATAGTGGTTCTGAAAATGGTTTATTTGAGATGTATGAAGATGCATGACATGAAAGAATAGCCGCATGAATAGATAGGGCTCCCCAGTTTCAGTGGACTGGCTTTGGCATGTTGTCTTCAAATTGATTATTTCTACACAAAATAGACTAAAAAGCCCCAGAAAAAGGCCTGAAATCGATCACCCGTCATTAAACTGCAGTACAGCCCAAGTATTTATGTTTATTATTGATTCCCTTTTGCCATAACACGGTGACCTATGCCTTTTAAATAAATTATACCGTTTCAATGTTTGTGAATAAAATTAGGTGCTTTCTTAAAAGTACTGCATCAGGTGTCAAGACAAATTAAGTTCTAATGAACTCTATGCTACAGCGCAATGCTATATGCTCCACTAACTGAATAAAGACTGCTGAAATAATGAAGGTTCAGCTGTGCAATGCTCAGCACTGCCAGCTGGTACCGCATTTTGGTTCATTATTAGTACAATGAAAAACCTAAGAAATACACTGAACATGGGGACAGCTGAAATGACACAGTACATTACAAGCACAAGACCTATGGACTGCAGTCGTTTCATGATGTGACGGTACGTTCTGGAAATATGAATGACCACCCCTGGATCATAGGGGAAGCAGGAACTGTTCTGTTCTGGTTAAAAAAAGGCAGTTTAAGTTGTGTTGTTCTTAAGCTATGGCCTAAAAATGACTGTTGACACCTGGGTCAGTTCTGAAGCACTGTGTAAACCATTTTGTTTGCAAACGGTGCTGTAAAAATTAAGATCAAATGACTGATTGATTGATTGGCTTTTGAGAAGGCAATTCTAAACATTATATTTTGAGAAAAGAGTGATCAGGTGATACCGGTGTGCTGTAGACTGGGAAAGCAACAGCAAAAGGTAACAGAGGAGGAGTCGGAGCAAGAGGCAAGAGCTGGCTTCAGGAAACTGAGAAGAAGAGGAGGGATATATTGGGGTATAGTTTTGTAGGCACAGCTGGGGTGCAGTTTTGGTTCAAACATAAATTCAGAAAACAAATTTTTCAAAGAGGCATTACGAGGATTTACAATTGGTGTTTAAATGGAACTGGCCCCAAGCCTTTTTGGAGGAGGGAGTGGGCGGGGGTCACAGTGCTGTGGGGGGGGGGGGGTCTTGATTTGGACATAAACAGGATTGGAATGGTTGGTTCCGTTTAGTGTAACATCCAAACCAGGAACCGTTAAGCACACTTAAAGAGAATGGGGCAGAGAACACAGAATATGAAATTAAATAATATACACGTCAGCAAGACAAGGAGGTAAGGGTCTCCATGGCCTGTGAGGAGAGTGGGAGGAGAGCCGGGGGAGCAGCAGGAGCAGGAGGAGGAGGAGGGAGGACGCAGCAAGAGAGAGAGGCTGTTTGACTGTGGGCTGCAGGAGGAGGCAGGAGGTGGCAGGAGCTCTGGTTTTGCAGGAGAAGCTCAGAGAAACACATAAGCAGATATTCCCTGTAAGCCATGGCCAATGCTTTTATGAGGACCAAAGGTATTACTGGCACAAGGAGTGACTACAAATACCTGAGAATCACCTTATGACAGCTAGTCATTATAGCAGTTACTGGTATGCAAGGTTATTTCTTTCCCATCCATATTAATAATTCACATTATTCTCCTTATTAACCTTACAGAGCAGTGAACCGTATGGCAAAAAACAGGCAAAGTATTACAATAAATAAAAACTTTAAACATTGCGGAATGCTTTGGCACATTGAAATGACAACTATTACTGAACCAAAAAAAAACAAAACTGAATGAACGTTTTGGTCGCCGGCTGCTATTTATAGTATCGGTCATCTTAAACCTGACCCGCTGCTCAGAAGTTTCCTGATCAAGGGATTTAAAACGATTTTCTCTTTAATGTCAAGTCTCTTTGACATTACACAAACAAAAGATTTTAAGAAACATATGTTTCTTAGTGCATTTTATTTAGTTCTCCAGCCTAAAGAGTACATTTGCATGATCTTTGCATCAAATAAAATAAGTACGGGGTCGGATGCTGGTGAAAACTGACGTTGTCTGTCAATGTTTTTTTTGTGTGTTTTTTTTTCTGTTCCCAAATGACAAATTCAAAGCAGAGATCGGCAAGATGGAGCTACACTTTACCGTCCGCTTGATCCAGGAAAGCAGAGTTATCATCCGCAAAACTTCTGGTGCCTGAAATGTTACCGTAGTCAAATATTGGGCCTTCCAGCAGCGTCACGATGTCCATGCGGTTGACCTTGGTCAGCACTGGGGTTAAGGCATCCGCTGGAACAGGAAAAGTTAACGCGAGTGTTAATTTAGCTAAAGGAACATGTGGGTCACATGATCATACAGACCTGGATCAGGTAATTATTTGACTTTAGACTTTAGATACTATGAAATGTCCTTGAGATTACTGTCAATTTTAGGAGAATTTAAATATATTTTCATCAACATTCAGAAGAAAATTCAATCATATGATCATATGTATTAGCTAAAATCATGTTTTCTTGAATCTGCAGGACTGCTTTCATATATTACCATTATCTGATAGAATCAAAGTATCACGAGCTTCACTTAAAATACACATTTGACCCAAGTGAAACCGACAGGCCAGAAGTGACATCATTCCCTCTCGCTAGACGAAGATGAAGGCCCTCTGGTAAAAGCCTGCTAAAAACAGCCATTACAAAGCTTTCCCAAAGCTTACTCTCTCATTGTGTCCAGAGTACTAATTTCCTTCAGGCTGACGTGCTACTCATCAATGCTGAGTTCCATCTTGTTTCCTGCCATCTTTATTTATCCCCAGTATTCTCATTACAGGCCAAGGATTGAGTCACTCCCATAATGGAGTGCCACCTGCCGAAGCTCATGACTCATTGGAGGAAGTAACTGACCATTTGTCCAACTAGCAAAGCAAGTCACTGGAATCTTGGCTAATTTTGCCTCACATCAGGATGTCAGCCTGGTCAGACTTATTGTGCCGTTATGTTATGGGCCTGACAACTGGGCCAACCCATGGTCTGTAAGCCTGTAGCGTGCAACCCAGTGATAATCAAAATATTTTTTTAAAAGATTAAATAAAATTTGAATGCACTACATTTGAAAGCATACGGAATATGACCTTTGCATTAACCTGCTGAGTTCATAACTGCATTTCTGTGTTGATATCTAATGTATTGACCCACATGCCCCATGTACTGCTCATGCAAGTGCAGGTGTACTGAATTTCTTGCAGCCCCAGTAGGCTATGCTGCCCACCACTGCTAAAGAAAACTACAACTTATAAGTACAGTTACTGCAAAGACCCCCATAATCAGGCTTGCCTTACATTTTAGTTTCAAGAGATAAAAATAAAGAATAAATTATTATTATTAGAATAACATTATTTTTTAAGATAATCATTTCATGTTCCATCAAATCAATAAAACACAGACAATACCATGGTAACAGCCCAAAATGACTTAGAAGGTCAGTTACTGGGAAGTTTTATGGGAGTACACCAAAACTACATCATGAATGCTTTATCTTCAGTGAATCTCCTCGTTTCCACTAAGACACTGCCGTCCGGGGGTAGCTCACACTTACTCGTGGCGTCTTTACCGTCTCTTTTGACCCACTTCTTCAAGAGCATGAAACTCTGCGCCGTCAACGAGTTTGGGTTCTCCACTCGGATGTGGTTTATTTCGTCGACTGAGAAGTTCATTTCCCTGGCAAGCTCTGCAACACATCAAACAGTCCCTCTCAGACGCAGTCACTCCCAGTCGTACAGGCGCAGTGGCGCAGTGCGGCCTGCAGAGGGCACTCGTGTGCAGCGGTGGTTCCCAAACTCTTCCCTGACAACCAGCATATTCAAATTAACATGGGCAACATATTCAAATGGAATTACTTTTCTAACATGTAAAACAACTGCATGTTGTGTATGCACAATTACAAATACAGTATTAAATTTGATGGGGGTGAATTAATAAAATGTGTATTATATAGAACAAGTGGCACATTTCATGTGCATCTCAAGAAACAATAATAAAGATATGTGCTTCATTATCAATAAAATTTGCATAAGCATGAACGTGCTAATACAACCTAGATAGCATAAAAAAAGTTTTTAATTAAAAAGCAACAGTATGAAAAACATATTGAACAAATTCTTTTTAAGCATCCCTTTAAAGAAATGAAGTGGTAAAAATATCCCAGTTTAAAAAAAAAAAAGATATCGCACAACACAATAAAAATATGCTACTGGCAGATGTCTGTGATTCCAATAGCCACACTAAATGCAGCACATGAGTCATGACAGTGGGGTTGTTCATAATTGGGTATAAAAGGAAAATCATCTAACATGCAATCAAAGAAAGCTCTACTGCCCTCACGCTGAGGAATGACTGAAATGCAGGTGAGAAAACTGCTTCGGAAAAACTGGGCTGTGTGTATCAGAGCCTTATCTACTGAATCCTGTCTCCTGTGTACAGTGTACTGGCAGATGTGTGCTGTTTAATGTGCACTGTTTAGTATGCGGCGTGCAGTGGGAAAAGAAATATCCTCCATACTATTTTCCAACCGTACTGTGGAAGTGTCGTAAGACGTCTCACCCTTGTGCAGCCATGTCATGTGTTTTTGTTGTTATTGAAGAAAAACGTCAGCGAAGCTGCGCCTCATTTTTTTAAATGAAGCTGTGTGTCATATTTATTCGTCCAAAATGTTTGCATACTTCCTGAAAAGTGTGCTCCCAAATATACTCAGCGAAACCCCAGAAGTAAGTACAGTGCCCTCCACTATTATTGGCACCCCTGGTAAAGATGAGTAAAAAGGGTTATAAAAACATTATAGTATCAGTATCACTTGTTAGAGTATCAGAAAATAAGATATCAAGAGTCTTTTGATGTTGTTGGGTCACAGACATCAGGAAGTCATGGCATGCAAAGGATATATGACCAAATATTAAAAATGATTACTTTATTCTATCTATAAATGCAAGGGTGCCAATAATTGTGGCACACGTGGTTTTGTTAAAAATAATTATTTCTTGATGAGGGATTTTCTTTTCTCATAATAAATTTACTTCAAATAAAGGTTGGATTTTTCTCATTTTTTTCAGTGTGAGATTAAGCTAATTCACCAAGCGGTGACTCATCTTTACCAGGGGTGCCAATAATAGTGGAGGGCACTATATATCATACGGGGCTTTTAATTATATTACATTTACAGGACATTTTGAATACTTAAATACTTTCTCATCCTGTGTACTCAACAAGCCTACCTAACAGTATGGAAGGGTAATGATTTGGACACAGCCTTGGTGACCTGAATTATAACAGTTTGGTTTGACCTCTGCAGATGCTATGGATTGGGAAGTCCTCTAGGGGGCAGCATATCTGTAGTTTCTTACCAGTCCAGCTCAGACCCAGATGGTCAGCCACTATGGCCATCCGCAAGTCAGTTCTTTCACAGGGACTTTCTGGGCCTACAGTGGAGAAGATAAAAAAGGTTACAATCAAATATATTCATGAAAAAATATAGTTATTAAAAGAGACTGCATCCTTTTCTGGCCAAACATCTATTAAGAAAAATTGGACAATTGCTCCATTCACTGTTAATATGTGATAACAATATCCATATAGCTAGGTATAGTGCTTCAATGTACTATTAATCTTCTTTAAAGACTGGGCAAAATTATTCAAGTTATAATGCTATAAGCACTTAAATGTACTTCCAATTTCCAATGACAAGAAAAGGGATAACAGCCACTTTATTGTAGACTAGAGTTTGTTGACAATTCACTCGTGCTCTAGTTGTGCTTGTGATTATGTACCCTGTGAACCTATGCAAGCAATTTCTCTCACAGGGAAAACAAACAAACAAAACAAAACAAAAAAATTCACAAGAGTCAAACTTTTTTTTTTTTTTTACTTTATGGAGCTTCATATAAAAGACTAAGGTGGTTTCACACTAAAATGGAACTACACATGCGGACGACCTGTGTGCTCTGTCAACATTGCCGCAAGACTCTGTGGTGCAACTTGACAAAGTCGTAAAAACTGCACTCTCGCTACCTGCACAGACACAGACTGGAGACTAGTCTGCTGCACAGCGGCCATCGTAAAAAAAGACTCTAGCATGCTGCGGTCACCGACTACTTGTGGGTATCTGACAAGACGGCACACAGAAATGACAAATGACAAGAGATGACATTTAACTACGGTTAAGACCACGCCACAGGCAATCACAACGGCTCATGCACTAAAGATCAACAAGTTGAAAGTTTTACAAACTAGGCTTGGTCTCCACGGTGGGAGCCTGACTGCCTCCATTCCCACCAGTCCGCCTATTCCTCCTCCTCCTCTCACTGCCGGCCAGCTCAGCCTTCGCTCTCACGGGCGCCGCGTCGCTTTTCCGCTGCCTAGCGGACCGTGACGTGAGGGAAGGCTGAGAGGCCTCCGACAGTGAGGTGCTTCTTGACGTGCTGTCTTCATCGGAAATTTCTGACTGCATCTTTTTCTCTTCGTCAGAGAGGCGGTCCACCAGTTTTAGCGTCTCCCCACTAAGGCCCTTAAAGTACTCGATGGAGCGCTTGCACACTTCCCTGCCTGCCTCGCACGTCGAGCCACCGCCTAAACTGGTCCTGTCTTTATCGGGTAACCTGGAGGGTACCTGTTTAGCGTGTCCTTTCTCGGTTCTCACTGACCTGGACACAATCTGCACTGAAACGGGGGAACTAACATTGCTCCTATTAACCTCTTTTACTGGAATTCTAGACCTGGGTTCGACAGCTCTTGGGTTGTCTACCCTTTTCCTGACCTCAGGTTTAACTGCATGTCTAGGCTTCTGCTTTCCCTGTGTTGCAGAACTCAGTGCGTGCGATGTTGAGCCAGGTGCTTTGACTGGCAGCCTCGACTTTGGGGGCCTAACTTCAGCTTCCTTGGACCCGTTGGTCTTTCTTTTTCCCCATGGCTCACCCTCTCCTCTCACGCCCTCTGAATCCCTACAGAATGAAGCCTCAATCCTACTGACCTGCTGGAGAGTGGGCTCCGACGAGGACTGCAAATTGAACACTACGCTGCCGCACTGAATGTAATTGGCCTGCACATTTGAGGACTCGAGATTGTTGTTGTTATTGCTGTTCTCTTTTGGGAAATCTCTTCTCTCTGATGATGTTGAAGCTGCTAGTCTACCTGTGTACGTTTCTGAGCCTGAGTGTTCTGGATTTTGACTGTCTAATGAGTCTGCTTTACAGTCGGTTAATTCAACTGAACCAGCATCTTTTTTTACAGTGATGGAAGCTGCAATCCCCATTTTAATAGGGGTGCGCAATTTAGAATCAACTTTGGAGGCTGTTATTGTACACGAGGATGTCTCCGCTATGATTATGTCACCAGAGGATGTGTTCAGACAGTCAGTGCTGGTTTGAATGAGATTGCACTTGACTGTTGTAGTAATGTCAGTGGGAGCATTTTCCGTTATCTCTAGTGCTTTGTCCCCTGCCTGTGAGGTAGCTCCACCTGGACTCCTGACCCCATTCCCTTTGACCCCTGACCTCCCTTCAGAAGTATGCTCACCAATCTGAAAAAACTGAAGTCTCTCTTCAACAAAATCCCGCTTGCTCATGTCAATCGCACCACCGCGAGTCATCTCAAACATCTTCCCTTCGTGAAAGGGGAAAGGGTTGGGCTCGCTACTTGGAGTACTCTCGTCTGTCGGGGTTCTGGCAGGGGTAGTGTCTGGAGTTGTTGCTTGTGACCCGTCCTCTACAGTCAAACCGAAGGGCTTGGGTTCGTCGTCTTTTATTCTAGCATCAAAAACTTCACCTTCTCCTCCTTTACTGGACCAAGGATCAAAGTCCAAGCCTTTGGTTGCTACAGTTTTAAAAGTTGTGTCCTCCTCTAATTGGTAATTAAAATAGCTATCTGCAAATCCTTGTCTATCGGGGTGGCGTCCTTCCAAAGAGTAGATTCCTTCCGCGTCTTGTTCATCTCCTGATTTCCTGTCAGATGAGTCTTTTACTTCTCCATTTGCCCCTTCTTCATTTGCACCCTTCTCTTCCTCAATGACTTCAAGCCTACAGGGATTTGAAATGCTGTCCTTCATATCTTTTCTATTGTCTTTCGATAGGTTTGTGTTCTGCTCAGTCAGACCATCATCCTCATCCTGAAGTTCATAGCCATCAAGGGAATCGATTTCTGTCGCATCAGTGTCATGGGAAAACTCGGCAGTAGTTGCGATTGAGCAGTCGGTGACAGACTGATCATTTCCGTTTTGCTCAAACTCCAAATCCTCTCCCTTAGCATCACTGCCTATTTCCTTTCCATTGCAGTTCCCGTTATTTTCTAGCCCTTTGGGTTTGGAGCGCATCTCCTCCTCCTCTGAAATCTTGAAGGTATACTTTTTTAAGGGGATAGGTTGAAATACAGACTCATCGTCACTGGAGTCACTATCTGCCACCACAGTGGGCAGAGGGGATGGGGGCTGAACTCTGATGATGGGCTCAGCTAGAAGGTGTTTGTCATGTTCCTCTTGCAGGTTGACCTCCATCATTTCAGTCTCTGTCTCAGACGAATGACAGGAAGCCTTTTTTTCAGTATCTGAAGGCTCTGGGTCCAACGGAGGTGGTGGAGGAAATTCAATGTATGCAACTCGTTTTTCCTTAGGTTTCTTTCCCATATCCTTGTTTACAACTGTGGTCTCAGGTAGGGAAGTTTTTCTCTTGCCTGGTGGAGAATCCTTGAGGAAAAAAGAGGCTTTGTCTTCTTCCTCTTCCTCCAATTCTTCTGGCACTTCTGCAATAGGACTGGCTTTGCCTAACATTAAACCAAATAGAGAATCTGGGGTTCGGGAGGTGAGGTCATAACTAACTTCTTCAGAACTAGGAGTCTCAGGTGTTAGAGGACTTTTACCAGAGCTGTCCATAAAAGAGACCTTCTCCAGAGTGTCATCTTCAGGACTGCCTTGGGGAGATGGTGGTTGTTTCTGCTTAACAGTATAAAACATTCCCAGAGTCTCATGCACCGTTCGGCTTTCCTGGCTGACTATCTTTTTGTAAGTTCCCTGCTGCCCACTAGCGGTTTCTTTCTCATACTGCTTGCCTACTTGCATACTAACATACACTGGCAATGTTTTTATATCATTTGAGCTATCAGCTTTGAGTGTGGGTGCTACCTTTTCCATGCACTCTACTGGAGTGCTGTTACCAATGTCATTTGGTATTGTATCTCTAACTAGGCTACGCTCCAAAAAATCTGATTTGCTTATGGATAAATCTGCCCTGGATGTGCTTGTATCAACACTACTCTCTAATCTATTTTTACACAAGGAGGGAATTTGTGACCCATTCCTATCAGAGGGTTTAATTAAGCTTTCTGGTGTTGACTTTTTAAACTGGTTATTCTCTCTGAAACTAGATGGCACCCTAATAGGAATTTGGGAATCTGTCTTTTTTTTTAGGGTCCCGTTGCAGGCGTCAAAGCTTTCAGCATTTTCCTGAATAACCAGTTCTGTGTAGATATTTTTTTTTGTTGGGGAATTTGCTGTAATTTCCTTGTTTGATGTCCCATTTTTTAAAAGCTGTCCTTGTTCTTGCCGTGGGACAGCATTTTCGATGTCATTCCTGTTGCCCTCTTTTAATGTTCCACGAATGAGGGTGTGGGACAGATTATCCTTCTGATTCTTGCTTCCATTTCCATGGCTCTCCCAGGTCTTGTAGATCTTTGCATCCAGTTCCTGGCCATTTGCTGGCAGAAAGTGTTTTGGAGATCTGTTTGATTGTTTCTGGGTTACTGTCATATTGTTATCTATGCTTTGTCCTTCAACCTCTACAGTGTCTCTATGGTTTGGCCCTTTGTCTGTTGTTTCTGTAGATTTAAGAGCCCTTTCTCCAGCAAGAAACTGATACACAGGAAGTTTACTTTCCTGCAGTTTTTTCACCGGGGGTTTTGTTTGTCCCAACTTTTGTCCCCACTCTTGTTTTTTAGCCTCAGATTCAAATTTTAGTCTTACAGAGCTCACTGTGGACGACTTAAGCTGGAAAGGTTGAGAAGACTCACTGTCAGTGCTCTGCGATATGCTATCTCCCTGTTTGGGTCTGTCATCATTAAACTGAGACAGAATACGTCTCTCTGGACTGCTTGGCAAACTGGCACATTTTCTTTCATTGTTGAACAGTTGTCCCATTCTATCCTTGGCCCACTCCTCACTACTGCCTCCATTCCTACGACGCATTCGCTCAGGACTACTGCAGGTGGAACTGGGTCCAGAACGGGTTTCCCTGGGGCTTCCCTTGCAAGCCTTCTTCTCGGGAGACTGTAGTTCATCATTCAGTTTCTCCGTTTTATCACGAAAAAACTGAGAAACCTCACTAAGTTTTTCTTCTGCCTCCTTCACGGTTCGATCCACCCTGTCCTCGTATATGAGCTTTTCTCTATTCCTGTCCACTTTGTCTTCAGTAACGCGCATCCACACAGAATGCTTTGGACTCCCAGGTTCTGCTGTGTAATGCAACAACGTCAGTTTGTGCTGATCTGCATTAGTATTTGACGCATCCCTTGATGACTTAATAAGGAATTCTTTTTTGGGGCTACTTGATGCCCTCTCACTTTTGTGTCTCTCTGCATCCTGCAGCTCGGAGCTTCGGGCGTGAGCCTGGTCGGTCCCCGGCTCCTCTGTGTCTGAGTGAGACATGTCAAATTTCTCAGAAAGAAGCATTTTCTCAGCAAATCTGTAGGACTCTCCTCTGTGATCTGTTGGATCATCATCATGATATTCAACAGAGTGCTGGCTCAGTAGCTTCAAGGTTCTATACGAGTCATCAGTGATAAGCTGTGCAGAACCAGGACGACTATCCTCTTCCTGTGACACTGGGGTATTTACTCTGGATGATTCTAAGTAAGGGGGAAGTAATTCTTCTGCAGTAAGCTCCTCCTCTTCCTGTCGCACATCATCATCCATGTTGGCTTTATTTGTTAACTCCTTTATCCTGTGATCCCCCATGTACATGTACATCTCTTTCTCTGGGTGATTTTTTGTCTCCCGTATGATTACCTCAGTTGGTTCTGCTTTATTGCCCTTTTCAATGTGAACCTCAATTATTCTTTCAACTTTTGGTTTTGAATGGATGTCCTTTTCAAGAATTTGAGGTAAGGAATCAGTTCCTTTGTGATTCTCACCGACTTTGTGCTCAAACAAGCCAGCTAGCTCTCTGGAGGGATCCCTGCCAGACTGAAATGCTTTCATTATGTCTTGAACCGACATAGTTTCCTCGATCCTCTCAGATGCAGATTCTTTTACTTGGGGCTTGTGGAAGACCATTCGCGTCGTGGTAGTGATGTGCGTTTCCTCTTTGACACACATGCCTTTGCTTGCGGAATCATCCTCAGAGTTGATTTTCATCTGAAAACCTTTGGCCTTGTCCTTGATGGGCCCGTTAGCTTGCGGCTCGGCCTGAATGCATACGGGTGACATCGACACTCGTGATTCCTCAACTGTGGGCTCCAAGCTTTCCTCTGAGGGTTCATAGCTCCTTATGACGTGCACGACCTCGGTGCGTGTCTCAGTGATGACTGGGGGGATGGGGACGTCGTGGAATAAAGGTTTGGGCCCTGTGCTCTCGGCACTCTGAGGGGCTGAGGGGGTCTTCTCGCTCCTGGTTTCAAATCCACTGTCTGAGAGAGGGCTCTTATCCTGGTCATGTGACATGTCATCTGGGGACACTACTACTGCATCGGTGCCAAACAAAACCTCAGCCGCCAGTTTGCACAGCTCTTTCTCTGATGGAGAGGAACGCATGTTTGATGGGGGCATCTTAAGTTTGTGTTCCTGCAGGGCCATGGTGGGTTTGAGAATGCGCTTTTGCTTTTCCTCACCCTCTCTTTTCACCTCATCATATCTGCACTTCACGTCTGAAATTTTTGAAAGAGAGCTAGCCCCAATATCATTCGTCAAGTAGTCCACTACCCTTGCTAAATTAAAATCTCTGTCAGTTATGGACTTTGTTCTGACTTGGAAACCATCTGTGTCGTAGCTCAGAGGACATCTCCGTCCGTTCTGCTGAGATTCATGAATCTCATCTTTTGAAAACTCTACCCAGTCTTCCTCAGCTCTCTTATTTTTAAGGGAGGTTTTGCTCTCTCTCAATGCATCCTTTGACAGGATCTCACTCACTTTAACTAGATCCTGCTTCACTTTCTCAACAATTCTGTAGGGCTCTTCATCTTCAATTTTTTGTTCTTTGGGAGAGTCTGACTGGGAACTTTTAGCTGTTGGACTGGTGTCCGTCTGTAAGATAGCAGACATCCGTATTAAGTCCTCCTTCATTTCGGCCACATCCTTCAGGATTTCCTGACTGGATGATAATGGAGATGTAGCAGTTGATTTTAGGGCTGCAGGACAGACAAAGAGGGAAGATTTGACTGGGGACAGTGTCTTAGCAAAGGAAGACTGAGCTGAGGTTTGGGGTTCCACAGTCCTGGTCTTTAGAGGAGACACGAGTGCAGCGGCTGATCTGGTGACCTCAGGGAGTCTTTTAAACTGAGGCTCTGGTATGACGTTTATAACAGAGTACACAGGGACAGTTATTGTACTGGATGTCACAGAGGTGGTCGAGGAAGCAGGAGGAGACCTCAGGGATGCATAAATGGAGGTTGAAGGGGAAGATCTCATTGACTGGTAGGACGAGGAAGGTGAGGAAGATATGGATTTAAGCGTCCCATAACCAGATGCAGAACAGGAATTAAAGGTTTTTTCAGCTTCGTCCATAGCCGCACTGATACTGTTTGTAGCCGCGTGAGTCGTCGCTTGTATCCTTTCCTGTAGGCTGCCGATCCCTCCAGAAAACAGAGGGGCTGACGAAGAAGGGTATTTGACTGGTGAAACGGTTCCATTGATTAGCGCTGCAGCAGAGGGGCCCGCTGAGGATTTTAGCGGTGAGGAGAGAGACGAAACCAGCAGTCCTTTGGACACACCGGTAGCATCCGCACTGGATCTGATTGAGGACAGCCCGGAGACACTTTTCATTGGGGAAGATGCCATGGGTGACGCAGAAGCTATGACCGATTTATACGGTAAGCTGTACATGTTTAATGTGGACTTTGGAGATGTAGGAGGGGTCATGGCAATCGAAGACCGCTCCAGCAGTGACCCTGAGTTCATGACAGGGGAAGTCCTTGAAGCCAGAGACGCGGCCAGTCCCTTGACAGACACAGGGTCCGTCACGGTCTTACCCGGGGAAGAAAGCAGAGAAGTCGATACCTGAACTGGATACTGGGCTTGTTGAACTACAGTCTTTATTGGGGAAGAAATAGTTCTAAATGACCTGATGGGAGAAGCTACATCGCTAACTGACTTGACTGAAGATGCGGTGGAGGCTCCGAGGGTGGACTTGATTGGAGATGCCGAGGTGATCGACCACACTGACTTCAATGGCGAGGCAGATGGCGTGTTGGACGACGAGCTGGAGAGGGAACCAAATCCAGATTTTGCTTGCCCAGGGACGGTAACAGGAGCAGCCGACCACGCCTGGTAAGATCTTGTTGAAAAGACAGGTTTGTAAGCGTAACCAGCAGGCAGTGTTCTTGGTGCGCTTCGGTCAACAGTTTCTTAAAACAGGTAAATTAAAATCCAACGTAAAATCAACAAAAGTGATTGAAAAACAGAGAGACCACAGGAAAAAGAAAGGTCAGTGAGTCCTGTATTGTTAAACAAGGAGGCAAAATACAATTATGGGGTTTTGAAATGGGAAATGATTTTTCTGAATAAAGCCAAAAAAGATGATCCAGTGATCCATGAACTAACGCAAAAAAAAAAAAAAAAAAAAGCGATGAAGCACACAAATACAAGGCACAAGACAAAACAAAAAATAGTCAAGACAAACAACAAGGATAAAAAAACTTCACTACATTAGCTTGTGATGAGCTGCTTTCCTGATCTCTTTGCTAAAGTGCCTTTTATCTGTTTGCCCTGAAAGTTTGTTTAAACCTTTTTCCCCAAAATGCGTGCGTTTAGACAAAACGGAAGTAAAGACTACAAAAACCTGTATTAAATGAAAATATATAGGAAAACAAAGGTTTAGAAACTAGATGTTAAATCCATTATCCGTATGCATGTCATGCAACACTGAGTACCCAAGGTGACGGGCATTTCAAGCACCTGGACGAGAACTCATCTTGCAATCTTCCATGCATTTTTTGTTATAAACAAAACAACCAAGGCGCAAACACCAGGCAGAAAAGAGGTAGGCATAAATCAAAGACGAAATGCCAGTTTGAGAATAAAAATATATATTTTATTATGTATCAAGTACTCTAATTTGCCACAAATATTCCAACATGGAAGCAATATTTTAAAAAATGTGGGCAAGCATGACAAATTAAAAGTCACAATAAACCATGCAAAGTGTACCATGTTTAAAAAAAAGAAAAAGGGGTGTGGATTTTAAAGTTATGTATGGTGGCCATATTCAGAAGACAAGACAGGAAAAATGCATATATCAAATATGTGGGATAAAATTGCAAACGTGATAATTTCAAGGCAAATAAATGTTTACTTTGATGAATTAGTGAACATTAGTGAAAGCGTCACACTCACTCGTCGCAGGCTCGGCCAGATAGCTGTAGCGCTTACGTAAGGCTAGCGACGCAAAGGTGTGACGTCGCTCGGGTTTGTCAGCCTGCAACAACAACAGAAATCCCAATCAATTCTGCGCGAAGGCACCCATCAATACTCTGCTGTTAAAACGCATATCAATTGTATGTGGAAAAGCAGCTATCTATATAATTTATAGCACATCTTTTAATTCTTTATTTAACACTAATCAATTCTCTCTGTGCAATAATATGCTTATGAGTGCACTTCTATGTGAAACCCCAATGCCTTAGCAAAATGGCAATGATTTTTTATATTAGTTTTAAACGGAGGTGTAAAATCCAGGTTCAGAAAGTAAAAGTCCTCCCCAGTATTTTGTTCCAATCACCTGGGTTTGGTAATTAGCACAATTCTTCAGCCAGGACACAGAACAAATTAGAGAAATCAGCTGGCTGAGTTTGTGGGTGGAAGAAAAACATGGCAGGACTTCTTTCTGACCCCTGGATTTTACACCTCTGGTCTTAAGATATTATCGGCTATACAACCCCAATCTTATTGTGCATCCATAGTAGTGCCATCTGTCAGCTTCTTCTGTTTCTTATGCCATTAATTACTAGCTTGAGTAATATTTGATTGTTTATAGATGACCCTCCTTGATTGAAGCTTCGATGTTTGCTGACTTCTAGAAAAGTCTATTCTAATCTAACCACAGATTTCTAAATAGGTTTCATGGGTACGTGTGACAGAATTGGTGATTAGTTACTAATTAATTATCTTTAGAATGAAGGGAAATGATGGTTACTGAACCATCCTGGCTTCTGTGTTTTGATAGCTTTGTGAAAGAAGAGTCTACTGAGACAGGAGTTACTGACAAGCTGACAGAAAGGAGAACATACTTAACCTAAGCCAGTGCGTGACACACATCTTTCCCACTGCAAGACACGAGGACCAAAAGAGATGAAGGAACTTTCCGTTCCATTGCTAAATGCTGTCTTTTCTATTGCTAATTTGCTCCATATGTTGCAGCCTTTCTGTCTGCTAAAGCACTTTGTTCACAGCACCATAGCATATGAGAGAAGTTTTATCTTAAACAAATGGGATTAGTAACACCTCGAATGGAATGCTTCAAATTACCTCTTCATCTGGATCTGACTCCATTTCCTTTTGGTTCCCATGATGCATTGCAGAAACAGGAAATAGCACAATGGACAGCAGGGGAAAGAAGCATCAGGAGGTGAAAGGGGAAATTGAGCCCACACGATGTAAGGTCCGAAAAAGACACCACAAAACCGGGCAAAGGAGCGAAAAAACAAAGGGCAACATTTACCACAAGAGTAGAATGACAACCACAACAACAACAGCAACAACAAAATAGCCATTATTGAACACACAGTCGGAGCATCATCAGCCAAGCATGAGGACTGGATCGGAGCTCGTATTTGGACAGAAACGCAACTCGGAATGGCTCGAAACAGATAAAAGACACAGCAGGGCAGTCTCGCCCGAGTTTGGCCCTACGCGCTTCGCTGCCCTATCTTTCCTTGTCATGAAGATGATATGACATGACACAGTATTTCAACAATTGAAATACGGCCTTACCTTTTTTAGAGTTGGCAGTGTGATGTTCAGATTGCAGATAGCAGTCTGTGGAAGACCTTTAGTGGTCTTTGGCTCTTTAAGAAAAGACAATCGCCCACAGGGTTCTTGACTAATGTCTCTGATCTATGGAAATATAAGCACATGGTTATGTACATAAATATGCAATTCTATATGTGAAATGGTAAATATGACAGAAGAGAAGAGAAGGCCACAAGAAATGAACATTAAAAAATGCACATTTTAATTTAGAAAATGTAAGATCCATCCTGTATTCAGAAAACAAAGTGGCTTAATTCTGTTTAAGTATAAGCATATAAACTACTTAATATATATATATATATATATATATATATATATATAAACTAATCATTTTAAATAGGATAATAATCATTTGTTCCAAATGATATCAACAAAAATACTAATAAAAATGTAAAATCTATTACAAATATCTGTTAAAGTTCTCTATACTGAGATCTCATAACAAACAGGACAATATTACATATACACAGGGGAGCCATTTTGGGGAGGGTAGGATGATTCCAAGGGCCCTGACTGACAGGGGCCCTCAAAAAAGTGTGCTGTAATTGTGCAGGGATGGGGTGGTGGGGCCCGCAATCAGACCTGGGTTCAAATAGTATTTGTTTTGGATTCAAATACTTTTCTGTGCTCTATTGATCTTGCCTGGAGAAGTTGAGTCTGCTAGAAGGAGAATATTGGCGGGATCTACACTTTTGGGATTATTTCATTTTATTCCAATACACCAGGCAAGCTTAGTCAAATGCAGAAAAGTTTTTGAATCCAAAACAAATACTATTTGAATCCAGGTCTGCCCGCAATGTTTGATCTTATCATAATCTTGCTTATACGGATACTGAAACATTTAAAGTTTCATATGAAACCCCTTATCCTTATCCCTTAGAATATGTTTTTGCACATGGAGTACAAAATGATGCAATCTAACAATTAACTGCCACCTCCAACACCAAAATGCAATCAAGCCACACTCACACGCAAAGACTTTCACGTGTTGCAATTACAGACAATATTCCGCAACATTGCTATTTAGTGCTTGCAAATAAATTAATTACGGGGAAAAGAAAATGTCATGGTAAATCAAAATGAACTTTGAGAAAGCATAGGATTTTCTAAATGTTTTCAATTAGACAAATAATAAGAATTTGAACAATAATAAAATAATAATAAAACAGAGATTAAAAGCAGCAAATGGTTTATCACTCCGTTGCACCACACCAAACACCAGGGCCCACAGAGACAGAACAACCATGTGCTTTACCTTCACGCAAAATGGAAGCCTGTTTTCTTTGAATGCATAAAAATTGAACACTAGCTGCTGTCCAGTTTTGATCAGAGGAGCCACGTTGCCATAGCAATCCACATGTATGGGCTTTCCTTCCAGAACCTGTAGGACAACAGCACGGCCATTAAACCCAGGCAGGCCCTCAAAACCATCTTGGTATGGTTTTTAAACAAAAGTTAAAGGAGAACAGTTATCTTTTTTTCCCATATTTCAATCACATATTAGGTTTCATCATTTACGTTTATGATGTTAAAAGTCTCTATGACACATTGTACAGTCATCAAATGAAAGGATGTTCTTTAACACCAGCTAAGGCCAAAAACATCAATTCTGTGAAAGAAATGTGGTATTCAGTTCATAGACATGTATATTTCACACCCTCGGGCCACTAGGGGAGGGCATTTTTAGGATTTGTAGGCATTTGTAGAATTTGTAGGAAATCTGTCAAGCTTCACCAGTTCTATCCATTCATGTAGTGAAATAGCAGGCCAGCTGTACACAAACCTGGATGTTCTAGTAGTATGTGTTATGAAATTCTAACAGTTTACGTGTCAGGTTCCTGCCGGTGCCGTGCGTTTAAAAACGTGTCCGTACGCCGCACGGAACACAAAGCTGCGGCCTCCTCCGCCAGGGAGCGGGGGGTGGGGGGGGGGGGGCGAACGCACCTCGATGTCTTTGCTCCTGGCCACCTCCTCGAAGTTCTCCTGCTGTTCCAGGGTTTTGTCCACTTTGTCGTCCGTCATGCAGAAGCAGCGGAGGCGGGACTCCACCGGGTCGTTCATCTTGGCGAACACCACAAACTTGGCCAGGTAGGGAACGCAGATCAGCTCACGGTACAGCTGCGCGGCCAGGCCCACGGTCTCCGGGACCTGGTGGCAGTCCGCTAGCCAGAACCTTGAGGGAGGGAATGGAAAAAGGCCTGAATAACACACAGTGTACTGGAACGGACACGCTGCCAAGAATGCAAATCCCTCCTTCCTGAAAAAGGCTTTCACTCTTTAGAGTATTTCTCTGTATGCTTTGAACTACTGTACTGCATCAAAAGGGTAACGTTAAATCGTGTACAATAATTACAATAACTACTCCTGCTACTACTACTGCTACTACTAGTGCTACCACCGCAACTACTGCTACTACTACTAATACTACTACCACTACTGCTACTACTACAACTACTACTACTGCTGCTACTACTACAACTATTACTACTCCTGCTACTACTAGTGCTACCACCGCTACTACTGCTACTACTACTAATACTAGTACTATACTACTACTCCTGCTACTACTAGTGCTACCACCGCAACTACTGCTACTACCGCTACTACTACTAATACTAGTACTATACTACTACTACTACTCCTGCTACTACTAGTGCTACCACCGCTACTACTGCTACTACTACTAATACTAGTACTATACTACTACTACTACTGCTGCTAATACTACTACTACTACTACTACTACTACTGCTGCTACTACTACTAATACTACTACTATTACTGCTACTACTACTACTAATAATAATAATAATTATAAAGAACAGAACCACATGACAAAACACCACATGACACCGCTACTACTGCTACTACTACTAATACTAGTACTATACTACTACTGCTACTACTACTACTAATACTAGTACTATACTACTACTGCTATTACTACTAATACTACTACCACTACTGCTACTAATACTACTACTACTACTGCTGCTACTACTACTAATACTACAACTACTACTACGACTACAACTACTAATACTGCTACTACTACTGCTACTACTACTAATACTACTACCACTACTACTACTAATACTACTACCACTACTACTAATACTACTACTACTACTGCTGCTACTACTACTAATACTACAACTACTAATACTACTACTATTACTGCTACTACTACTACTACTAATAATAATAATAATAATAATAATAATAATAATAATAATAATAATAATAATAATAATAATAATAATTATAAAGAACAGAACCACATGACAAAAAACAAAACAATTTGAACACCAAATTCCAACTGGGATAATCTCACCTATTTTTTCCCCTAGTTTTACAGTCCTAGCAGTTTTGAGCTGAAATGGACCTAGCCGCAAACGTTCACACCTGTGAAGTGGCCTTACCTGGCAGAGACATTGGTAGTAAAGGAGACACATTCGGTCACAAAGGACAGAGGCGTGGTCCCCGTAATGTCCTCCCACTGGGCAGGTGATGTGCCCCCTGAAAGATAAACCCACTCATTACGTACCTCCACGTTCTCCATGTTGTTTTAAGAGTAGCCCGAGAGTAACTTGCCATTTCTGGCCACACACCAGCCCAACGAAAAGATGCACTTTTCAACACTGATTTTCCCCCGCAAGGTGTACAAAGGTCATTTAATCAGTGTAAAACTGAAGAGACTATTATAAATAAGTCCACTTGCACATTTCAGTTTCAGCTTTTAGGTGGTAATGACACAGAAATGTAATTCCACATGTACTCAATTACAATCAAGTACAGTTATTGTGAATCTTCTAGAAGTGGCCCAGGATTTCAGTTTTCTTTTATTGCTTGCGACTCAAGTAAGTCCTGCCCCCGACTGGAAACCGATGTTTCCAGCGTTTCATATTTGTTTTTCGCCCTGGGTATTATTCGAGACTCAGTGTCTATTAGAAGGTTTACGGTAACAACTTAACCAGCGCTGTATCTTAATTTATTACAGCCCAAATGCTAATACCACACAGAGGCAAAAAGAAGCTCTGGTGGTTGGTCTGCCAAGCTGTAAAAGTTGTAAGAAACAAAGTGTCACAGCAGAGGGCTTGGGCTGTGTCCCAATCCAGTTTTTGCTCCACCCTCGTAAACTTCACTTGCTAACTTCACTTGGGAGAATGTGACGCACATACCAATAAAACAGGAGTATACACTTGCGTTTAGCGAGTGGGAGGGAGCGAGGGCGGAGCGGGTTATTTGAAATGAGATGCACTTCACCCCATCTATACTCGGAAGTTAACCATGCTGCTGCACAGTGGCGTATCGTGGGATCTCCGATCATGTAAAACGCCTGTCACCGTAGCCTACCTTTAAACGGGTAACCTGTTTACATTAATTATCAGTCAAGAAATTGATTTACTGAATAAAAAATATCAATAAATACAGCAAGTTTTGTATGCTAGCATATTTCTTTGTGTCATAAAATTGTGTAGCATTTAAATATGTATGACAGCCCGTGCGCTGGAATAAAGCATTTAAACCAAACATATTCTCAACCGGTTTCCGTTTATTTTGCTTGTTTATGTCAATCTAACAAATTTTCTGAATAATCAAGAACAATTATGTAGTCTATAGGCTAATGATTAACAAATGACAGTGACAAAGAGATTACTAACGTGAGATTCTTTAGTAAGGGTGGCAATAATTCTGAATAATTAACTGGCAAAAAATCCCAATGTTTTCTCTGAGTTGCACGTTAGCATTGCGTTTTCTCCTCATCACGTTAAAGAATGTCATTAATTTAAGATGGCCCTCGATTTAGTCAAAACGATTTAAACATTAGAAAGCATAAATATAAGAGGAAAATGTGGATATAGTAAAATGCGGCACAAGTTCATTTACCTATTTGTCTTGGTTATTGAGAAATTCAATTGTTTGATTGTTAGTCTATCTGGCAAATTATACGGAAAAATATTGAGAGACGAGTAGCCTAATAATCTGTTTAAAAGCAAGATTAACTACAGAGAACCTGGTAGGCTACATCCCACAGTACGCTACTCTGTTGCTGCATAACGCAATTTGCTAAACTATGAAATACAAAATAGCAAATTACTACTTGATTAACCTGTATTTATTAGCCTATACGCCGTCTTTTCCATTCAAGATTCAAGATTCAAGATTCAAGAATTTTATTTGTCACATACACACACGAGGTGTGTAGTGAAATGTAAAGTGGCAATGCTCAACAGAAATGTGCAAAATAATAGATTCACACTATTTACAATAAACCAACACACTATTTACAATGATTAGAGCTCTATATAATAATAAATTTAAAAAAACAACACAATATTTACAATAAGAGCACTTTATACAAAAATATAGTAAAAAAAGGAAAAATTGTATGTGTAATATAAATTAAATTATAAATTATGTGTAAATTATGTGTGTGTGCATAAGAGGGGGAGTGTGTGTGTCTTGGTGGGGGCCCTGGTGAGGTCAGAGTTCACAGTCCTGATGGCCTGAGGAAAGAAACTCCGTCTCAGTCTCTCTGTTTTTGCAGCGTGACTACGGAGGCGCTTGCCTGACCACAGCAGCTGAAACAGCCCGTTGTTGGGGTGGTGAGGATCCTTCATAATCCTGCAGGCTCTGGTTCTACACCTCCTGATGTACAAGTCCTGCAGGGTGGGGAGTGTAATTCCAATAGTGCGCTCGGCCGAACGCACTACTCTCTGCAGAGCCTTCCTGTCCTGAGCGGAGCTGCTGCCAAACCAGGCAGTGATGCTTCCTGTCAGGATGCTCTCCACAGCTCCAGAGTAGAAGGACTGAAGGATCCTCCGGGAGACTTTGAATTTCCTCAGCTGCCTGAGGTGGTAAAGGCGCTGCCTCGCCTTTCTCACCAGAGTGTCTGTGTGAGTTGTCCATGTCAGATCCTCGGTGATGCTGACTCCCAGGTATTTATACCTGCTCACCCTCTCCACAGTATTCCCATTAATCCTCAGTGGTGAGTACGTCCTCTGTTGTTGTGACCTCCTAAAGTCCACAATCAGCTCCTTAGTTTTGGTGACATTCAGGAGGAGGCTGTTGTCCTGGCACCAGAGTGACAGATCAGCAACTTCCTCCAGGTAGGCCTTCTCGTCGTTGTTAGAGATCAGGCCCACCACCACTGTGTCATCCGCAAACTTAATGATGGTGTTGGAGCTGAACCTGGCCACACAGTCATGTGTGTACAGGGAGTACAGTAGGGGGCTGAGGACGCAACCCTGGGGGGATCCTGTGTTCAGAGTGAGGGGGTTGGAGGTATGTCTACCCACCCTGACCACCTGGGGCCTGGCGGTCAGGAAGTCCAGGATCCAGGCACACAGGGGGGTGTTCAGTCCCAGCTCAATCAACTTACCAGCCAGTCTGGTGGGGACTATGGTATTGAAAGCTGAACTATAGTCAATGAACAGCAGTCTCACATAGCCCCCCTTCCGGCTGTCCAGATGAGAGAGTGTGGTGTGCAGTACCTGGGAGACAGCATCATCCGTGGATCTGTTGGGACGATAAGCAAACTGCATCGGGTCCATGGAGCAAGGGAGGAAGGCACAGATGTAGTCCTTAATCAGCCTCTCGAAGCATTTCATGACCACCGAGGTGAGGGCCACCGGTCGGTAGTCATTCAAGCATGCTGGAGAAGCATTCTTGGGCACAGGGACAATAGTGGATCTCTTGAAGCAGGCGGGGACCACAGACTCAGCCAGGGAGATGTTGAATATAGTGGTGAACACTGGAGCTAGCTGATTAGCACAGGTCTTCAGTACTCGTCCAGATATGCCATCTGGACCAGCAGCTTTTCTGGTGTTCACCCTCGTCAGAGCCCTCCTCACACTGTGCTCGGTCACAGAGAGTGTGTGTTCATCCCAAGGGGCCAAGACTGGGCTTTCGTTTTGAAGCTCACTTCCTGGTTGGCCTGGGAGCGGCCATTGTGCCGTTGCTCACTAGCGCCACTGCGGTTGGCTCCAGTATAGGTCTTTCCCCATGTAAGTCAATGGCAGCAATGTGGTCAAAATACTCAGTCAATAAATTTTTTACACAAAAAAATGTAATTGCAATAGGTGCCTTTCCTTCATCTAATGCCTGTGCATGTGCTGATTTTTTAAAAATATTGTGTCGTTTGGACAGGGTATTAACATTTGTTCAGGACCAATCAGAGGGACAGGTTGAGTCCTGGGATCACTGGCATAGATATGTTCTCACTGCCCTCACTCGGAGGGGCGGGACCTATTTTTATACAGTCTATGCTTGGGACAGGGAGACACGCTGTATTTTTGAGTGGAAGTCGATGGAGAACATTCCTTAGTAGCCTACCGTGAACAAGCTGTTGTTTTGTGGACGCAGTTCGTAGCATAATAAATTGAGTGCCTTACCCGCTCATCTTCAACATGTTTGTCATCACATATTCATTTTGGTTGGAGCGAGCTATGATGTGTCTACTACGAAAAAAAAATACTGTTTCGTAAAATGAGACAGAAGGGGATGTTGCAGCTACACTACAGGCCCAGTGTCTCGGAGCAAGCAGCGAAACTATGGGTTAAGTATCTCAAATCAATTGCTCCATACCTGTATAACCTTATCAATTTAGATATTAATTTAGCTATTCCAGCCGCTCCCGTAGCCTACGCAATAGCCCCCTGTTATGTACTCCCCCTGTCATGGTTTTAACCCTTTTTCCCTATGCGGTCGTTCTCCTTGGTGGCCACGCGAGGGCGCTGTTCATTGGGTGGATGCTTGCTCCGCCCTGCTTAGATTGCGGAGCTGCTGTTAAGCCCCCACACCTGTGTTTAGTCACCTGGAGGGAGGTATATAAGCCTACCGTTTTCTTCGTTCGGGGCTTCTACATTGATTGTTAATTGTTTGTACTGTGGTGTTATTGTTGGCTGTGAATTCTCGTACCGTTTTGGCTATTCGCCTATTTTTAACGTCTCTTTGTTGAGACAGGGCTTATTTCTTGCTGGCTTGGCGGTTTATTATCTCGTAGAAGTTTGGAACCGTAAATCTCTGCTCTATTTCGCCATAGTGTGCTTTTTCTCCGTGTATGGAGATTTGGGCGTTTCTGTTTGGGAACTAGTCCAGTTCGCCCCTAGGTGCATCGTCTCATGTGAGATTGGGCGTTTGCGCTTCTGCTGGGCTGCTTAGCTCGTAGAGGTTTAGAGTAGCAGTTCTTTGTTCCTTTTTCGCCTTTGGATTGGTCTTCTTACTGAGAGACCTGGCGTTTTAGCTTCTACTCATTTCCGGATTACGGTAAACCAGTAAGTAGCTTCGGTACGTTTATTCCCTGTTGTCTCCTTCTCGTGGACTACGTTCCCCTTTGTTGTGAGTCAGGGTTTTTATTTATATTTAGAGGTTGACGTTCTATTATGTTTGCGTAGGTCTTTGTTACAGCAGTCCTGTTCGCCTTTTTGCCTGCGAGACGATTGTTGTGAACTGCTGTTCTGTTTCGTTCTCCGGGTGTGTTGTCTCCTTATGTGGAGCTTGGGCGATGTTGTGGACATGCTTGTGTTTGACTGCGTGTTTCGTATAATAGCCTCGGAACGTTAAATCCCTGTTCCGTTTCGCCTCGTATTTCACCTTACTGAGAGGCTAGGGCGTGTGTTTTTATTAGGTTTGCGTTTAGTCTATTTGGATGGGAAAGTTATGGGACGACGGTGCTCGTCGGCTCACCTGTAAAGTGTTTCTCCCTCCTGGGAGATCGGGTGTTTACCTCTTTTCTACTTTAGACTGCGAACTTATTAATATCGCCATGGAACGTTTAATCTCTGTTCCTGTTTGCCTCGTTTCATCTGCTGTCAGAGGTTAGGGCTGGCTCTGTTTTTAAGCTTGGTCATTTTTTGCTGGTAAGGTTATGGGACTGCGGTTCTCCGTCGGCTCGCCTGTAAAATGTTTCTTCCCCCTGGGAGATCGGGCGTTTACCCTCCTTTAGTTTCCGCATATGACTTAGTTCTAGCTTATGTAATTAGCCCCTTAACATCTGTTTTTTCGCCTCATTAAATTATTTCATTCTTCATTTGTGTACAGTATTTATTTGTGCCATTGTGCTACTCGCCTGTTCGTATGCGTCTCGTTATCGAGACAGGGCGTTATATTCCTGGCTCTGGTGTAACTGAGCCGGTCTGTAGCTGTGGTGTGTGTGTTCCTTGTCTTGTCTCCTTCCCTTATCTGCGGGGTATCCCGCCTTAGTGGCCTAAGGGCTTTTCTGATTCCCCTTGCTGCGTTTGGCTCCTCCCACCTCACACGTCACGCACCCCTTTACACCCCCTGTACTCCCCTGTCATGAACGTTACCATTGCTTAGCAATGCTGGGTTAGCTAGCTGGCAAGCTAACGATATCTCACGGTAAGTCGTTTTAACATTTAGCTAGCAAGCTAACGATAGCTTATGGCAAGCCATTTTAATTTAACAGTTATCCTTGCTGTCAAGTAATCCTTCCTGGCTGGCCATATAAGTTCGCTAGCTACCGTGATTGCCTAGCTAACGTTACTAACGTTAGCCAGCTGCTCTAGCTAGAAATCTAACCGGACATTTCTACACCTGGATCATTTTAGGTGCCAAAAATTACGAAAATGTGCGGGGAATAGAGCCAACGTGTTAGCGGTATGTTTGTACTGACTCAATACGGGGATGTTTAAAATAAAACCAATAATTTATCGGAAAAGAATACGGAGTCTGCGTTTGTAAATGTTTGCAATGTTTGTGATTAGGTTACAGGATGCAGATGAAAGTTAATGCCAGCTACGATGTAGCTACTGTGCTTTTAGCTAGCGTGTGAACCCACTAACCTTAATCCACACTTTATCTGGAAGAGTTTTCAGAACGGGGTTTCATGCTGCGGCAAACCGTGACAGACTGCTCTGCCACAGTCGAGTTAATTAGCGGTTAGCAATGGTGGTGATGCATTGCGTCTAGCTTGGCTACCGAGCTCAGCTGGTATGCTATCTAGCTAATCAAATTAGCTGATGTTAGCTGAATATAAATTGAAGATAACTGAATGAACGTTATTTATGTGACGAATACCACACATTCAATACGAATAAATGACCCAGTAAAATCGAGGATGAAAATTAAATGTTATATTATGAAACATTAGCAACTTAAGGAAGTTTACCGCGAGTTTATTTTGCAAAATGGTGGGTTTGGTCAGGTCATGGGCTTTATAGTTCTGTGGCTTCTCCACTCCGAACTGTCAATCATACTGTGCCCGGGCCATATCCGGTTGACCCTGCTCCAAGCCAAGGTCACTTCGGCTCCACGGAGCAGGCGCAGTTTGTACAAACGGCCGGCGAAAAAGACTTCCGAGCTTCAATTCAGTTTTTACGAGGCTGTGGAAAGGCAATGGGTGACGTCACAGTGGCTTTGTCCATATTTTTATACAGTCTATGGTTCATCCCCAGCGATAGAACTCACTCCGGTTGCGCTAACGGTGATGTTGTTAGCCGACGAGCTAGCGCTGTTGTTGCTAGCCTCAAACCGTGCATAGAATGAATTCAGGTCCTCCGCTAGGGATGCGTCGGCACTCACAATTGCGGGGGGTCTGCCCTGGTAGTCCGTTATAGTCCGTAGCCCCTGCCATAGGCGTCTGGTGTCACGCTGCTCCATCTGCGACTCCACTCTGTCCCTATACCTCCTCTTGGCCTCCTTCACCGCCCTTCTCAGTCCATAGGACACTGCCTTGTGCTCGTCCATGTTGCCGGATACAAGACCGGAGTTATAGGCAGCAGTGCGGGCGTTCAAAGCGTCGCGGATGGATTTATCAACCCACGGTTTTTGGTTAGGAAAGGACCTAACTTTCACCGTAGGGACGATGGTATCCACTAGCATAGCTATGAAGCTCGTTACTACTTCTGTAAACTCGCTGACGTCCCTGGAACTGGATTGGAACATGTCCCAGTCGACGTCACGCAGAGCGTCCTGTAGCTCAGCCTCTGATTGGTCAGACCACCGCTTTACGTCCCTCGTCACTACCGCTTCCCGTGCTATCCTTTGTTTATACTCCGGTAGCAGGAAAATGGCGGCATGGTCTGATTTGCCGAACGGAGGGAGAGAGACAGCCTTGTAGCCTCTCTTGAACGGCGTATAGCAGTGATCCAACGTTCTTTCCCCTCTGGTAGCACACGTAATGTGCTGATGAAAGTTCGGCATGACTTTTTTTAGGTTTGCCCTATTAAAGTCCCCAGCCACCACCATAGCCGCGTCGGGATGCTTGTTCTGATGCCGACATAACACATCATGTAGGTCCGATAGTGCTACGTCGGTGTCCGCTTGTGGTGGTATGTAGACGGCTGTGGTGATGACCGAGCTGAACTCCCGGGGAAGGTAGAATGGACGGCATGAGATAGTCAGATGTTCCAGGTTCGACGAGCAGGAACGAGAAAGAGTCTTAATGTCCTTGGGGTTGCACCACTTGTTGTTGGTCATGAAGCAAACCCCTCCACCCTTAGATTTGCCAGACTCTTCCGTTCTATCCGCACGGAAAACAGAGAAGGACTCGGTTGGGCATATGGCTCGATCCGGCACCAGCGGGGTCAGCCATGTTTCCGTCAGACAAAAGACGTTACAATCCCTCATGTCCCGTTGGAATCTAATCCTCGCCCTAACATCATCCAACTTATTATCCAGAGACTGGACGTTAGCAAGAAGGATGCTGGGCAGAGGTGGACGGTGGGCTTGAACTCTCAGTCTGTTCCGAATTCCGCTCCGTTTTCCCCGATGTTTCCTCCTTCGTCTCCCCGTAGGTGAGTCTCCACTGTTGTTGTTGTGACTCGCTCGTACTATCTCTGCCGGCCACGCTGGGTCGATGGAAAAAGTGGACAAAAACCTTTGTTTTACGCAAAAGTTTATGTCCAAAAGTGTGCTGCGTTCGTAGGATGTTAGTGCCGATGTGTTTGAGCAAAAAAAGATATTAAAAACAAACACAAAAACTAAAAAAACGCACAATCTCCGCGGAGCTACCACGACGGCGTCTAGACACGGCCGCGCCATCTTGCACTTCTGTATGCGCTTTTAATGTATAATACCGCGATAAACATTAACGTGATTATCACTGAACAGGACGTTCGATGTGAATTGTGGGTAATATGAGCTTGCCGAGTCTGCTCTTTTGCAGACTCGTTCCCTTGAGAAAAGTTGAGGGCGAGGGGGCTATGTCACAAACTTCACTTGGCTTTCTTTTCGGATTGGACTCGCACCTAAAATGGAGACCGAGGGTACATCCTGGTCTCAAAAGGGATTCCCCCCAAGTGAAGTTTGCAAGTGAAGTTTACGAGGGTGGAGCAAAAACTGGATTGGGATGCAGCCTTAGAAATGTTTACCTCACTCAGTCACCCCCCCCCCCCCCCCCCCCCCAGCTGCACTTGCCTGTTATGCTGCAGAGGAGCCGCAGGCAGGGGACGCTGTCCCCTCGATAGCCATTGGCAATGCGCTCGCCCGATGGAGGCGGGACTGGGATTGTCATGGTGATGGGCTTGTGGAACTTCCTCCTCCGGGGCTCCACTGTCACTATGGGGCTGAAGGTGGCCCTGGTCCCCACCATCTTCTTCATCAGTTCGTCTGGGACGGGCTGAGCCTTCGCAGAGAGAGTGACAGGAGTCGGGGTCAATACCACTTCAGTGCACTCAATTCAGGAAATGAACTGAAATTCATTGAATTATTTGACCCGATTCGTTGTTTGACGTCCCTTAAAAACCAGTTAACCATAGTTTTTTTCCATATCGTATGACTTCTCCTAAGTTGGATTAAATAGTAAATATGCAATAAAAATAATGCTGTTTTCAAAAGTCCTGTACCAACTTTGTATACAGAGTTGTTGCGTGGGGTCCTTTTGACCCCAGGCTCTGTTGCTGTATAAAAAATTAAAAATATTAAACTTTTCTATTTTTACCTCAGATTTCTTTTGTTGGTGATTCTGGGTACTTTCCCACAAAGGTTCTAAACTTCACAAATCATTTTGTTCATTTACCTTAGCTCTAAAATTACAAGTTTATCACAGATTTTAGTCAGGTATAGTCAATTGGGACAAACTAAGAAGGCGACATACTTAGGGCCTGATTTACTAAGACCTTTAGCGGGTGGAAAACCTTTTAGCACACGCAAAACAAATAAGACAACCAATGATTGGTGCAAAACAAATACCATAAACAATCATTTCGAGATAACGCGATCTAACGTTAGCAAGCATGCCCTTCTTCCAAGAACTAGTCGCTGAATAAAGTAACGTTATCAATAATACCAATTACCAACCTAGCTACTATTCATTATAGGTAATTACAGTTGTCTGGCAAGCAGAAAGTCCATTCATGTTGAAACTTTTGACCTACCTGTCCAGTCTGTCTTTAAACCAATTTGTTCCCGAAAATCTCACCATCTTCTGAAATTAGCACCTATGTTTACTCCAGTTTTCGAGCAAGCTTTATCCAATTCCCTTTTATTTTTCTTTCCGTGAAATAGCAACGGTGTAATGGGTCACTGTGTAACGTCTAGCTGGTAAACTTGCTAGCTACTGGCAAAGTCAATCTCACAGTTGATAGGTCCGCGATGTGGTCATGGTTAAGCCAGTTTTGAAAACTTGTTTTGAAAACAAAATTCTGAGCGAATTGCTGATTTTAGAATGCATTTTTCAAAATAAAAGTTACATACTCCAGCTTTAAGTAAAACATTTTTGGCCCTTTTTTGATGAACTGAATTGACTGAAGTGAACTGACTGAACCAAAATGGAATTGAGGTAAACCAGCACAGGAAAATGTATCATGTTACTTTCAAGCTGTTGGAAAGTCAGTAACTATATTACTACCTAGATATTTTTTTAACCCTTATTTCGTACAAATTTGAAATGTTCAGTTTTCTGTCCTCTGAATCGCAATCTCACTCCAGAATAGTTACGCTAGCAAGCCGCTATCTCATCCCACTCCACAATAGTTACGCTAGCAAGCCGCTACCTCATCTTACTCCACAATATTTACGCTAGCAAGCCGCTACCTCATCCCACTCCACAATAGTTACGCTAGCAAGCCACTACCTCATCTCACTCCACAATATTTACGCTAGCAAGTCGCTACCTCATCCCACAATAGTTACGCGAGCAAGCCGCTACCTCATCTCACTCCACAATAGTTACGCTAGCAAGCCGCTACCTCATCCCACTCCACAACAGTTACGCTAGCAAGCCGCTACCTCATCTCACTCCACAATAATTCTGCTAGCAAGCCGCTACCTCATCCCACTCCACAATATTTACGCTAGCAAGCCGCTGCCTCATCCCACTCCACAATAGTTACGCTAGCAAGCTGCTACCTCATCTCACTCCACAATAATTCTGCTAGCAAGCTGCTACCTCATCCCACTCCACAATAGTTACGCTAGCAAGCTGCTACCTCTTCTCACTCCAGAATAGTTACGCTAGCAAGCCGCTACCTCATCTCACTCCACAATAATTCTGCTAGCAAGCCGCTACCTCATCTCACTCCACAATAATTCCGCTAGCAAGCCGGATTTAAACAGGGACCCAGATTTAAACAGGGACCCAGATTTAAACAGGGACCCAGATTTAAACAGGGACCCAGATTTAAACAAGGACTCAGATTTAAACAGGGACCCAGATTTAAACAGGGACCCAGATTTAAACAGGGACCCAGATTTAAACAAGGACCCAGATTTAAACAGGGACCCAGATTTAAACAGGGACCCAGATTTAAACAGGGACCCAGATTTAAACAAGGACCCAGATTTAAACAGGGACCCAGATTTAAACAGGGACCCAGATTTTCTGGGAATGAGGACAAACCTGGAGACCGACTCGGATCCTTTTAGTCAGTGCTCCCTCTGGGAAGGACGCCCGGACCATGGGCACCGTCATGCTCGTCAGAACCCCCCCCTCCGGACCCATGTGGTTGCTCTCCTGCTTTATCCGGGACACCACCGCAAAGTACTGTGGGAAATCCCTGGTGACGATGCGGCAGATGCGTTTCTTCTCCAGTTCGTCCGAGCTGTCCAGCTCTGAAATAAAATAAGACGTATAAAAAAATGACAGCTGTCGTTCGTGAGCCTATAAATAAATGTAACTTAAAATATCAGATCCGGTAAATGACTGGACTACTTAAATTAATAAGAGCGGAAGTTGGCAAGAAATCCAGAAACAGATACAACCCGAGAGAGAGAGAGAGAGAGAGAGAGAGAGAGAGAGAGAGAGAGAGAGAGAGAGAGAGAGAGAAAGGGAGAGACAGAGGGAGAGAGACATGATGATGATGATGATGATGATGATGAGGCTTTGAGCGGGAGACACTGGGGGGTTAAGGATGCAGTTACCTTCGTCCATCCCGTTCAGGAGATGGCTGAGTTCCTCGGTTCGGTAGTCATACTGGTGCTCCTTCCACGTTTCCCCATTGTCACTTCTGAGGACGATCAACTCCCGCTCCTTCCCCCTCATGGAGCCAAAATGGGGGATCTCCACTATCACGGGCCTGGAGATCACAAGCAGGGGTACATCAGGGTCGGCCACAGACAGAGCGAGGACCTCAAGCGCAATGAACTCTCCCTAAACCTCCCTACTGGAGAAGGCAATAGAGGATGAAGGATCACCCAGTGATATCCTGTTTACTCTCAACTTCCTTTGGTGACGCAAACAAATGGCTTATTGCACTATCCAGGAACACTTTGTCCAATTAAAAAAGCCGGATATTTTGCTGAAACAATTCAGCTAAAATACTGGCTGAGGGATACATCAATAGTGCCCTACTGGGTTTTCAATTCCATAAAAGAATGGCTACAAGCCAAGCTCTATAAATCAATGCCACACTGCCACCTCAAAGTAAAAACTTCTGCTTTTTCAATGTTTTTTTTATTTTATTTTAAAGGATTGCACAATTTCCCCAAAGCTATATAAATAAAAAAAACGGTTCAACCTTAAGAGTTACTCTTTTCGAGAGATTTCAAATCGAAATGTCTGAACTGCTAAATTTCATGTTGCTGTTCAAAAGAAGTGAACTGGATATTGATTCAAAAATATCAAAATGAAGCATACAAGATAAAATGTACAAGAATAAAACACAGTTGTAAAAACTCAAAGTCTAAGAGTTGAACAGTATAGCGCTGTTACAACTGAAAATAGCATTTTGTTGAGTGAGTAGTTAACCTTGCACAAAGTACATTACAGTAGATTAAAGTCGTAAGGTAACAGTCAGATACTCTTAAAACAGATATGTGTCCTAGTTTTCCGGTGCAAGTAGCAGCTAGAACATTCAGTGCAGTTCTTGGATGCATTTTCGACAGTTTCAGTCATAAATACGCAGATTATGGAAAGTTTTACACAGGAAAGAAACCCAAGAAGGCCAAATTTGCGAGTCTTCATGGGCACGTAATATAAAGCAATACTTTCAGCCTGCGGACAACGTTTAACTGCTCCCAGTGTACTAAATCACCCACATTGCTCCATGGAAATAATTTCAAGCACTGACAAGCAGACAGACCTCATCTACTCCCTTTTCCATCTCCCTATGCAGTCTGTAGACTCGGCCTCCGTAAACATAATGATATAAGGGGCTAGATCTGCCTGCCAGCCAAAAAGGTTCTACTTCCAGATACAGGGGTTCATCAAAAAACTGCAAAGTTTTCAAGTGAGCAGAATAATTAAATAAAAATAACAGCACCAAGTAGTGTACAGGAAGTGGAATGCATTCATTAACAGTGTAAGAATTTTCAATGTTCCCTCACAGCCCTTGTTTCCTTCTACCTAACCCTTTTCTTGTCAATAGCATTCTGTTTCTCAGAAACTGACACACACACACACACACACACACACACACACACACACACACACACACACACACACACACACACACACACACACACACACACACACATTCTTTTTGTTTATGCTTTCAGTTTCTCAGAAATTGACATGCACAAACACACATTCTTTCTGTTTTTGATTTTGTGGGCACAAAACAGTATTGTTTGTGCTATAACTTGTCAACAACAGGTGCAGCTAATTATCACAATGCTGCGTCGCGTTAAATTTGGAGTCAGTTAACAGAAGAATGAGTAAAGGCCCGTCCACACCAAGAACGCTAACTATAAATATATCGTTTTAAAAATCGTTCTGACTCACGTGGGTGGTGGAGTCCACACTACAACCATAACGACAACGACAGTGACGAACGATATCGTTGGGATCACTTTCAGAGCAATTTGATAAACGATAGAGACACTGACAGCCAATCAAAATCCATCAGAATTTACAAGCTGCCGACACAGCTGGAGCGCGTAGCACAGCGCGCTGCTTGGTGCCGCTGTTTACAGAACGTTATCGTTCATCACCTTATCGTTAGTCACCATTCTTGGTGTGGACGGGCCTTTAGCCTACTCGCAGCCACAAGTAACTGGAGGCAAGTTATCGGGGAAAAAGGCCAAGCAGCAGCTTACCCCAGGAACTGGGCCCCAGCAGGCCCTACTTCCACCAGCCGGCTGACCAGGCCCTCTCCCTCCACCATGGGGGGCGGGGAGGCCAGCTTGTGCCGACGCACCAGGCGGCAGGTGATGCGCGTGGGCGCCGTGCACTTCCGCGGCGGGATGATGATGCGCATGCCGTTGTGGCGGCTGCCCCGCATGGAGCCGCCGCGGGCGTCCACCATGAAGCTGACCAGGAACCTGCAGCGGGGGGGGGGGGGTCGCGACACACAGCGTGATTACAGGGGGAGAACGCTGTGGGTATATTCCCATACTGTCATCATAAACTCAGAATTCACGCTCATCGAGAGATGGAGAGGGAGAGAGGGAGAGAGAGGGAGACAGATAGAGAGAGAGAGGGAGAGGGAGAGGGAGAGAGGGAGAGAGAGAAAAGGGACTTTGAGTGTTCAACCCTGGCAGGTAACACACCTTTTCTTCCGGCCATGTCATTGACCAGTTAATATATGAAAATAAAATAAATATATGCTATACATATAATTGATATGCTATCAATTGTAAATTTGCTAATTTTTAAGTTCACCCCTTGCAAGTCACTTTGTCTAAAATTGTCTGCTAAATGTGTGAAATGTAAATGATAATTTTACTAAAAACCTAGTGCTGTTCATTATAAACTCTTAACTATAAGTGAACTGCTGGGGGTGGATTTAGCATCAGCCAAATCAGAATTTAGGATTAGGATAAGGTAATCAAAAATAAAATTCTATCAATACAAAAACAAAATATAAAATGTGTCTTCTCATATGTGACACTGCCAAGATAGATCCTTCAGAAATGGCAAAATGACATCCAGGTTTAATGAATATCCTCTGCCCATCATTATAAAAGGCAAAATCATAAACCTGTACTGATACTTAAGAAAATAAATAATACGACAAAAGGTATTTCCAAATATAAATATATTTTTTCTCCTTAA
Source organism: Synaphobranchus kaupii (assembly GCA_029718625.1). Taxonomy (NCBI): domain Eukaryota; kingdom Metazoa; phylum Chordata; class Actinopteri; order Anguilliformes; family Synaphobranchidae; genus Synaphobranchus; species Synaphobranchus kaupii. The sequence goes on along the minus strand of CM056384.1, from coordinate 66,595,215 downwards.
AAAATAAAGTGTGCAAGAAGGTGGAAAAGTGAAAGAGCTTCTACAGTGAAACGTCCTATACATTTACTACTAATCCACACCCTTTAAGAATATGTCACTTGAAGCTTAGAACACACATTATGATTTAAACCTTGACTTAGCTGTGATAATACCCACCTATTCAGTAAAAGTATGCTAGGATCCCTGTTGAAATTCCGAAATCATTTAACAGTGTGTATCTTAGCGCGTGTCCTCACAAGAACCTAAGAGACGTGCGTTAACTACTAACATGTCAGAAACGTTTCGGCAGATTTGTGTCCTGGGTCAGGTTTCACAACCTGAGCTGACGAGAAGGGCTGCCGACAACGACTATAAAACAACCACCAAACAAGATACCCGTGTGCCCTGTGCAGTGGGGTCGTTCCATGAGTGCGAATGGAGGTTGGGACATTACAAATTTGGGTGGGAATTGGACATACAAAGCCCCGTGTTGGGCGCCAAATTATTAACAAATAGAATTTTACATTTAAAAAAAAAAAACAAACACAGGACAACGCAACGATCCAAAAGCGTCTCACAAGAGATGCCAAGAGCTTTGAAAGAATGCACAATGTGTAACCTATGCAAGAGCAGAAGTTTGGACATAGGCTACTTGTCATGCTCATGTAAAAATGAGTGATTCTTTGAAAGGCGAGTAGCTACTACAGCAAACAAAGGGCGCAAAATAATTGGACAGAAATTGCAGAGCGGCTCGCTAGCAGCGGGTAGGGATTTTGTACGTCTCTGACAGTTATGTCCTGTACCCTAAAACCTCTGAAGGCGGCAGCATGGAAATAGATAGCATGGTAATGTGCACAACTGGTAATTGCAGCTGCAATTCTGATGAGGTCACACGCGACACTGCTCCTCGATTTCATGAACTCGTGTGGAAACTGTGTCGGCCACCGCTAAGATTATTCCATAGTAGGCAAGTTGCATACTATGCAGACCTCGGTGAAATAAGTCCACGGAAAGTCCACTTTTAGCAGCCAGAAACATTTGAAAACACTCCTGCAGCTTCCCAGGAAAGAAACATGATACTAACCAAAGGATCATGCAGGATTATGTGGATGAATAATTCTCTGACTATTAGTGAAAACTGATGTTTTTTTTGTTTTTTTTTCCCATTCAAAAACAGGCAGTTTTGGAGTTAAAGTATTCCAGACAGGTATTTCACCCAGGTGAGTATTTTGTGTAAGTAATGCGTCCCTCGTGTGTGATTTTCAAAAACCATACTGTGTGTTTTAAGCTTACGGTCACTCTTTCAGGGGATGAGGTAAGGTGAAAAATGGAATCACAGTTATAGTAGAATGGGGGTGGCTAGTCTAGGTGGGAGACCACACAAAGGTACACAGGTACAGAGCGGGATCGCAGGTTACAGTTATCACCTGGAGTCATACTGAGGAAGCGGGGATGAAAGGCTGCAGATTCAAATCAAAATAAAAGAGATTTATTATTATTATGATTAATACGCATTATTAAAAAATAAATGTCAGCATTGTTGGTCTGAAGAGTGTAAGAAGCAGGTGAAATAAGCTGTGCTGAAATTATACAGTGACAGGGGGAAAAAACGGCAACATTCTGCGGGGCAACAACAGAGATAAGGCAAATTTGCAATACATGAGATACAGAACGATATAATGCAAGTTTGCATGAAAGATACGTCTTTCATATTTTTCAGTTTACAAATCCTCAACTGTTTCACACCTCCTCTTCAAGTGTGGCAGTGAACAGAATGACGAGTTATAAATTGTTTTCATGCGACCGAACTTGACATCCTCAAATCTAAAACCCACCCGAGACACAGGCAGTTCTGCTTTACCAAAGCGCATGATCATGCAAACCAGTGAAAAAAAACAAAACAAACGGTGACCGGGCGGAGTCCACGCCCACGTGGGCGTGTTCGGGGCCGGGTGAGCGCGGTGCAGCTTACCCTGAGTGGATGGGGCTGGAGACCAGGTGGGCGTTGTCTGTGGTGTCGGCGGCCCAGCTGTACCGCCTCATTGAGTCCGAGTTGCACTCCCTGGTCACCGCCAGGTGCTGTGAACGACAGGGCCGCTGAGGCGTTGTGTTTGAAAACTCAACGTATTTTACAACCCGCCTCGCCTCACACGTGACCTCACCTCCACCCCCAACCCCCTGCTCTGCCTCACGCCTGCGACTGTGTTATCATCTTCAAATTTCCCTCCCTTCCTCCCCAAAATCACCAAGCACGTTCAGCTAAACCTGTGACCACACAGCAGGCCTGGGACAAGCAATTACTGCAAGTAATTTAACGGTTTTGACACCAGTGCTTCCTTCAGATTACTGACAATTTAAAAAGAAAACTTTTTTTTTTCCGCCAAATATTCAGAACAAATTTATTCTTTCAAAATAATTGTACATTGTGGTCAGTAGCAATTTTGGTTGACAATTCTCAGGAATCTGCAAGAATGCTTTTAAATCGGTTTTAAAAAATGTGACCCAGGACTACAAAACAGGACTATAAAAGCCAGAATATTCCCCCGGATTCTTCCCACGCACCAACCAACCAACCAACCAACCAGGCAATTGATTGACTGACATGGATCAAAAAGATTGCAAAACATAAATCATGCTCTTAAAGGAAGTGATGTACAAAAAAATAACATGGCAACATTCCAGTAAAAATAAACATTTGTCCGGGCAAAAACTGAATGCTTGGAGGCCGAGAGTCGCATGGGAAAAATGCCTGAGATATGACATTTGAGTACTCTAACATGACTGAAATCACAATCAAAATAGAGCCGGTTCTAGAAGGAACAAAAACAAAACGTGCAAATTTGCACATTAATGCAGAAAAGCCAGTGTTTGTCTGCATCGGAGTTGCAAATAGGAAAACCATACAGAGGTAGCACAACAATACTTAATATACCTTATTTTGAGGATCGACAATGTAGGAGATGTCTTTACAGACACTTTGAAGCTTTTGAAGAAGAAAGACAAACCTTTAATCACACAGATAGCTCTAGAAGAGGGAAAAACAGCTAAACTGTCACAGACAAGAGAGGAAAGCAGTAGGATGTGGAAACGTGTATCAATGATTTTACCTTCACACTGGTCCAATACCCAGTATATCTCCTCCTTGTAGGCCGAGAGGGTTAAACTCTCTCCCCACTTTATTGGGAGCCTCCATTTTGAAAAAGCATGCGCTCAAAATGGAGATAGCGGCAAATTAAGAATATCATCTTTCATTTTGTTCCCGTTTCAAAATTGCTTACTTTTTTTTGTTATTTGCATTTTCAAAGGCTAAGGCCTTTATCACAAACACAAAGAAGCAATGCACCATGGGATTGCTGGCTCTCTTTCTACAGGGACATTTTAATGGTCACTTTTAATTTTACATTTGCAATTACACCTTTGTAAATGCAAACAATAAGAAAACTATTTGGAAATGGGAACTAAATTGCAGATTCTTAATTTACCTGTTCTCTGCATTTTGAGGTTATATTTTCTAATGGATGTCCCCTTTAAGACATACTTTTAAGTTATGGGAGTAAACTCAGTTAAGCTTAGTTATATATCGGAGTAAACGCAGTTCTTATTTTAAATAAGAACGACTGTTAAAAAGAACTGCAATTTGAAAAACAACAGCATAAATCACTTTGTTCCATTTAATTTCTAGACAGCCTCCAATACCAGATACGTTAAGAGAAGGATGTGCTTTGTCTGATCTGTTTTGTGGTGGCTTCAAAGACCTTTGGTATGCACTTATTGTACGGCCCTTTGGATAAAAGCCATACAATGTCATGTACATTAAACACGATGTCTGCATTTTTAAATTGTTACTGCTTCTATTCCTCTTGTCCTCAGTCTTCAAAGAGATTCACACCCTCTTTTTCCAGCCATTTATTTAAATGTTCCTAATTATATTAAATTGGCGGCCATTACATGTTTGTCAGAACATCCATGCATCATTTAACGTAGCGAAATAGGGCAAATGTTTGGGAATTCCATAAAATAACATTATGAGAGCAATATTTATAAAAATAATTTTTGTTTTCCACTTAAGAAATAAAGGTGTCACAACAAGCCATTTATGCATCATATGACTTTTCGGATATTAGAATGAATACTATAATGTCAATAAGACAGAATATCCTCCTTCACAAGCTACACTGATTCCACCGTGTGCACTTACTACAATGAGGAGGGGGTGAAATATCACGTTAAAGTCAACTTCATTCTTCATGCCTTTCAACATCACTCTGGAACCCTTTTCCAGACGCTGTTGGGGGAGGGGGGGGGGGGACAGGAAAAGGAGGGCGGGTTTGGGATTCGTACCGTGTCCTTGGGCGCCAGGATCTCCTCGATCATCATACTGTCCCGGGTGAAGGAGCTCCGGTTCAGGGTGTTGGACCTATCCGAACTGAAGGAGCGGAGGCTGGGTGTATTTACAAGTTACCACACAAGTAGGGTGGGCGACAGTGAGATGGACAAGGGGGGGGAAAAATGGATTACTGCATGCAACTTCCAGGGAACTTGCATTGGCTCAAACAGGAGGACTGGAGTTAGCTATTCAAAGATGGAAATTAGTGAATTGAGAAATGTGTTTCCAGAGAAGGAGGGGGGGGGAGGGGGTCAGAGATGACAATGGAAAATTGATACATGAAATGGCTGAACAGTAATGAAACTTTAAATCATAACACAGTACTGAGTGTAGTTTTGGACTCAAAATCACTTACAAAAAAACATCAGTGGAATACAGTAACCTTGCATGTACTCTCATGTACCCCCACCTCTCACATTTTGAAGAAATTCACCTGGACAACCCGCTGCAGACTCTTTACAGACGTACTAAATCTTTTAAAGTCAAACATGGGAAAAAAAATCAAATAAAAATGGCCTCATTCCGAGAGCAGAACTAGATTTCTCAAGTGTTTAATATTAACCTCAATCCGCTCAATCGACCCCTTGCTCTTAAATTATCATTCCATCAAAGTCCTCTGTTCCCAGGAAAGAGTCAACAAATGTTTTGAACATACACACCCGAGAAATAGGCTTATGTCATCAGACAAAACAAGTGCAAAGCCAGTAAATCATTTTCTGTGTTTTACCGTTTTGCATATGTATCCTGGGTATTGTTGTGACATGGGCCTGTGACAGGCTGTATTAGCTGATAGGTAACGCCCTGCTGCCGTTACCCTGGCTGCCGGTCCCCTCTGGCAGAGGGTCCTCCTAGGCTACAGGTAGAGAAATTTCCCACAGTTCCTTTCACTGGGTTCCCTTCCATCGCTCTGACTCAACTGCTCTCAAACGGCTCCGCTCTGTCCTAAATCACACTGCCGGCCAGTGCCAGAGTGAGAAATGCGCACCTCAGCAATATCGGAAAGATCTCCAGCACAACACGGAGGGACAAAGAATTTATTTTCCATTCAGGCCCGATGCGTCTTTCTAAGCAACGTCAAATCCGGCTCAAGAGGGATGCATAACGGCTCGGGCCCGCCATTTCCAGCCCCAGCCCCCCCCCCCCCCCCACACACCCCGCTCATTCAGCAACAGCATTTCCCTGCCATGCTGTTCCAATGACACTGGCTTCATTCTAAACGGCGGAGTTTCTACGAGGAAGAAAAGTGTTTGTAAAGCTTGACTGAGCTAGGCTCTATCATTATTTCCAAGGAGCACGATGTGCTCCTAAGCTGAAAAATTTAGGTGCACACTAATGCATCCCATTTAGTAGACGTGCTCCTAAATTATTTTTTTAGTTAGCACACTTTGATTTTCAGGAGCGAGTGCTCCTAAAATGGGAGCACTGTAGAGCCCTATAAGAAGGATTAGCAAATCATCCTCAGAAGCTCTGTTTCACGGTCATTGACAGACAGTATATGTCAATACAACTTTATGTTATGGTTTATTTAAAGCTCACATTCGTTGATTATTTCCATCTTTGCATATGGTTCCTTTAAAAAAAAAAAAGAAGAAGCTTTTTTTCATGAATTTGATTGGTTATTGGTAGAATTATCTCTACAGTAATTGGTTTACAGATCCCTGGAAGCTACAGCGCTGCACTAAAGGACAAAAGCTCATGCTGTGTAAATAGCCACCGACAACACTCGCATCAAACAAAGTACACACAGCGTGTTATTTACTCAAACGAAAGGTGGCGTCGTTTGCGCCTAAATGCATGTTGCTTATAGCCACCTTCATTTCTTTTACAATTTCCTTTTTTTTTAACAACAATTAATGAAGGTTAGTTTTGTTTGATGAGAAAAAAAAACTGGTGAATATTTGCTGAACAAATGTTAAGTATCAAGCAAAAACAACAACAACGACGACGACAACACCAACAACAAAAAATTACCATTTTGTATAAAATGGCCGGCGACAAACTCCAAGAAATGCTGCACATCACAAGACAATGATGGGATGGGAGACGTGACAGAGAAGCCTGATAAAAGGCCTACAGCTGCAACGTGTCAGGCTCTCTTACCTTATCCTAGGGCTACGGTGAGAATTATGAGGGGGGGAGGGGGGGGAGGGGGGGGGGGGGGGGGGGGGGGAAGGGGCAGGGAGCAGGGAGGAAGAAAAACAGAGGATATTGAAAGCAATGTATCGAGGAGACGACCAAGCAGAATGCAGCGACATTGATGATAGTGGCCCTGGCGCTGGTGACCCGTCTCCGAATGCGTTGCGCCCCTGAACAGACCCGTGGGGAATCCCAAAAGGGCACCAGAGGGCACTCTGCTGAACACAGACTACATGCCTGACCAAAAAATTCAGACGGGACAAGGGCTCTCTCCAAGGGTGCAAAATGCAAGCAGGCTCTGGCTGCTGCCGTAAAACAGAAAGGTAAAGAAAAATGAAAGCTTTGCTCAGCACCGTACAGCAATAATGACCTCCAAAAAAAAAATAGAAAGAAGAAGAATTCATGGAACCCTAAGGTTTAGAGCAACAGCTTGTTTATTTTACTACGTTGAATTACATACTTCAGAAACGTGAAAATGTTTAGGAGCACTTACAATAAAATTTTACAATGTTCTAGTTTCCTGTTGTCCATAACTGAACATGTTTGAATAGTCAATATTCATAAAAATGCTCATAAAAATAAAAACCAAAAACCCAAAGGACGCAGACAAACAGTTTACGTTAAAATTATCCTATTAAGTTAAACCTTCTTTAAAATAAAAAAAACAGCTGAACAGGAAAGGCTAAATGATTGTAATTCCACATACAAACTCTTGACTATAGTGTGTAGGACAGAAAATCTGTACAGTACAAACATCTTAGTGAAAATGGCCTACAATATCTGTAAATGGCCTGTGTATTTCATTCTTCTTGTGTTTCTGCTTTTATAGCTACATTCATGCATCCACAGCACCTGGTATATACGGCAATATACACACAACCAACCAACAGGACAACGTAAGCTAATTCTTGAATTCTCTTTTAAATTAATTCTACAACTCTAGACAAATCCCAAACAATTAGCACATTCCAAACAAACCCAAATAGAAAGTTGCTGTCAATATCTCCAGAAAGCACAGGAACAATCAGTAACTTATGAGCGGTATGTTAGAAGAACCAATGCCAGATGGATCATTACCTGGCAGACCGCGCTCCGAGGCTGAATCCCATGTAGCCCTCTTGCGGAAGAGAGTCGTCGCCGAGTTCCTTCAGGTCCTGGGGCCGCAGGTATTTGTCCGTATCGCCGGTCATTGCATCCTCACCTGACAGAGAGGCTGGGTTACTAACGCCATGCCCAATATACCAGTATCCAGAGGCTACGGGGCGCCTTTGGTAGCTAGTGACGTTGAGGGTATTTTGATACCACCCTCCGGCCCCTCTTCCATAATGATCACCCACATACATCCTCAGATGTGACAGATTATCCATCGCACAACATCTGAACGATATTACTCTTGATTCGTCGTGCACCAAAGAGGGGCTTCAGTAGAAAAGTAGAAAAATACCATACAAGATGTTCAACACCCCCCGGAGAAAAAGTGAGAAGTTTGCTCAAAAGATAAACAACAGCTCATTGCGAAGAAGCACATTGCGATAATTTTGTGAATAAAATGTTGCGATGCGAGTTAGTTGTTTGAAGCTGTCCTTGAGAAGCGAAGATGTTACTCAAGACTCGAAAGCAGTGTTTAAAAGGCAGAAAATGTTAGAAAGCTGTCAGGACAGGAGCAAGCGCATCAAGGGTGAAGAAAAACTGCATTCCAGCAGCAGAAAAAAAAGCAGCGCCCGATCCCCCGCTCCTCGTCCCCTACGCTCCCGTCCACTGCACCCCCTCCCTCGAGCCAGCCTTTCTCTGCTGCCGCGGCATAGGCTACACTAAGGAGTGAAAAATAACAATAACCGAAACCTAATCTCTCAGCATTCCTCTTGAGTATTTCCATTCAAACACCCCCCTCTACCTCCAAAAGTGACGATCTTACTGCAAGGTGAGGATACTTTTTTTTTCAGGAGAACGCTCTGCGGCAGATGAACGGTCGCAGCTAACGGTTTTCCCTCCGTGCGCACACAAGCAGATCAGCTTTCCCCCGACTCGGCTGCTCGGGATATACAGCGATTATTTTCGGCAGCAATTCATCAATCTCCCTACTGAATGCGCGAAACTGTCCAGCATAAATTCAAGACAAGAATAGTAGCTCTTTCAAAATGCGTCCCTTACAGAGAATGGCAGCCATTGCTATCAGCACTTTTTATTAATTCCTTCTTTGTCTTATAATTCCTTTCCCAGGTCTGCGGCCAATCCAAGGGGGTAGGACCTTTCCCTAGTTATTCCACTGAAATACAAGATGAATTCATCCCAGGAATACGAGTGGGAAATGAGCCCTGGGACACCGCAGCTCTGGTCGGCTTGGCTGTCCTGTCCTATAGCTTTCTGCACCTGAAAAACATTCTGCTGTTCGTCTGCTCCCGCTGCTGCTGCGCACTGCACTGCCGCCGCGCGCCTCGCTGCTAACAAAGTTTAAAACTGTGCGGGGCTCGCGGCCTCGCGCACACAGTGTTCAAATGGGTACTGTATAGCCGCCAGTCGATGGTGGCCGAGGTCACTACTGCGCTCCAGCCTTGATTGAACCGAAAAATCTTTAGTTGTGTGGCAAACCAGCAGAAAATTACTTCCAAATTAAAGTTTAAACTGAATTCGTGACCAGCCTACCTGAGGTATTTCCTCAAAACACAACCAATGCCAAAATTCTACGCGTGCGTTATATACAGCTATAAATTAATGAGACGAATTTACCATAAATTATAATACAGTCTATTTGCTCCACCTGTTTATGACATTAAATGGTGGCATGTCACAAAGAGACTTGGAATCAGTGCGGCATGGTCTCGCGCTGACTGGATGGCAGGGGAAGAGCTGGCTCCAGCTCAATTGGATTGGGTTGCATCAAAATTTAAAGAAGTAACTCGTAAAGGAGGGACCGATCCAATCATACGACTAAGCTTTCAGTATAGCCTAATGTTTATAAAAAGTAGGTAGACAGGATGTTACAGTTGCTTGTCACCTGTAAAGTCATAAAGTGATATCAATAAAGTGATAAACTAATATCAACAATGGTTACATTTTAAAACATGAAAATGAATGTTTATTCAATTATCACTGCAATGTAGTTTAATTTTTGCCGTTAAATTTGTTTTGAATGGGCTTCGCTCACTACCTGATTATTGTAATTCCCAAAACGACATTTTACATAGCCTATAATATGACATATTGACTGTAGCCACATGAGAAAGCCAGCTCTTAGCTTGAAGAAGATAATTGTGGGAAAAATGCAAGCGAAAGATGTCAGCTATTCTGACAGAAAAGTGCCAAGACGGAGTTTTTTTTTTCTGCAAAGGGAGGAAAAAACTGCTTGCAAATTTTCCCAGTCGATCGCCAGCATATTAAAATTCTCCATTCAGGAGTCTGTCCGTTGAATGCATAATTAATCTCAAACAGATAACATTGCAGTTCATTATGTACATTAGTGCGCTAAGGTTATAGTTAAGGTGTAGTACCTACAAATGCTTCGTATGAATTCAGTATGACTATTTACATTCTATAATTGAAAACTAAAAATTTAAAACTTTGAGCCAGACAGAAAAATACATAAGGGAATAAGTTTGTTGTAGGCTGTTTCCTTGTTGTTGCAATACAGTGATTTTGGAAAAAAACTAACCTGAATAATTAATGTATGAAATTACAGTATGCCCAGCCATATTTTATTAATCCGACTCTGCATCGGCAATTCGGCATGGTCGACTGTTTCATTGGATACTGTTTTCCTGCAGTAAAGGTGTACTGATAAAGTTGAGTAAAATGAAAAAAAATGAAAAATTTGAAAAAAGTTTTTGAATAGTTCCCTTCTAATAATGTGGCCTTGACATTTACTGTCTGTTGACTTAAAAGTCTTTATGTTAAAATCTATAAAATTCTGTCCAAACAACTTTTATGTAGCCTCCTGTACTTACTAAAATCTATTTAACTCTACCATGGACATTGCTACATGTAATATGCATTATACTGTCTCTATTGTCTGGTGCTGATTTGTGATGTCTAAAAAGGTATCGTTCACTTTCATAGGGTTTTTCCCCCCCAATTAATCCATACAGTTTTTATGTGCAACGACGGATATTTTAGATAGATAGCTACATAAGAATACGGATATTTTAGATAGATAGCTACATAAGAATACGGATATTTTAGATAGATAGCTACATAAGAATACGGATATTTTAGATAGATAGCTACATAAGAATACGGATATTTTAGATAGATAGCTACATAAGAATATGGATATTTTAGATAGATAGCTACATAAGAATACGGATATTTTAGATAGATAGCTACATAAGAACACGAATATTTTAGATAGATAGCTACATAAGAATACGGATATTTTAGATAGATAGCTACATAAGAACACGAATATTTTAGATAGATAGCTACATAAGAACACGAATATTTTAGATAGATAGCTACATAAGAATACGGATATTTTAGATAGATAGCTACATAAGAATACGGATATTTTAGATAGATAGCTACATAAGAATACGGATATTTTAGATACGTATATACAGATGTTTCTGATGACCTGTCGCTTTACAATGGCTGGCAATAGGGGCGTTTTGGTTTGTGGTCCAAAGCAATTAAACACACTTTGTGCAACTCAAAGCAGTTCCTGAAACAACATCATCAGATACATGTGTAAATGTTTAAAATGCCCCTTGTCGCTGTACACCAAAACCGCCGGGGCTGATCGAGCGCACACATTAAAACTTAAATAATATCAGAAAACCCCAGAAAGCGGCGAGCCGTGTGCTAGCTACTGTCCATAGGGCATCCTCCAACTCTCACGCCACATGCCATTCCCCCACGCGGGCGGGGGGTTCGATCCCCGCCCTGGCACTTTCTCAGCTGTGGACCCCTCTATATCTCCTACTCTCTCTGCTTTCTGCCTGTCTGAATAAACAAAAAAAGAATAAATGCAAAAGGAAGCAGACTGCCCCACTCACCAGCAAGTGAACTACCCCTTTAATTGTGAACTCACTGTAATCTTTAATACCCTATTTATGTTCTTTTTCTCACAATTTTAAATGGCCCGTAACATCTGTAGACCCATCCCATTACCGCGCCTTCCATCCCAGTGGAGGCTGAGGTGAGTTTTACTTCACTGTGAAGGGCTGTGGGCTCATGAGATGGGCAGCACCATGCAACTACTCTTCAATTCAGTATATCGCAGACTAGCATGTCCGCCTTCTGATAAATACACGGAGCCAGCCACTGCCTCTACGCAGTCAGCAGTCTGCATCTGTTGTATAAGTAGCGCAGTCCTCCAGCACGGTGACTCTGTGGCTCAGCTGGAGGACTGCGCTACTTATACAACAGATGCAGACAGACTGCAGGAGCCCCATCATCCCATAGCAGCTCTCCTGCTATTGTGCATGGAGTACCCTGCTGCCCGCAAGCCCTCCCTATGCGGGTGACGGTACACACGCCGTCACACGCAACCTTGTGGGGACGCCGACATGGCCGCCATTAGATTCCCAGACTGTGGGGAGTGTCCCTGCACTGAGAGGGAGTTTCTGCAAATGGACATAACGTCATTATTTATCATGTTCGGTCTTCATGTTAATTGTGATGAGCATTAGACTCCCTGGCGAAGGCTTGATGCAGAAACGCGTCGGAGTTTAGTTTTTAAGTCTAACATGACCATGCCATGACAATAAAGGCATTTTAATTGTTTAAAAGAGAGCGACTTGGAGTTTATCTTGTATTTTTGTGTCTACATGTGTCCTTTTCCAAAGAGCACCTCAAACAAAGTCCAGGAAGGCCTCCTACCCAAACATTTTTAGATTTTAGCATTTAGGGTCTGTTGGGTGGCTCAGCCTATCACAGGACTGTTCTAGTGTGTGGATGAGCCACATCGGGCCTGATTTGCTAAGACATTTAGCGTGTGCAAAACGAATACCATGACCGATCGACTGGTTGTGTTATTGGTTTTGAGTATGCTAAAAGGTTTTGCACATGCTGAAGGGGTTAGCAAATCAGACCCATAGTCTGTTATTTACCACCCTGCAGTGTGACACATTATTGGCTCTAGTATCTGAGCTCTGCTGATCTGACAGACTGGGTTGTAGCTATCAGCTTGGCTTATAAGCGGCATAAATTCATGGAAATAAAATAAGGAATAATCTTTGCCTCGTGAAGTTCTGCCAAGGGCGTTGAACCTGTAAGATGGGCCTGGTAATATATCGGCCAACACAGCATTCAACTAAAATAGTATGGATGTACATTTGAGCCTCATGACATCGCGAGGTCAGTTTGGCGAATCAACAATCATAATAAAACTGTCTTTACTGTCAGTGGAGAACGCGCAACCAAAAATTGAAAAGTTAAATGGAAAGTGTTTGATAGCAGGAGATACAGGCACATACTGCTAAACACTGTGGTGCAACATTTCATAATTTTTATAACTCCCTATCACTGCAAGATACATCTTTCCTTGTTTACAGAATACTGGCGCAAATTAGATATTTATTTTGTATTTCCTAAAATGTCCACAAATGGACAATAGTGATTATTCTAATGATTATATTCCAGTCATGACCATTTTCAATATTACTGCCATCCTTGTTATGGGAGTCATTTTCTTAAAAGACTGGATGCGTGTCTCTTTAGAAGCTCTTAGCAGTCCGTCAAATATAAAGGTTGTTCCTTGGCAGTGTCAGCTCTATGCCAAAACACTCCCAGCTTTAGGAACACAATGAGCTCGGCTATATTAAGCTTCGAATACAAAGACCAAACTGTGACAAAACATAATCAATGGATCGACTGCCACTTGTGTGTTCTTGACCAAAGAGGGTGGACTGATTTCCATGTGTTACGGTTAAAAAAAACAAAAAACTGTAAAAACCTTCCCAAACCATCACAATAAACAAACGCCATGATTGATTTATAGTCATTATGACTTAACTATAAATCAATCATGGTGTTTGTTTATTATCTTACCAATACAATATTAATTAATTTAACATGCGGCCATCGCTATGCAAGGTCGATTATGTTAACAGACATGAACAAAAACCTTTTTGCAGTGACTAATTTTGTAGTTTGAGAACTAACCAAGTTAAAATTAAGCTATTACTGAGCCTTCATTTCCCATACAAGTAAGGATCTGCTTTTGCATTCATACCTGAAAAGAGGCTTTTATTCACTTGACACTGCACGACCACAAAAACCCACAACGTAATATCAGTATTATAAATACCTGCATATTTATGCCATTGACCTCCATTTTTATGTCATGCATCACAATTTTTCCTTCATTTTGACGTTTTAACACAAAGTCCTCATGTACCAAAAAATAAAAGTCTTAAAACCAGCCAACTGAAATTGAAAGAAAACCACTTTGGTTCTGAAATAAACTGCACAATCCTGAAAAGCAACATTTGCCAACAAAAAATAAAATGATAGCCACGTTGTTCCCCAATATAAAAAAAAAACTATAAATATCACTTCAGACAAACAAAACTCATAAATAAATAATGATATGCATAATGAGCATACATTGCATATTTGTTCACTCCATATTCAAGAAATCACGTAGCAACCAAAAAGCAAAGGCTACTCTAAGGGTAACCAAGTAGGCAATAGAATGTACATGATAGCACAGGACGAGAGAATAGGATAGTGGGTTAGTTTCAGGTCAGTATGGGAAAGGGCAATCTGATTTGTCAGAAAAAAGACCACAATGTAAAAATTGAACCAATACCTTCATCAACATCTGATCTACAGTCTTCATTGAGAATTTCAGGCACATTGGATTTATGAACTGTGTAATCTAAATAAATGAGATGTTAAAATAAATCAAATGACACAAATGCAAAATACATGCCACTCTTTGAAAAAAAACCCAACAAAAAGAGTATAATTATTAAACTGGACCACAGCTCAAACACCACAAATATATAAGACTCGCTGAAAATATGAAGGAGAGAGCATATTTTCATTCAATGCACTCTTACCTTCATCATCTGACATGTCCAGGACCTCGTTCATAGTTTCCGGGACGTTCATTTTATGCTTTTCTGTCACAGTCTGAAAAATAAAAACAAGAAAATCATTTCAATGTGAACTATTACTCCTCGGGTTTGTCTCTGTGAGGAAAATGTAACACACAGCACTCACAGGCACGTCTAGGAAACCATAGCTCAGTGTTACTCGAGGGCAAGAAAACCCACAATTTTGAATTAGAACACAAAAATGTGTCAACCAGCAAATTACAACCACATGCTGATCGTGTGCCTCATTCAAGGTCCAGCATGTGGATTAAAAAAAAGTGCAGATACATTTCACATACTTTTCCCAATGTGTTTGCTTCATTCGGTGTGTAGTATACTGTATGGATAAATACATACTCTAACTAACTCTAGACATGCTTTATGCATGTAATGGTACACAGTCCTTATTACTTTGCAATGCTCTAAGGTTTTCTTTTCCAACAGCACTGCAATATTCATCAGCTAACCTTGAACAATGATCATAATGATGACAATAGTCAGTTGTTTTAAAGTGAAAACAAAAACACTCTTTTTTTTTCCTGGTAATGTTAGTCACATACAGTATTTATGGTGTCTGAGGCCATTCCTTTTGTTATACCCAATTTTTTAATCACTTTTTTTTTTTACTTTCTCAAATTTTGACCCTTGATGCCAGTAGCACTGCTGGTTTTTCTCTACCTGATTGATTTATTTAATTGATTGATTAATGCCACTAATTGGCCAGAGATTTAACTCAACTGGTGTCCCAGATTTGAATCCGTCCTGATTAGAGGGGAAGAATGAGAACCAGCAGTACTACAGGCTTCCAGGGCCATAATGTTTTTAGTATCCCAGTTCCCAATTCTCAACCTAATCAGATTTGAAAGTGCTTATCATTGCTGCAATGTCCTCTGGCAGTTCAGGAGGGTGTGACTGCGCGCTATGACCTCTTACGAAGCGTCACTCCGCAATGCACCAGCTGAGTCACCGTGTCACAGAAGAAAACATCACACACGGTCGCCATGGTGAGGGGAGCCGGTGAGCCAATCGAGCGGCCGCGAGACGAGGACAATCTCGCCGACTGTACCCCTCCCTCCAACCCTGGGCGGCGCCGCGCCAGATGATGCTCCTCTGGGTGGCGCTACGCTGAACCAGTGTGTTAGCAACTCCAGTGTGTTAGCATCCCCCAGTCTCATATGAGCTATAGTGTGTTCCTGTCATCTGTCATTCCGAGCCTCTGCTACTTTTCCCTGCTTTGTGAGGTCCAGATCTTCAATTCAATTCAATTCAATTATTATCTTACTTGTATTGCGCATTTTACAGAGAACCGTCACAAAGATGCTGTACAGAAAAACAAGGAAAATCGGGCAAAAACCAGGCCTGAACCCCCGAACAGCAAAACGAGGTAAAAACTCCCCGGTGGGAAATCTTGGAAGGAACCTGGCTAGAGAGGGGAAGCTCATACTCCGCTGGCCGGCCCGGTTTAAACTAAAGGTGGAATGTAATGAGGGATCTATATATAATCAAATGGGTTGAGCAGGTTACAGTCTGAGATATTAAACTAGCTGGTAAGTAGAAAGTCCAATGAAGATGAGATGTATAGTATGCAATTCACAGGGGCTGGTGTGAAACATCTAGGACTTGAGGTTGCGTCAAGGCGCGGCCTTGAACCAGATCTTCGCCGTTTGAGCCAATCAGCAGTGGCGGTAGTGTAAATCTCACCGCGGTGGTCAGGTTCTCCTCCGTTACGACCTTCAGGGTGTCCACCACTGAGATGTAGCCCAGCCTCCTGGCGATGGACAAGGCCGTGTTTCCGTTCTGCACAGAGGAGGAAGCAGAGTCACTGGCCGTGTCACAGACCGGGGCCACGGAACACATCTTAAACAGGAATATTAGTGCCAGAAGCAGGTCAGATCTGAATGAGTTATTTTTCCACCTCAGACCTGGAGGAGATTTCATAGCATTGAATTCTGTCTTTAGGTGTGTGTATGTGTGTGTGTGTGACATGACAGCTCCTAAAATAACCATTATTTGTGACAATTTTTAAAAACCACTTATGAACTTTCCCACAAGAGCACTAAAACGAAATGGACTTAACAACAGTGCAACACTCACTGGTAGCAGAACACTTTATTGATTTAAGTTTAAAACTTTTTTTTTTTTTGGCAGTAGCCTTCCTCACACCCCAATAAAGTAGGGATACACCTCTTCTGACCCTTTCATTACACAACTTTTTCGAGGCAGCACCACATCTTCACCTTATATAACACAAATCCTGTCCGATTTTAATGAAATTATTTATAATTTGGTAACATTGCCAAATAACTTTGACAATACGTGAAAAGTAATAAAAACCATATTTTGCATGGCCATGGTACAACTGCTCCTAAAAATGTTTTTTTTTACGCATATCTACACAGTACGCTCGATGATCACGCCATATTTCATCTCGACTGGACTATTTCATTGAACGCTGTTATGCAACAGAGAAAAACTGGAGGGAAAGAAGAGGAAAAAAAAACATTTCAGGAAACGATAGGTTTTCCACTCGGCCCTCTGGGACAGGAAGCCTCAAAGAGCTTACAAAAACAGCAGGCTTCCCGGGCCTCTGGGACCACACCAGCTGGGTAGCCCTGATATGCCACTAGCGAGGCACTCTGTAGTCTAGGGCCTAGCACCGAAAAAAAAGCTGAGTCACTCTATTTTTGATCGAGTGTTGGAGAAACACGGGACACATTGGGGGCTGCCCTAATATCTCCTGCAGGCACAGGCACTCTATAGCAGTGCTTTCCAAAGCACCCCCGCCGCCCCCCCCCCCTCCTGTGTATGATGTCTTTTTTTGTTCCCGCTGAAATCGAAATAGCCAGAATCTAATGAGATGTTCACTGCACATCATGGTCTGCGAAGGGGAACAGTTTACATGCAAATGATTGACTGACTCATTCATTGACTGGATTGATTGATTTGATTTATCGGCAAAATCGCAATGGAGTCCCAAACGTCTAAAATGCAGGCACCTTGCTCTTAAAGCCTAGCATCCGTCCGTGGGGTTACAATGGCTTAAAAATGAGCCCAGACACAGACGGATCCCCTGGACTGAACGTGGGTCTGTCTTGCTCAATAACAGAGGTCTACAGATAATCTAAAGCAAGGATGCATAACTCCAGTCCGGGAAGGCCAGGCCATATCCTGGTTTTTGTTACAACCAATTACCCTTAATGTTCTAAACAACAGTGCACACCAATGATGGTTCACTCCTAAATGGGACAACGGTAAAACATTTTTTTAATTAAGAGCATAAATTGGCATGAAATCCCAAAATGGATTAGCCCTCATTGTGCACCCTTGATATAAAGTCTTCAGTGTGATTAATACATAAAAAATGCAAATACATTACAAAACCTACTCTGAAAGCCAACAGTGTGGGGACGCCAGATATATTTAAAACCATTTAGATGCGTTAATGCGTGCAATAATGCAGGACAGAATAGATGAAAGCAATAATGACTGCATCCTTGCAATATAATAAACATCTCTCAGTAGTTATGTTTCCGAAATGGAAAATTCCTAATATGTTCCATTAAAAATAAGTGCACCGTTTTATAAGTTTATCGGCGTTTGAGGGAAAAGGGGGCGGGACTCACCACAGTAAGCTCATTGGGGGCGGAGCCGTGCTGCAGCAGGATGTTAATAATGTGGGTGTGGCCTTGCTGAGCTGCCTGGTGGAGGGGCGTGTACCCATTCTGCAGAAAGAAAAAGCACATCTGTAAGCACACCTCTCTTTCTCTCTCTCTCTCTCTCACACACACACACACACACAATTTATTTCTCTCGCTCCCACGCACGCACGCACACACGCACACACACACACACACGTAATTTATCTCTCTCTCTCCCACATACACGCACACATTTTATACCCTGAAAGTTCTCGCGGGCACCCGCATTTGAAGCGCCCAAGCGTGTGGGTTGGAACAAGGCATCTCTCTCTCTGTCTCTCTCTCTCTAACACACACACACACACACACACACACAATTTATCTCTCTCTCTCCCACGCACGCACGCACGCACACACACACACACACACACGTAATTTATCTCTCTCTCTCCCACATACACGCACACATTTTATACCCTGAAAGTTCTCGCGGGCACCCGCATTTGAAGTGCCCAAGCGTGTGGATTGGAGCAAGGCATCTCTCTCTCTGTCTCTCTCTCTCTAACACACACACACACACACACACACACACACACGCACGCACGCACACACACACACACACACACACACACGTAATTTATCTCTCTCTCTCCCACATACACGCACACATTTTATACCCTGAAAGTTCTCGCGGGCACCCGCATTTGAAGCGCCCAAGCGTGTGGATTGGAACAAGGCATCTCTCTCTCTGTCTCTCTCTCTCTCTAACACACACACACACACACACACACACACACGCACACACACACGCGCACACACACACACTTTATCTCTCTCGCTCTTTCTCTTAGTCACTGACACTTTATCTCTCTCCCTTCGTCCCTCTCAGATTCAGCACAACACTGATTCATCAAAGGTTGCTGCTAGCAGGCTTTACAGCGATAAATAAATATTGCACCATTTCAAATATTGTCTTTAGGGAAACACACACCACAGTAAGCCACCCACAGTACAGCTATAGTACAACGCTATGATTAAAATTAGTCTTCAAGTTTCTGTTTATATAAATTAAATGATAGTAATAGTGTTTAATGTGCCTAATTTGTTAACAGCTTTTTAAAAAAAGAAAAGGACAAGGTAAATCATACATGTACAACCAAGGGCCAACACTTTACAGCTTACCTTTGTTTTTGCATTGACCTTAGCCCGATTCTGCAAAAGGTAGTTCACCATCTTTATGTTGCCATAGTGACAGGCCACATGCAGTGGAGTGTATCCCATCTATTAGTCAGAGAGAGAGAGAGCACTTTGTATCTCCAATACACAAATTCAGTTTGATTCAAGAAAACACTGCAGCAAAAAGCCATTTTCAATTTTCTCCAAAATTCACATTTATAAAATAATTTTGATAAAAATTCTGTCAATAATTTGCATAGTATTTTGGGTAGCATTTTGATGCCAGCTATACTCACTGTAAATAGGCAAATTTAGTCTGCCTAAAAGACTTTGTTGCTCACCACTTCAGTAGATAATTAAGCATTCTACATCCATCCATCCATTATCTAACCCGCTTATTCCTGGCTGGAGCCTATCCCAATATGCACTGGACGAGACAAGTCGCCAATCCATCGTAGGGATTGGCACACACCATTCACTCACGCGCTCATGCCTATGGGCAATTTACAGTTTCAAATTAGCCTAACCTGCAGGTCTTTGGACTCTGAGAGGAAACCGGGGTACCCGGAAGAAACCCACGCGGACACGGGGAGAACATGCAAACTCTACACGGAAAGGTTTGACGTGTCACACAGACAATCTATTAATCTGATAATAAACCACACAGAACATATTGAACCATAGGAAATAAATGTCCCCCTATGTTGCCAAAAAGTGTGAAAAGTCTACCTATTTCTCCACATGTTGCCAAAAGTGTGAGAAGTTTACCTATTTCCCCACATGTTGCCAAAAAGTGTGAGAAGTCTACCTATTCCCCCACATGTTGCCAAAAAGTGTGAGAAGTCTACCTATTTCCCCACATGTTGCCAACAAGTGTGAGAAGTCTACCTATTTCCCCATGTTGCCAAAAAGTGTGAGAAGTCTACCTATTCCCCCACATGTTGCCAAAAAGTGTGAGAAGTCTACCTATTTCTCCACATGTTGCCAAAAAGTGTGAGAAGTCTACCTATTTCTCCACATGTTGCCAAAAAGTGTGAGAAGTCTACCTATTTCTCCACATGTTGCCAACAAGTGTAAGAAGTCTACCTATTTCCACACGTTGCCAAAAAATGTGAGAAGTCTACCTATTTCCCTACATGTTGCGAAAACGTGTGAGAAGTCTCTATTCCCCCACATGTTGCCGAAACATGTGAAAAGTCTACCTATTTCCCCACATGTTGCCAAAACGTGTGAAAAGTCTACCTATTTCCCCACATGTTGCCAAAAAGGGTGAGAAGTCTACCTATTTCCCCACATGTTGCCAAAAAGTGTGAGAAGTGTACCTTTGTCTGTGGCTCAACAGCTGCCCCATGATTGGCTAGCACCTCAGCCACATTCACTTTGTCCTCTTGAGCTGCTAAGTGGAGAGGTGTTAGCCCGCTCTGGAAGAGACATACAAAGCCAACATTATTAATCGTGCCTATGAAACTAACGCGTGAAACTGAAACTAACGGGATGCACCTGTAAAATGGATGTCAAAGAAAAATGGTGAATTTGGAATGGGAAAACGAGAGTGACGCTTGACACTGAAGATTAGACCGAAGGATAGGCAGGAATACATTGTTTCTCAATAAACTGCATTAAGAAGCAATCTCTTATTTGCCTTTGCAGATTATGGGGTGTGGGTATCTGTTAACATTTAGAATTATTCCTTAAATAAAGTCAACACACTCAGGCTATGAAGTGGAGTGCAAGTTAAAGGATTTAGATGTTCAGTATTTTGGGCAAGACCCTGCACTGGTGACAATACTGTGACTGAAGTTTCAAGCCTATGGCTTCCAGATGTTTGCTGTAGTACTCCATATTCACCGCCCCATATTCACATGATCAGACAATGTCATAACCATAAGTCTTCCCTATATATGCAAATGCCAAATAACACCTCAGCATTTAACAGGAAACGATTAAAATTCAAAGTCAATGCAACGTTCCGTAAATGTTACTTGGAAACTCCTCCCCCAGCTACCTTTAACAGAATGAACCAGGCTGGCAACATTCAAAATGGCCGCAGTCCAGCCCCGCTCAAGCGGTAAACGACATAAAGCTCTGTCAGCGGTTGTTGACCTGTAGCCCCCCCGCCCCCGGAAATGGCGTTACTGGGTTAAGGCCCACCTTGTTGCCGAGGTTGACGTTGGCGCTCTTGGCCAGCAGCAGAGACACCATGTCCACGTTGCCCTCCTGAGCAGCCAGGTGGAGGGGGGTGATTCCCTGCCGCGTGACGGCTCCCGTGTCGGCTCCGTACTCCAGCAGGGTGGTGCCAATGTCCATCTGGTTCTTCTTGGCGGCGATGTGCAGCGGGGTGTATCCGTTCTGGAGGCACACACACATTGCAGGCATACACACGTACAGAAACGGGCACACACACACACACACACACACACACACACACAGAAATACACTCAGCTGTCTGCTTCAGAGTTACAGGTACATTAGTGCAAACTGTACCACCGTCTTACACACATATAAAACTGCACAACAGTGTACCTAAGGGAATCAATGCAGTTTTAAAGGCAAAATATTGATTTGATTTAGTTTTTTTGCTGTTTTATACTGCTCTTCATAGTCAATTGTTTGATATTTAGAAACTTTTCCATTTCATTATTTTTGAAAGCATCTTCACTTTACAGATTTGTTTTTTTTTGTTTTTTTTATACATGTGCCTAAGATTTTGCACAGTACTGTACATAAATACTACCATTTTCATAAGACTCAATTACCAATTCACACAAGGATTTTTTTTTTAACAATGAGACACAGGCCTGGATTCATTCAACATTAGTCCTTGACTATAATTCACAATTTTGACCCCGCAATTAATTGAACTCGCAGTTTTTGTTAGTCCAGAAAAAACAACATTAACTTGCAAAACTGTGTTTGTGAAAGAGGAAATTCTCCCTTGCACTTAGTTGTAAGTGAAAGACACGTGCTGATTGAATACGGGCCAGAGTACAGCACTGGAACAGATCTACTCTACAGTTCCCGTTGCTTACTAGTGCAACTCTGCAGGCCTGGAATAAAAACCATGCAAGAGACTGCAGGCGGAAGGTGGTATACTGAGATGACTATGACAGTGATGCCTTTCTAATGCTACCAATCAGTGAAGTGTGAATAGAAAGACCAAGACAGAGATTATGGAACAGAAACACTGATGATTCTCAAGACCACTGCTCTCAAGACGTTAATAAATATTTTAGAAATATTATATAAGTCCAAACAGCTCTGGAACAATGCTGAACCAGTGTTGGCAATATCAATAAACAATAAAAACTTGAACATGAGCATATTAAGAATCTTTAAAACCTTAAATAATTAAGGAATATATTTTCTTTATGAACACAGCTGATCTATTCAGTTGGAGTGCAGCTCACCATAAACATACTCTTAGCCCGCATACTCCCTTTGATCATTGTGGGGGGGAAAAAAAGTATTTTTCAGACCTATCAAAAATCGTGAGCTGTTTATTGGCGTTTATTTGGCGTTTTTGAGCGTGAAACATTTCGATTGTGCCCCGAGGCTGCAAACGAGGTCGCTGGGCTTCGCGTTTGTCCGTGAGCAGCCACAGCTGTGAAAGACATTCGCCGCGTCCCCTGTGGAGCGTCAGACTTGGCCCGCTACGCCAGCAACCACAGCCGTGTTTATTCCTCGTACTCCCTTTAGAAAACAGAAACCACTTTGGAGAGGAGGGAGGGGAGCGGAGGGGAGGGGAGGGGAGGGGGGGGGGAGAAATAAAGTTTCAAAGCGCTCTTAAAGGTCAAGCTCGAGAAATAGAGAGCAAGGCTCGATTAGGAAAGATTTACAAACGTCGGTTGGTGCCAGCGGTCGTTTAATGGAATTGAAAACGGTCGGACCGACCGCACGTCAACGGTGCCTGCTCACCAACACAGTTACTGTTTGAGGAGGGGAGGTGTAAAGGCAGTAACTAGGTCACCCAAATTTGCTTTGGGATCGTACCGGGTCTACCACAGCCACAGAATCGGAAACACGCTGCCTTTCTGTGCACCCGACCCACACAAACCCATGAAGGCTCACAGCGTGAATCGAACCGGGAACTGATGTAAATCAGCCTGCCTGTCCGCGTGGCTCGATTCGCTGTTCCACCATGACTGGACTGGACTCCTAAAGCAATCACGGTGGCTCCTTCTGTGGCATTGCTTTCTGCTATAGCCCTTGGCAGGGGCAGGGAATTAGGAGCAATAAAAGACCTTCTATATCTTTGGCCATGCAGAAGCTGTGTGAAGCTCTCTCGCCTTGCGAATGACGTGCGAGCTTTGCTTACTGACCCCGCCCCCCAAAGGTTTTTATTAGGCGGAGTGGAGGAGAACAGGTGGTCATTAGTTCACTATATTCCATGTGGACCGACCACCGCTGCCTTTCCCTGAACTCCACCCGCTGCCAATCCCACAATGCCCTCCCCAGCCCCGCCCACCCCTCACTGACTGCAGACTCCAGCTGCACCCACAAGCAGGTAAAGCCTCGACATCCAATTACAAAAACATCATCGCTGGAGAAAGCACATCCATAAAAACGTGCAGCCGATCAGGCAAGCACCTAAAAACAAAGATTCTTTTTTTTTTTAAAACACGATGCATTTCAAAGAAGAACTGCATATTATGAGAGGCCTTTTCAAGGGAAAAGCCAAAACAAAACAACCATAGAAGAGGAGACCCAGATGATGGACAGCTGTCCAGAGTTAGAGTGATAAGCTGTGACGCAGTGTGACGCGGCGGGAGCTTGCGGCGGGAGCTCGCTGGGAGGGCCGGGCGCTCGACCCTGTCCGTTACCTTGGCAGCAGCGTGGGGGGAGGCTCCCTGATCCAGCAGGAGTAGCGCCACCTTCTGGTTGTCGTAGTGCGCGGCCACGTGCAGCGGGGTCAGGCCGCTCTGTAAACACACACAGGGACTCCGTTAGCAGTAGCAGAGGCAGGCGCCACCGCGGACGAACAAGGCTAAAATTACTACATTCTCCTCACCGTCGTAATAAACTAAGAGATAACCCGTGTTCGTTGCACTGCACTGGCTTCCCTAATTGAAAAACAGAGGTGGAAATCCAGGGGACATAAAGTAAGAGTCCTGCCATGTGTTTCTTCCACCCATAGACTGAGCCAGCTGATTTCACTAATTAGTTCTACCTCCTCGCTGAAAAATTATGCTAATTAGCAAATCCAGGTGATTGGAACAGAAATACTGGGGAGGACTTTTACTTTATGTCTCCTGGATTTCCACCTCTGTTGAAAAACAGTACGGCAGGTTTTTTTTGGGAAACGGCATTTTTTGGATTCGTCCGGCTCAACGCGGATGTTGAGAAACTGCGGGAATGTCCGGACAAGAACATTACCGGACAGAAAGGAACGATGGACGCAGACATGTACATCTAATTACGCAGCGTATCAGGGCCTAGAGCGGCAGTGTACTGCAGAGGGTAAACCAGGAAGAAAGGAAATACTCCCATTCCTTCTACAGAACACCTCTTAGAGATGGTAGATGTATTACAAAATATACATTTTCCAATAAATACATATTTACTATGATAATATAAAGATAGCTGTTGCGTAATGCGTATTACGTACAAGGATGACCGAGTTTGTGTGATGTCCTGTTGCAGAACAGCTGATGCCTAATACAAGGAAACATGGAATCTAGAAGGTTCTCTAGAAGAGGCAGAATTAGCCATGAACGAGAATGTTCAGGAGTGGGCACACTACAGCTCTTCCCTGTGTGGCAACACAGATCCCATAGTCCTCCCAGATACTCAGCTCTGTGTTCTTAAAGGCCCACAGGCACATTGTTCATGTTTTTGAGCTTTTCATATCATCCTGGAGCTTCTCAATTGTGCTCCATACTGGTTCAAGTCACAAAATTGCAATTTTGGTCGAAGTATGCATATTTTAGGGTTTAAATACGATGTTTCCGAGTTCTTCGTAGGAAACGATTTCCCACGTGACATGACGTATGTTTTTGCATAATTTGTCGGAGTCGCAATCTGAATGTGTACAGGGGGCAGGGGTTTCGGATTTTCAAAAAAACCTATGTCACTGCCCTTTGCTAACGTTTTGTGGCCGTTACTAAAACCAGGAAGAGAATGTCGATGCGTGTGGGCTTTTACCCCATTGAATGTCTGCCTGCTTAATGCTGAAGCCAAAACATTTCCAAAACAGTCATTTTAGAAGCGCCTGCTGAAAATTCATTACGGGCCATGACAAGTACAGTGCCGTACTGTAATACAGCGGCGAAAAACAGCCGTTGAGAAATGGGACCTCCTGCGTTTACGAATCGAGAGAGAAATGGAAGGAGCACAGGAGCTGAGTATCTGGTGTGTTTAAGGGGTCTGTAATAGCCCTGTTTTTCTTCACTCAAAAAAGAAAATGTTGGACAGACGTCAAAGTTAATTTGGTATATGATATAATTCTGATTCTACTCAACTCAGTTACATGGAACCTGTTGACATACAGTAACTGGGTTATGGAAGTCCCCCCCCCTCCGCCCCCTCGCCCCCCCGCCCCCCGCCCCCCGCCCCCCCGGAGGTGTCGGATAGCAGTCCCACCTTTCCCGCCGCATCCGGGGAGGCGTCCTTCTGAAGGAGGAGATTGGCCACCTCCATCTTTCCGTATTTAGCCGCCACATGCAAGGGGCTGAACCCTTTCTGCAAACACCAAGGCGGAGACAGAGTGTTCAATGAGGAGCCGGTGACCAGCAGCAGATGAAAAGTATATTTACAATACTGGGGTAACCGAGGAAGCAGTGACTATGCTCGCCAACGTCCTTGTGTTTTCCCGGGATGTCCTATATTTCACGCACACACACACAAAAAAAAGTTTTTCCCCTTCAGGATGACCTATTGTCTGGTAGTTTGCGCTTTGGGGAATATCTCCAAAAAATAAGGCTTGCAATACAGTCAGCAAGCGGTTGACATCCCGTTGGCCTAACAATTTTATCAGCACCCCGCCCCAAATTTCATCTGCTACCCCAAGCCCCCATCAACAATACGCAACCTGATTTCTGTAGTAGTTCTCACCGTGTCGCCAAGATTTTACAACACAAACAATAACGAAATTCAGCTTTTATTGTTATATTGCATATATTTAATATAATGATATTTATAGGAACACTTGGCTTTTTGTGACTGTAACGGGAACAACATGCCACATCTTGTGCATGTGGAGCAGTGTTGCACAAGAGCGATCTCTTGGATTAGGCAATACAGTAGTACATCCTGCCTGGGCTCAAATGCTCTTGCCACATAAACGACTCCAAAAACAATCATCTTTTAGTGCAAACATGAGCCCCACTCAAGTGGGGAATATAATGTGTCATATTCTAGAAAAGTATGAAGGGCTGAGTTGGACACACAGTATATTAGGACCAATTTTCCACACTGGTCATTTTCCTCAAAAAAAATTATATTCTAAATGTAAGGCATGGTAGAATGTATCGTAAACTACTGTTACTGTGAATCTTTACTCAACTTTCGTAACGCTTACAAAATTATCTAAGAATGGTTAAGGATAATCAAGGATTTCAAATGTTGTATCCTTTTACTTAATTACAGGAAGGTTGTGTGTGTGTGTGCGTATAAGCGAGTGTGGTTGTAACCTGACACTGCAGCATTCTCAGAGATGACCCTTGTATCAGAGACAGATTAAAAGATGGGTGAACCGCACAGTACCTGCAATACAGCCAGCACACACACACACACACACACACACACACACACACACACACACACACACACACACACACACACATATAGCCAGGATGCACGCACACACACACACACACACACACACACACACACACACACACACACACACGCACATATAGCCAGCATGCACACACACACACACACACACACACCCTCTCTGAGTTATCAATCTATGTGAGTGCTACTGTAATATCTAAGTTAAATATAATAAGTTATTCTATGTGAGCCTAGAAGTCTGCAACTGATTTTAAATGAGAAAATGCCTGGAACTGACTTTTAAACCGAAATGTCAACTGTAAGCAACAAACTGGGTCTATGAGAGAAACAGAGAATGTTCTCAGGGATGGAAAAGACAGGCAAACATTTTTATACTTTCTGTGCAAAAACAGAAATCAGAAAAGGCTCTGGGACATAATTATTTATCATGTTATGGGTATACAGTTCCCTTATAAATATAATTATCTACAGTACAGCCCTCAGAATAAAAAGTCAGCCAGTGAAATGATATATCATTGCCATGAGACAAGCTCTGTATGTAATCTCTAATTACAATATCATGCAGTAAACAGGCTCCAAGGTAACCACGTATCAGTTACATCTACTCCGACTGAAATGTGACTTCATTGGTGTTCTTCCAATAATATGTTTAGACTGGACATCTCTGCCCAGCAACCGTCCCTCCCCACCCCAGTGTACCGAGGTCACAGGGCTGCTGGGAAATGTAGTCTCTCTGACCTTAGTGGTGGCAGACAGCGAGGCGCCGTGCTCCAGCAGCGCGGACGCCACCTCCTCGTGCCCCTCACGGGCCGCCAGGTGAAGAGGCGTGTACCCCGACGTGGTGGAGGCGTTGGCCGACGCCCCTCGCTGCAGCAGGTGCTGGACGATGTCGGCCTTGCCCAGCCGACTGGAGATGTGCAGGGGAGTCTGGTCGTCCTGCGGGATAGAAGAGGAACCGCTGAAGAAGTGCATCATGGTCCGTGGACTATACCACCTTTAGCTCAGAACTCACATGTATAATATAACTCACATAATGCAGCGTCGAAAACCTGAGCCACACGCATTTTGCACTCGGAATGATTTACTTACAGTTTTACAATCCCAACCATCTGTATTGCAGGCAAAATCAAGACATTTTCTCCGTATGGAATTCCTGAAAGTCAGGCAGCAATTCCCAGGGCGCCCGGCGGATGGTATTAGTGACGCACATGCACACACGTAGCTACACCGTACACCGTACCGTACATGCTATCAATTCGGAAAAGTACAGACAAGCAACGTGTAGCATGTGATGTCATCTTCAACCCTAAAACCTGCTAGCAGTACCAAACGCTATCCCTGCTAAAACCTTCGCCATCGATTCGGGAAAGAACAGACAAGCATGTGCTCTCCTCTGTAGCGTGTGACGTCATCACCCGCTCCTTATCACGCCACAGTCAAGCTCTCAAAGACGTGGGCCAGAGGAAGACACTAAGGGCCTGTGTGCAAAGCCTTATAGCACACGCAAAACCCAATAACA